>BPLQ01014364.1:0-267332 GCA_021605075.1 Caerostris darwini | reverse complement strand
CCATCTATTCGTACCACCCAGTACTACTTTTATCTTTTATTTGTAATTTTATTTTATTTTGTTCATCGTGGAACGGACTAATAATTGTACCGATAGATTTTACCTTTTCGATCTCCTGCTTTAATTGTTCTCAAGCAGGGGATGTTTCTCTTAAATTCTTTAATATTTTTTAGGCTCGTTCCCACCGAGGCGTGAGGTGTTGACCAATCAGAAGCCTCGTCGCGTTACACCCAAAACCCGTCGCTTGGAAGTTGCCCAACTTTCAACTCTCAATAAACATAGATTTTACCGCCTTTACGACTTGTTCTTTAGTAGCTGAACAACTTTTTTATATCTTCTTGTGTCTGTTCTCAGCGATATGTCCATCTCTTTTGATAAAATTGTGATAAATGAGGTTTAAAAGTATCCTCCTTTATATGATTTGAGTAATGCAAATCATAAAAATAAATTTATGAGCGAGAATGCCTGGCAGCAAATCGGATTCGCCGTGGAAAAATAAATTGTGAGTCATTATATCCTTGGTTCTTTATAAATTATCAATAGTATTAATTAATATTTTAGGCTTAAAATTATTACATACACTTCGTGCATTCATATTCAATGTAAAATCTCTATAAAATTGTGCTATGATGTTGCTTGTGTTTATTATGTAAGTTACATTCAACATAAAATATTTATAAATAATTCATAATTTTGAATACAATAGTCTAAAATAATTAGCATAATATTGTTATGCTCTTATAAAACATTACGTGCATGAATGATTGTGTCAAGCTTAAGAACATCACATTAACCTTATGTATTCTTAATAGCCATTCAATAAACTTTGTGAATTCATATTCAGTGTATAGCCATAAATTTGTGCAGGTTTCCATGTCTTATATGTACATAAAATTCAATATAAAATCTTTACAAAATAAGCCATAAATGTTCAACTATATTTATCCCAACAATTTATATAAATTTTTAGTAAGTTATAGTGATGTGAAAATGTAAAATGATACATTGGTTTCAGCTGAGATATGTCTCTTGCATATTTGAATCTTTCTTTTCAAGTATCGAAAGGAGAAAAGTTTGGGGAATTTTCCTAGTGGTAGCCGAAATAAAACAAAGAAACCATGGCCATTATACCGTACCATACCTCTAAACAAAAAAGGCACTTAATTCAATTTCAAAGATTTCTTCAATCAACAGTGTTAAAGAAATATAAGTATTTATGTATTTTATAACTTATTAGCTGTTGGTCTAGCTTAGAAAGTGATGATTCTGACGTTCAAGAGTCGTTCGAAAAATCATTGATATGTATTTAATGTTCTGATGCATACATTCTATGTTTATAGAATGTAAACATTTTCAACGGATATATATTAAATGAACTGTTATTTCAAGTATGGAGTTGTTTTTGATTACGAAACCTGCTAGATTGTGCTCGCGTTTCATTCCAGCATATAAATAAATTTTAAGAAAAGAAGTCACCATTTTTTTAAAAGTGTGAAATGGAGGCAAATAATGTAATTATTTGATTTAATGGTAACGATAAGAGTTTCTGAAATGTATTATAAAAATTGTAAGTCGACAATCAAGGATATTTCCTGTTAAAAACACTTGTGATTTGAATAACATTGAAGAAAAATTTTGTTGATAAACAATCCAGAAAAGCTTGAATATATTTTAAAAAAATTAAATGAAATGTTCATAGTGATAAAGAAGAATTCATTACTCAACAGCAGTTTATGTACGTACATCTTTTTTCCACTTAAAAGTTAATTTTAATTAAAAATCCAAAGATGTGTAAAAGATAAAGCATATAAAAAAAATTCCTTCTTTTATTGACAAAAGGCAAAGGTAGTTTTAATTGAAGGAGTACCTAGGGAAAGAGTTGACCCTACATCTCCTATTGCATAATTAGGTTATTAAAATTTTCTTAAAAGGTTGTTGCATAAAAGAGATTAAGAACATGGAATTTAAAAGGAGTAAAATGGTTAGAGCCATAGCTCAGGACTATAGATAAAATAAAATAAATTAAATCATGGAATAAAAGGAAGTTAAGATCAAATTAAAAATAAACATCCTTTGCTCAATGTAAAGAATTAATGGAGGACTAGCGTACACTAGCCGTTCCTAAAAACTCAGTTAGGTAGGAAAGGTCTTTTACTGACATTTTATTTTACAGTTTCTTTTATTTTTTCAGGTGTAGAAAATGAAAATTTGTCAACGGGACAAACATCTCCTTCAAGACAGAAAAGAAGATTAGAACTGTATGATAAGAGTATATTGGAGAAGGAGTGTAACATGAATGAAATTGACGATATTGGACATCTTATACACCCCCCCTCCAACAAACTCCGGACAAACATCTCCTTCAAGACAGAAAAGAAGATTAGAACTGTACGATAAGAGTATATTGGAGAAGGAGTGTAACATGAATGAAATTGACGTTATTGGACATCTTATACACCCCCTCCAACAAACTCCGAAACAAACATCTCCTTCAAGACAGAAAAGAAGATTAGAACTGTACGATAAAAGTATATTGGAGAAGGAGTGTAACATGAATGAAATTGACGATATTGGACATCTTATACACCCCCCTCCAACAAACTCCGGGACAAACATCTCCTTCAAGACAGAAAAGAAGATTAGAACTGTACGATAAGAGTATATTGGAGAAGGAGTGTAACATGAATGAAATTGACGTTATTGGACATCTTATACACCCCTCCAACAAACTCCGAAACAAACATCTCCTTCAAGACAGAAAAGAAGATTAGAACTGTACGATAAAAGTATATTGGAGAAGGAGTGTAACATGAATGAAATTGACGATATTGGACATCTTATACACCCCCCCTTCCCTCCAACAAACTCCGGGACAAACATCCAACAAACTCCTTCCTTCAAGACAGAAAAGAAGATTAGAACTGTACGATAAGAGTATATTGGAGAAGGAGTGTAACATGAATGAAATTGACGTTATTGGACATCTTATACACCCCCCTCCAACAAACTCCGAAAAAACATCTCCTTCAAGACAGAAAAGAAGATTAGAACTGTACGATGAGAGTATATTGGAGAAGGAGTGTAACATGAATGAAATTGACGATATTGGACATCTTATACACCCTCCAACAAACTCCAAAACAAACATCTCCTTCAAGACAGAAAAGAAGATTAGAACTGTACGATGAGAGTATATTGGAGAAGGAGTGTAACATGAATGAAATTGACGATATTGGACATCTTATACACCCCCCTCCAACAAACTCCGGGACAAACATCTCCTTCAAGACAGAAAAGAGGATTAGAACTGTACGATAAGAGTATATTGGAGAAGGAGTGTAACATGAATGAAATTGACGATATTGGACATCTTATACACCCCCCTCCAACAAACTCCGAAACAAACATCTCCTTCAAGACAGAAAAGAAGATTAGAACTGTACGATAAAAGTATATTGGAGAAGGAGTGTAACATGAATGAAATTGTCGATATTGGACATCTTATACACCCCCCCTCCAACAAACTCCGGGACAAACATCTCCTTCAAGACAGAAAAGAAGATTAGAACTGTACGATGAGAGTATATTGGAGAAGGAGTGTAACATGAATGAAATTGACGTTATTGGACATCTTATACACCCCCTCCAACAAACTCCGGAACAAACATCTCCTTCAAGACAGAAAAGAAGATTAGAACTGTACGATGAGAGTATATTGGAGAAGGAGTGTAACATGAATGAAATTGACGATATTGGACATCTTATACACCCCCCTCCAACAAACTCCGAAACAAACATCTCCTTCAAGACAGAAAAGAAGATTAGAACTGTACGATGAGAGTATATTGGAGAAGGAGTGTAACATGAATGAAATTGACGTTATTGGACATCTTATACACCCCCCTCCAACAAACTCCATTATAAAACACCCAATAGCTAAAAAATATGAAGCAATATACAATGAATAAAGAAATTTTACCATAAAATTTTTTTTATATTTAATTCTGTTGTTGTTTCTTATCCCACTTGGCTGGCCAAGCCCACGAGCCCATACGTACTCATGATTGAAGGTGAAGGAAGCAGCTTCTTATGTGATGGAGCACCCGTAGGTAGAAGTCTGACTTTGGCTCCGTGACGCTCTTACAGTCATAGGAGACCGGGACCTACGGCTTAAAGTGGATTCCGAACCACTGCAAACATCCATGGCACCGCCGGGATTCGAACCTGAAACCTGTGGCACCGAGCGCCAGGGCGCTAGACACTTGGCCATTCAGGTCCCAAATGTGTGAATGCCAACGGCACGCGGTGTTCCCAAGTGGTCACCCACCCAAGTACTGACCGCGCCCAATGATGCTTGACTTCGTTGATCTAACGAGAACCGGTATATTCAGCATGGTATGGCCGTTGGTTGTATATTTAATTCTAAGTACAACATACTACTGTGTCCAAAAGTAAGACCAGTTTTCAATTTAAATTTCCGGGGCGTATGGTATTTCTATTTTTTTTATTTATTTATTTTTTTTTTTTTTAGGTGGTTGGCCGTCCCCTTGACATCTGTGTGAAATTTCACGTTAAAATATTAATTAGTGTTTGAGTTACGCTTGGTTTTGTGAGACGCTAAAACTGATTCCGGCCATTTTTTAAATGTCTCTTCAATCGACTCAAAACGGTATCCCCGGAGTGGTCTTTTGAGTTTAGGGAATAGCCAGAAGTAGCACGGTGCTAAATCAGGTGAATACGGTGGTTATGGTGCGATATAGGTTTCATTTTTGGTGAAAAAGTCACGAAGAATCATTGCTGTGTGAGTTGGCGCATTTAGTGTTTTCGGTACCGATCAAGATTTGACGCGTTTGAGGCCCAAAACATCTTTTAAAATGGAATTTTGAAATTCCAACATCATCGGCAAGGTCTCTAATTGAAAATCGACGATTTGCAATTACCAAATCTTTTATTCTTTGGACGTGAATTTCATCAGTTGAGGTTGGTGGTCGACCAGAGGGCTCTTCATCTTCAACGCGTTCGCTGCCTTCTTTGAACTGTTTTACCACTTGTAAACTTTTCTTTCCGATGTCGGTCACCGAATGCCTTCTGCAACATTCTATACGTTTCCGCTAACAAAATTTAACGCAAGTTCTTGCTCAATTAATTCAGATATTTCAAATATCGCCGGAATCAGTTTTAGCATTTCACAAAACCAAACGTGACTCAAACACTAATGCATATTTTGACGTAAAATTTCACACAGATGTCAAGGACAGCGCCAACAACCTAAAAAAGAAATAAAAAATTGAAATACCATATGCCTGGGAAATTTAAATCGAAAACTGGTCTTACGTTTTGGACACAGTAGTGTGTAAATATGAACAAACATTGTTTTTAAAACTTACTCCTTCAATTAAAAAAATTATTTTTGAAGATGCAATGTTTTTAAAATTCCAGTAAAAAGGTCAATACATATTTTGTTTATTTAACAAAGAAAAAATATTTCTAATAAAAATAAGTTTCAAAATTATTCATCTGGATACAAATATAAATATTAATAACCAAACATTAAAGCAAAACTTTAGATGTTTACTTGACGATATTACAAGTCAAAGAAGTAACCATCCAAATAAAATTAAACCAAAGAAATAATAGTCCCTTGCCACAATTTTCTTGAAAAATATTCATTATGTTTAATATTTTAACTATTTTAACAAAGTAAATATGCAATTTTCTTTTATGGAATGAAATCAAATGCAGCTCTTTCATAAGAAATTGACATTTTCTTTATCTTATCAATTTCCAAAATTATGAGAGCATAAATTATTTTATATATTAAATAAGTATATAATATAATCCATTAAATAAGTATATAATTATTATAAGTAAATAATTATAATCCATACAACTTTGCTGTTAAATAATATACCCATTTCTGCTTTAAAAATGCTTAGATATAAGTGGGAAATAAAAAAAAATGCGAAAACATATCATAGGAGATATTAACCATAATACTCTACTGGCCATTAAAATTGCTTCACCAAGAAGACGACATGCTACATACGTGAAATTTAAACGTTTGTAGCATGTCGCCTACAGCATGGTCTGTCGCTTACAGTTAAGTCTGTAGCATGTCGCCGTGAAGAAGGTGCTGTGATATGCAAATAATTAGCTTTTCAGGGCATTCAGACAAAGCAGGCGCCGGTAGCGATACCTACAATGCGTTTAAATGAGGAAAGTGTTCAGCCGGATTTTCATACACAAATTGCATTTGAATGTTGTTGTCTGGTGAAAAGCAGTTGTGATGCCTCGTGGAAGAGGCGGAAATGCGTACCAGCACGTTTCTGGCTTTGATAAAGGTCGAATTGTAGCGTACCGGGATTGCGGTTTATCGTATCGCAGTATTGCTGCCCGCGTTCAGTCGAGATTCAATGACGGTTAGCAGAATATGGAACCGGTGGGTTCAGGGCTGTAATACGGAACGCCGTGCTGGATCTCAACGGCCCCCTCTTACTAACAGCCGAGAAGACAGGCATGTTACCCGCATGGCCTTAATCGATCGTGCAGCCATGTCACGAGCCCTAAGTCAAGAATTTGGTCGTTTTCAAGACAACAAGTGTCTGCACGAACAGTTCGACGACGTTTGCAGCAGCATGGACTATTAGCTCGGAGACCATTACTGCGGCTACCCTTGACGCTGCATCACAGACAGGGGCGTCTTCAATGGTGTGATCAACGACGAACCTAGGAGCACGAATGGCGAGACTTCATTTTTTCAGATGAATCCAGAATCTGTTTACAGCATCCGTGTTTGGTCGTGGTAAACGCACATTGGCAGCGTGCATCCGTCATCGACATACTGGTCCATCACCTAGCGTAATGGTATAGGATGCTATGGATACACGTCTCGGTCACCTCTTGTTCGCATTGACGGCACTTTGAACAGTGCATGTTACATTTCTGTTGTGTTACCACCAGTGTCTGTACCCTCTATTCGAGCCCTGCGAAACCCTACGTTTCATCAGGATAATGCACGACCACATGTTGCCGGTATTGTACGGAACTTTCTTGATACGAAAAATGCTCGACTGTTGCCCTGGCCTGCACGTTCACTAGATCTCTCGCCTATAGAAAACGTCTGGTCCATGGTTGCCGAGCGACTGGCTCGTCACCATATGCCAGTCACTACGGTTGATGAGCTGTGGCATCGTGGTGAAGCTGCATGGGCATCTGTACCTGTACATGCCATCAAATCTCTGTTTGACTCAATGCCCAGGCGTATAAGTGCTGTTATTACTGCCAGAGGTGGTTGTTCTGGGTACTGATTTCTCAGGATCTACGCACCCAAATTTCTTGAAAATTCTATCGCTTGTTATTTCCAATATAATACATTTGTCCAATAAAGCAGTGTTTGGAGCTACTCAATCGTAATAAACCCGAATTTTTGCATCGATATGTGACAATGGAGGAAACATGGCTCCATCATTTCACACCGGAGTCCAATCGACAGTCAGCCGAGTGGACTTCACGTGATGAACACTAAAAATGCTATAACTCACATACTAATAGTGCAACAGCCGTCAAATTTATACACGTGTCTTTTGATGGTTAGGGCTAATTAAAACTCATATGGATTTAATACTAGTAGCGCCATCTATGTGTCAGCCTACGAACTTTTCAGCCCATCTGTTACTCAACACTCCAGTTCTTACGTTTTTCTCCTTACTGGACAGTTAGAAAAGCCGGACAGCTTTATGCACCGACACCGTTATGCGAATTAAAGAGACTGTCAACCTTCCTGACGAAGCCTGCGGCGATTTTATTTATCGGCATGTCAACAGGGATGTATCTTTATCTAACAGACGGCCGAAGACTCTAGAGAGGAAATTGTTTGGTTTGCTGCTCTACGGTCAATTTGTACGCACGTTAGACTCATTAGACCGGCACCTACAGTTCAACGTGGATTCCGAACCCCTCACAAATATCCATGCCACCGCAAAGGATTCGAACCTGAAGCTTGTGGTACCAGAGATGAAGACCTTGACGAAAATAAGATAGAAATGAATTCGCCAACTTCCGGGTTCTTTAAGTTGTTCACAAAGTTGTTAAGTTGTTGTTGATTCAAAATAAATCAGCTTTCTTGAATTCTTGACTATTTTATTACACATACTAATGATATTAAAAACTTTGTACAATATTTACAAATTAATAGTGATACCATAAAATTTAATCTCTCTCAATACACCTCTCACACTTCCAAGATTACCTCTCTCTCTTGCTTTCCAAGCACGCTATCAGACTCGCACTTCTTTCGCCCAATTAACTTGACTTCGCAACGCCCTCTAACGGCATTCATTCCTCTTTTTTCCACAGACCCGTCAGATTATCTTAGTGGCATTCATGACGTCACATATATGAGTCTACCTCTCTGACAGTTGCCCGCTCTGTGTGAAGACGCCTTGATATTGTCTGGAAATTTCAACACGACGTCCCTCGTCTTATTTTTCATTACCTGTCTATGAAATCGAGTCATAGGAGAAAATCAATCTTCAGCATCAGAGACTGTGGAGACTCGAAACCTGTGGTACTGAGCGCCAGAGCGCTAGCCACTCGGCCATCAGGCCCTTAATATATATATATGAACCCAAAGCGCCAACAACTTTTTGTGCCAGATTTCCCAAATTGGAAAATTTCTCTTTCGTAGCGTAAGAAAGAAATATATGTCATAGAAATCTATTTTTGATTCTGATGTTTCGAAAGTGTGTTTTAATTCAATACGTTATTGTAAGTCAATCGGTTCCATTTGGAGATATTCCGGGGCCGACTCGATTTCGACATGAAAGGGAGAGTGTTTCAAAAATTTTGTTGTGTTTGTCTAACTCTAAATTACTACTACTACACCACATCTCATCACTGTGCCTAGAGCTCAGTTGCCCCTTTATAGTTTGGGAATTATTTAGGTGAGAAGTCTGATTCTATGAGACCGGGTCCTACAGTTTAAAGTGGATTCCGAACCACTACAAACAACCATGCCGGGACTTGAGCTCGAAACCTCTGTGCGAGTGCTAGCCACTCGACCATCAAGCCCCTAAATTAGAACGTTACTTAACGCAAATTAAATCCATTATCTAAATTTAAATAAACAGTGTATTCTTAATTAACCCAATATTTATTATATCACTACTGCTACAACACACCACATCACTGTGCTTAGAGTTGAGTTGCCTCTTAACAGTTTGGGAGTGATGTGGGTGAGAAGTGAGATTGAGCTATGTGACGCTCTACGGTCATATGAGACCGGGCCTGCGGCTTAAAGTGGATTTCGAACCACTACAAACATCCATGGCACCACCGAGATTCGAACCCGAAACTGGGGCACAGAGAGCCAGAGCCACTAGGCCATCAGATCCCGAACCTCAAGAACCAAGGTAAAGCAATGGAATGCGTCGAACTATAACCCCGTAAATTCTTATTTTGTTCCTTTTGATTAATTTTTGAGCTTTACGGATTGAACACTGATAGTTCTTGGTGCTATGCTTAACTTGTTTCTTGTCGAGGGAACTGAACTGAGTGCCCTTCATACAATTCCTTAAATCCGCTCTTTCACTCGGTATTACAGGTTTCGGGTTCGTGTCCCAGCGGTGCAATGGATACTTGTAGTGGTTCGGAATCCACTTTAAACCAGAGGTCCCGGTCTCATAGGATCGTAGAGTATTATAGGGACAGCGTTACTCGCGTCCTCAAGCTACACGTGCCCCCTGGGTAATGCTAAATGAGTAACATCGGTTAAGCCCTTGCTTACGGCATAAAGAGTAACTGTCTCTATATTGCCAGCTGCATTAGAACAACAACAATTCATTAAACCTACAGCGCTAACCACCAAGACATAAGTGACTAACCACATAGCAAGATATAGCATACTTGTAGATACTCCTATTTTTGCTAAAAACCATTTAACTTATCGATGCTATTAACATAATGTGGTGACACAACAATTCAAACAAACATCAAGCTGTCAACACTCAATGTTTTAGCAGTATAAATTCTAATTACTCTCAATTCATTGCAGAGTTTTTACATTTTTCTACAATACTAAGTTTTCAGTTTACTTTGACGCAGCTATTTAAGAAGTTTTTTTTATTTTTTTTTTATTTGTAAGTATATTTGCGCTTTGTTTTATTCAGTTTTATTTGATGGAAATGTTTTTTGGCTAACATTGTATCGTTCATTTTACTGCAAGTGAGCTAAGACAACGCGTGATGTTTTTTCTTTAAATATAATTTTTAAAGAATCTTCAAATTCAAGTTTTTAAAAGTTTTAAAGTGACAATTATTGAAGCCTGGATTTTACTTGTATCGATTTGCTAATTAAAATTTTCTTTCTTCATTTAGTCTTAATGAGCGATTATTACTTCTAAAGATTCCTCATTGAATGCGTTATTTTTTTGCATATTAAATAATAAAATTTATATTTTACACTAATTCTTTTACAAAGTATAAAGAAAATTGATACTTTACATCAGGGGTGGCCTACCTAAATGATCTCGCGGGCCACTTTGGAAATGCATTCTAACTCCGCTGGTCGCATATAAAATTATATATCCCCATTAGATTGAGACACACTATAGACATTTTTTTTTTTTTTTTTGGAGGGAAAAATTCAAGCATATCGAGTTATTATTTTTATGTTTACTATTATTCTTGCATACAAACATAGATAATATAATAATAATGATACTAAACGCCCATTGTAAAGAAATATACAGCACTAAAAATGAAATATAAAAAATGTATATAAATGAAATCAAATGAATATTGGTTAATTATTTATTGCCAAAATAAATATTTTTTATTTTTTAAAATTGTACTGCATGTTGTATTGCATAAAAAAAAAAAAAAAAAAAAAAAAAAAAATTTCTCCATTTTTACATTTGGCTTTTGCAAATCAATTTCAGTTTGGGTATTTGCACAACGTAATGGGTGTTGCAGGTGAGCGTCTGTTATAGTTGAGCGTGTGTTGTGTTGGGTTCATTTCATTTTGGGGAAAAACGATTCGCAGGTATACAGTGAGCCACAAAATTGAGTATACACTTCTTATATTCGTAAATTATGCCACCACTTTTTTCAGTTTCAAATTTTCTTTAAAGAGTTTCACGAGTAGCTGCTGCTTATAACACGTGCTATTACCTTTCAACGCTTTTAAATAGTATTTTTTCTCATTAAAAATCGTAAAATGAGCTCTCGTAGAGAAACTACTGAATCTGAGCATTTATTTGGTTGTAAAATGGTCGAAAGAGGACAAATCTCTTCGAGAAATCGCTTCGTTGGTTGGTGTAACTCATGGTTGTGTCCAAAAAATACTACAGAAGTATAAAAAAACTGGATCTGTGGCCAATATTCCTGGAAGAGGAGGTAAAGAAATACTGAGTACTACAGCGAAGAGGAAGATCATTCACTCAGTAAAGAAAGATCCGAGGGTGAGTGCCTCTAAACTAGCTTTATCGATGTCCTCTACAATAGGGAAAAAGATCTCAGTTGAAACAATTCGACGTATCCTTCACCAATATGGGTTTCTTAGCCGTACACCAATACGAAAGCCACACATCAAGTATGTGAATAGACAAAAGAGAGTGATTTTCGCCAAAGAACATCGTTTAAAGCCTATTTCTTTCTGGAACACAGTAATATTTTCTGATGAAAGTAAGTTTAATCTTTACGGAAGCGATGGATGATTTAAAATATGGAGAGAAAAAAAGGGAAAGCACTGGCACCTAAAAACGCCATTAAGACAGTCAAGTTCGGAGGTGGATCTGTCTTCATTTGGGGTTGTATGTCGGCTGGAAGAGTTGGAGAGCTTGCTTTTATTGATGGTATTATAGACAAACATGTATATTTGGGGATTTTAAATGATAACTTGAAAAAAAGTGCCACTAAGTTGGGGCTTGGGTCAAGCTTCATATTCCCTCAGGACAACGATCCCAAGCATACAGCGAAGATTGTGCAGTTATACTTGCTGCACCATTGCAAGAAGCAATTACACACTCCAGCCCAGTCTCCAGACCTAAACGTCATCGAAAATTTGTGGTCGCAATTAGAGAAAGCTGTACATGAGCACGAAATCGCAAACAAGGAAGTTCTCAAGTAGGTTCTGAGAGAAGCTAAAATTTCTGTTGAAACCACTAAAACACTAGTAGGATCTATGTCCAGAAGATTACAAGCTGTAATTCAAGCAAAAGGTTATACAACAAAATATTATTAATTTGTACGTTAAAAGGAAATTAATAAAGGTGTATACTTATTTTTGTGGTGTTGGGTTTTCCTCTCGTCTCAGATCTTTTATTTTCTTTCGTAAAAAATAAATAAACGTAACAATTTTATAAGTATAGTACTGTAAAGCATAGACTAAAGTATATAAGGTAAAAAATTCAATCATCTTAAAGCAATATTTACTTTGTAATTGCAAAAAGTCTCCAAGTTTCTAAGGTGTATATTCAATTTTGTGACCCACTGTAAGTTGAACCAAAAGCGCTCACAACTTCAGCTAAGAGTCTGGTTTGCTCTGCTATCAACAGTGTTTGTCTAGGGAGGTCACTGAGATCACTTAAAGTGAAACATAGAACTTGTTATATTAGATGTTTCAAGATGCGCGCACATCATAAATTCGCAGAATATAATTTAATTATTCTGCGAATTCATATCGTACGTAAAGCAGGCAATATCAATCAGATATTCTCAAGAATAATATTTTAAATTCAAAATTAATTTTTTTCCCTTCATTTCGACAGTTTATGTTTGCATCCATATATTAAAAAAAAATTTTTTTTAATACATTAGTTTTCACTACTTTGGCCATCATTAAATATATTTTGTAAAAGTATACTTCTCTCATGCAGGAAAAATATTCAAGGTGGGGGCGGGTTGGCCACCCCTGATTTACATTAACTACGTTTTGTTAACTAATAATGATAGTTATTGTTAAAGAGTGCATATCCACTTCTTTACAAAATGGGAAATTACTATTTTGTACCTTGATATTTGTCCCAGATTATATCTTCGAGATTGAGATTTATTTTTGATCCAAATGCATGCACTTTTCTTTTAAAATGGTTCTTGCATGCTAATAAACTTGTGTTCTTGAACAACTTTTTTGAAATAATGATTATAAATTGCCAATCTTGTTCATATCTGAAGACTGCTGTGGAATATGCAGCAGCTAGTGACGGTGACGCAGGAAAATGTACTGCAGGCATATCTGGATCGTGTTCTTGAACAACTTTTTTTTGAAATAATGATTATAAATTGCCAATCTTATTCATATCTGAAGACTGCTGTGGAATATGCAGCAGCTAGTGACGGTGACGCAGGAAAATGTACTGCAGGCATATCTGGATCGTGTTCTTGAACAACTTTTTGAAATAATGATTATAAATTGCCAATCTTATTCATATCTGAAGACTGCTGTGGAATATGCAGCAGCTAGTGACGGTGACGCAGGAAAATGTACTGCAGGCATATCTGGATCGTGTTCTTGAACAACTTTTTTGAAATAATGATTATAAATTGCCAATCTTGTTCATATCTGAAGACTGCTGTGGAATATGCAGCAGCTAGTGACGGTGACGCAGGAAAATGTACTGCAGGCATATCTGGATCGTGTTCTTGAACAACTTTTTTGAAATAATGATTATAAATTGCCAATCTTATTCATATCTGAAGACTGCTGTGGAATATGCAGCAGCTAGTGACGGTGACGCAGGAAAATGTACTGCAGGCATATCTGGATCGTGTTCTTGAACAACTTTTTTGAAATAATGATTATAAATTGCCAATCTTATTCATATCTGAAGACTGCTGTGGAATATGCAGCAGCTAGTGACGGTGACGCAGGAAAATGTACTGCAGGCATATCTGGATCGTGTTCTTGAACAACTTTTTGAAATAATGATTATAAATTGCCAATCTTGTTCATATCTGAAGACTGCTGTGGAATATGCAGCAGCTAGTGACGGTGACGCAGGAAAATGTACTGCAGGCATATCTGGATCGTGTTCTTGAACAACTTTTTTGAAATAATGATTATAAATTGCCAATCTTGTTCATATCTGAAGACTGCTGTGGAATATGCAGCAGCTAGTGACGGTGACGCAGGAAAATGTACTGCAGGCATATCTGGATCGTGTTCTTGAACAACTTTTTGAAATAATGATTATAAATTGCCAATCTTATTCATATCTGAAGACTGCTGTGGAATATGCAGCAGCTAGTGACGGTGACGCAGGAAAATGTACTGCAGGCATATCTGGATCGTGTTCTTGAACAACTTTTTTGAAATAATGATTATAAATTGCCAATCTTGTTCATATCTGAAGACTGCTGTGGAATATGCAGCAGCTAGTGACGGTGACGCAGGAAAATGTACTGCAGGCATATCTGGATCGTGTTCTTGAACAACTTTTTTGAAATAATGATTATAAATTGCCAATCTTGTTCATATCTGAAGACTGCTGTGGAATATGCAGCAGCTAGTGACGGTGACGCAGGAAAATGTACTGCAGGCATATCTGGATCGTGTTCTTGAACAACTTTTTGAAATAATGATTATAAATTGCCAATCTTATTCATATCTGAAGACTGCTGTGGAATATGCAGCAGCTAGTGACGGTGACGCAGGAAAATGTACTGCAGGCATATCTGGATCGTGTTCTTGAACAACTTTTTTGAAATAATGATTATAAATTGCCAATCTTATTCATATCTGAAGACTGCTGTGGAATATGCAGCAGCTAGTGACGGTGACGCAGGAAAATGTACTGCAGGCATATCTGGATCGTGTTCTTGAACAACTTTTTTGAAATAATGATTATAAATTGCCAATCTTGTTCATATCTGAAGACTGCTGTGGAATATGCAGCAGCTAGTGACGGTGACGCAGGAAAATGTACTGCAGGCATATCTGGATCGTGTTCTTGAACAACTTTTTTGAAATAATGATTATAAATTGCCAATCTTATTCATATCTGAAGACTGCTGTGGAATATGCAGCAGCTAGTGACGGTGACGCAGGAAAATGTACTGCAGGCATATCTGGATCGTGTTCTTGAACAACTTTTTGAAATAATGATTATAAATTACCAATCTTATTCATATCTGAAGACTGCTGTGGAATATGCAGCAGCTAGTGACGGTGACGCAGGAAAATGTACTGCAGGCATATCTGGATCGTGTTCTTGAACAACTTTTTTGAAATAATGATTATAAATTGCCAATCTTGTTCATATCTGAAGACTGCTGTGGAATATGCAGCAGCTAGTGACGGTGACGCAGGAAAATGTACTGCAGGCATATCTGGATCGTGTTCTTGAACAACTTTTTGAAATAATGATTATAAATTACCAATCTTATTCATATCTGAAGACTGCTGTGGAATATGCAGCAGCTAGTGACGGTGACGCAGGAAAATGTACTGCAGGCATATCTGGATCGTGTTCTTGAACAACTTTTTTGAAATAATGATTATAAATTGCCAATCTTATTCATATCTGAAGACTGCTGTGGAATATGCAGCAGCTAGTGACGGTGACGCAGGAAAATGTACTGCAGGCATATCTGGATCGTGTTCTTGAACAACTTTTTTGAAATAATGATTATAAATTGCCAATCTTATTCATATCTGAAGACTGCTGTGGAATATGCAGCAGCTAGTGACGGTGACGCAGGAAAATGTACTGCAGGCATATCTGGATCGTGTTCTTGAACAACTTTTTGAAATAATGATTATAAATTGCCAATCTTGTTCATATCTGAAGACTGCTGTGGAATATGCAGCAGCTAGTGACGGTGACGCAGGAAAATGTACTGCAGGCATATCTGGATCGTGTTCTTGAACAACTTTTTTGAAATAATGATTATAAATTACCAATCTTATTCATATCTGAAGACTGCTGTGGAATATGCAGCAGCTAGTGACGGTGACGCAGGAAAATGTACTGCAGGCATATCTGGATCGTGTTCTTGAACAACTTTTGAAATAATGATTATAAATTACCAATCTTATTCATATCTGAAGACTGCTGTGGAATATGCAGCAGCTAGTGACGGTGACGCAGGAAAATGTACTGCAGGCATATCTGGATCGTGTTCTTGAACAACTTTTTTGAAATAATGATTATAAATTACCAATCTTATTCATATCTGAAGACTGCTGTGGAATATGCAGCAGCTAGTGACGGTGACGCAGGAAAATGTACTGCAGGCATATCTGGATCGTGTTCTTGAACAACTTTTTGAAATAATGATTATAAATTGCCAATCTTGTTCATATCTGAAGACTGCTGTGGAATATGCAGCAGCTAGTGACGGTGACGCAGGAAAATGTACTGCAGGCATATCTGGATCGTGTTCTTGAACAACTTTTTTGAAATAATGATTATAAATTACCAATCTTATTCATATCTGAAGACTGCTGTGGAATATGCAGCAGCTAGTGACGGTGACGCAGGAAAATGTACTGCAGGCATATCTGGATCGTGTTCTTGAACAACTTTTTGAAATAATGATTATAAATTACCAATCTTATTCATATCTGAAGACTGCTGTGGAATATGCAGCAGCTAGTGACGGTGACGCAGGAAAATGTACTGCAGGCATATCTGGATCGTGTTCTTGAACAACTTTTTTTGAAATAATGATTATAAATTACCAATCTTATTCATATCTGAAGACTGCTGTGGAATATGCAGCAGCTAGTGACGGTGACGCAGGAAAATGTACTGCAGGCATATCTGGATCGTGTTCTTGAACAACTTTTTTTGAAATAATGATTATAAATTACCAATCTTATTCATATCTGAAGACTGCTGTGGAATATGCAGCAGCTAGTGACGGTGACGCAGGAAAATGTACTGCAGGCATATCTGGATCGTGTTCTTGAACAACTTTTTGAAATAATGATTATAAATTACCAATCTTATTCATATCTGAAGACTGCTGTGGAATATGCAGCAGCTAGTGACGGTGACGCAGGAAAATGTACTGCAGGCATATCTGGATCGTGTTCTTGAACAACTTTTTGAAATAATGATTATAAATTGCCAATCTTATTCATATCTGAAGACTGCTGTGGAATATGCAGCAGCTAGTGACGGTGACGCAGGAAAATGTACTGCAGGCATATCTGGATCGTGTTCTTGAACAACTTTTTTGAAATAATGATTATAAATTGCCAATCTTATTCATATCTGAAGACTGCTGTGGAATATGCAGCAGCTAGTGACGGTGACGCAGGAAAATGTACTGCAGGCATATCTGGATCGTGTTCTTGAACAACTTTTGAAATAATGATTATAAATTGCCAATCTTATTCATATCTGAAGACTGCTGTGGAATATGCAGCAGCTAGTGACGGTGACGCAGGAAAATGTACTGCAGGCATATCTGGATCGTGTTCTTGAACAACTTTTTGAAATAATGATTATAAATTGCCAATCTTATTCATATCTGAAGACTGCTGTGGAATATGCAGCAGCTAGTGACGGTGACGCAGGAAAATGTACTGCAGGCATATCTGGATCGTGTTCTTGAACAACTTTTTTGAAATAATGATTATAAATTGCCAATCTTATTCATATCTGAAGACTGCTGTGGAATATGCAGCAGCTAGTGACGGTGACGCAGGAAAATGTACTGCAGGCATATCTGGATCGTGTTCTTGAACAACTTTTTGAAATAATGATTATAAATTACCAATCTTATTCATATCTGAAGACTGCTGTGGAATATGCAGCAGCTAGTGACGGTGACGCAGGAAAATGTACTGCAGGCATATCTGGATCGTGTTCTTGAACAACTTTTTGAAATAATGATTATAAATTGCCAATCTTATTCATATCTGAAGACTGCTGTGGAATATGCAGCAGCTAGTGACGGTGACGCAGGAAAATGTACTGCAGGCATATCTGGATCGTGTTCTTGAACAACTTTTTTGAAATAATGATTATAAATTGCCAATCTTATTCATATCTGAAGACTGCTGTGGAATATGCAGCAGCTAGTGACGGTGACGCAGGAAAATGTACTGCAGGCATATCTGGATCGTGTTCTTGAACAACTTTTTTGAAATAATGATTATAAATTACCAATCTTATTCATATCTGAAGACTGCTGTGGAATATGCAGCAGCTAGTGACGGTGACGCAGGAAAATGTACTGCAGGCATATTGGATCGTGTTCTTGAACAACTTTTTTGAAATAATGATTATAAATTACCAATCTTATTCATATCTGAAGACTGCTGTGGAATATGCAGCAGCTAGTGACGGTGACGCAGGAAAATGTACTGCAGGCATATCTGGATCGTGTTCTTGAACAACTTTTTGAAATAATGATTATAAATTACCAATCTTATTCATATCTGAAGACTGCTGTGGAATATGCAGCAGCTAGTGACGGTGACGCAGGAAAATGTACTGCAGGCATATCTGGATCGTGTTCTTGAACAACTTTTTATAAATAATGATTATAAATTGCCAATCTTGTTCATATCTTGAACTGAAGACTGCTGTGGAATAGCAGCTAGTGACGGTGACGCAGGAAAATGTACTGCAGGCATATCTGGATCGTGTTCTTGAACAACTTTTTGAAATAATGATTATAAATTGCCAATCTTATTCATATCTGAAGACTGCTGTGGAATATGCAGCAGCTAGTGACGGTGACGCAGGAAAATGTACTGCAGGCATATCTGGATCGTGTTCTTGAACAACTTTTTTGAAATAATGATTATAAATTGCCAATCTTATTCATATCTGAAGACTGCTGTGGAATATGCAGCAGCTAGTGACGGTGACGCAGGAAAATGTACTGCAGGCATATCTGGATCGTGTTCTTGAACAACTTTTTGAAATAATGATTATAAATTGCCAATCTTATTCATATCTGAAGACTGCTGTGGAATATGCAGCAGCTAGTGACGGTGACGCAGGAAAATGTACTGCAGGCATATCTGGATCGTGTTCTTGAACAACTTTTTTCTGAAATAATGATTATAAATTGCCAATCTTATTCATATCTGAAGACTGCTGTGGAATATGCAGCAGCTAGTGACGGTGACGCAGGAAAATGTACTGCAGGCATATCTGGATCGTGTTCTTGAACAACTTTTTTGAAATAATGATTATAAATTGCCAATCTTGTTCATATCTGAAGACTGCTGTGGAATATGCAGCAGCTAGTGACGGTGACGCAGGAAAATGTACTGCAGGCATATCTGGATCGTGTTCTTGAACAACTTTTTTTGAAATAATGATTATAAATTGCCAATCTTATTCATATCTGAAGACTGCTGTGGAATATGCAGCAGCTAGTGACGGTGACGCAGGAAAATGTACTGCAGGCATATCTGGATCGTGTTCTTGAACAACTTTTTGAAATAATGATTATAAATTGCCAATCTTGTTCATATCTGAAGACTGCTGTGGAATATGCAGCAGCTAGTGACGGTGACGCAGGAAAATGTACTGCAGGCATATCTGGATCGTGTTCTTGAACAACTTTTTGAAATAATGATTATAAATTGCCAATCTTATTCATATCTGAAGACTGCTGTGGAATATGCAGCAGCTAGTGACGGTGACGCAGGAAAATGTACTGCAGGCATATCTGGATCGTGTTCTTGAACAACTTTTTTGAAATAATGATTATAAATTACCAATCTTATTCATATCTGAAGACTGCTGTGGAATATGCAGCAGCTAGTGACGGTGATTCAGGAAAATGTACTGCAGGCATATCTGGATCGTGTTCTTGAACAACTTTTTTTGAAATAATGATTATAAATTACCAATCTTATTCATATCTGAAGACTGCTGTGGAATATGCAGCAGCTAGTGACGGTGATTCAGGAAAATGTACTGCAGGCATATCTGGATCGTGTTCTTGAACAACTTTTTTTGAAATAATGATTATAAATTACCAATCTTATTCATATCTGAAGACTGCTGTGGAATATGCAGCAGCTAGTGACGGTGATTCAGGAAAATGTACTGCAGGCATAACTGGATCGTGTTCTTGAACAACCTTTTGAAATAATGATTATAAATTACCAATCTTATTCATATCTGAAGACTGCTGTGGAATATGCAGCAGCTAGTGACGGTGATTCAGGAAATATAGTGCGGGCATATCTGGATCATGCGTATTCGGATCACTGTTATGCCAGATTAATTTGTACGATTTAATAGCAAAGGATGAGTTTTCTGCTGCGAACAATTTGATCGTCTTTAAGCAAAGCTTTCCATGAGCAGAAAGTTCCTGCCAAAAGGTAAGAGGACCTGATTTAAAAATGCAATCGATGAATCCACTTTAACCTGTAGGTCCCGGTCTATTTGGCCCTTGTAGGCAGTAGATGACCGTAGAGCGACAAACCAAACCCAATCCTGTTTCTTTAACGAAAGAAGTTTTTTACAGTTATGACAAGAACTCGTATGTCATGTGGTCAATAACGGACTTAGGCTTGAATGCCGCAGGTTTGCCACTGCCCTCACCGCACTAGGCGATGTATCGGTCAAAGTACACACCCACGGAAAGGTAGATTGAGACCACTAAAAGCTGCAAACGGCTTGCACGGCCGGATATATTTGTTAAATAAAACTATCATTGGGTAAAGATCGCTTTGATAGAGCCTCAGATTGTACAGGCAATCTGAGTTTTTCTATCTTCCGTGAGGAGTTTGTACCAACTCTTGCTATTGGCATTTGCGGACTGTCAATATGCTTCTTCCTTCGCGAAAAGGTTGATTCAATTGACAGCCCATATAACTATAACTAATAAAAAATCTAACTAAAATCAATTAGCTTAACTTAAGAAACGAATACATAGAAATATCAAATGAAAGGAAACAATTTACAATTGCAAGTACCATAAAACTATTTACAAAAATATACAAATTAGAGGATTGATATTGCAAACTCATGGTGATATATAGTCTATATTTCTGATGAGATAAAATATTGAGTCATTAATTTTCCCAATTGCCATTGGGTTTCGAGTTGTTTGCTGCGTTAGGCTTGAACGCCGCAGGCGTGCCACTGCCCCCAGCGCTCTTGGCAGTGCTTCAGTGTTTTGATGCACACCTGCGGAAAGCTGCGTTAGGCTTAAGGCCCGGGACTAGGGCGGCAAATGGTAGTTGGTGCTTGTTAGTAGCTTTGAATTATATGGCCTGATGGCCAACTGGTTGGCCTGGCCCTTGGTACCGAAGACTCGTATCCCGGCGGAGCATTGGATGTTTGTAGGGGTTCGGAATTCACTTTAAGCTGTAGGTCCCCGTCTCCTATAACCATAGAGCATCACAGAGCCCAATCTGACTTCTTCTCAGCCACATCATTTACAAACTGTAAAGGGGCAACTCGGCTCTAGCCACAGTGGTGTAGTGCTATTAGTTCTTCATCCTGGACTATCCATTGATAAGAATTTTTTTTTTTCTTCTTTCTAATGCAGCTGGAAAGCACTTAGATATCTTGGATGCCTTAAGGCAAGCGCTGCACAGACGTTACTCACTTTGTGTACTCACATGGGGCGCGTATAACTTGATGACAAGCCACGGACGAGGAGTAACACTGCCCCCACAACGCTCTACGAGAGTATTAGGCCGGGAGCCACGGCATAAAGTGGATTCCGAACCACTCCAAACATGGGTTTGCTTTGGTTTGTCGCTCTACGGTCATCTTGTGCACACTTTGGGCTACAGGTTACACCTACAAGTTAAATTGGATTCCGAACCACTACAAACATCCATGGCCCCGCCGGGACTCGAACCCGAAACCTGTGGTACCGAGCGCCAGCCACTCGGCCATTCAGGCCCCTCATTGATAAGAAATAAAAACGGCAGTATGGCTAACATAACTATTCAATTCTTTCAGGAGGGGAAGCGGAGATGAGCATCTCTTCCGTGACCGAGTGTCTCGTCTGCTCATTCGAAGGCGAGCCCCGCCCCCTCACGCCCCCTCCCCCGGGGTTCGTGGCGGCGGCGGAGATGTTCCTTCCGGGGGTGAACCAGCCGCCCATCAACCCCCCTGTGGGAGAGCCCGAGGACGAAGAGCCGGAGGTGGACGACCTCGACCAGCTCATCAACCTCCGATGCTGGCAGATGTGGGTGGCGCTGGGTTTCCTGGTCGGCGGCTTCACGTGGGCGATCTACAAACTCTAGCCCGAATTCCAGGTGCTGGCTAAGCTCACGGGAAAGGAATGACTCCTTGCGAAGGAGCCGCCCACATCAGTTGCTTTGAATGTTCATTAATTGGATTTTAAACTATTGCTTATTTTTTTAAATTCAATAAACTAAACTTATTCTCTTGCTTGGAGTTGGTTCACTACAGCAAACGGACATTTCGAGAATATCAATATATATATATATTTTCTTCTTTCTAATGCAGGCGGCAAACACTTAGACAGCTTTTTCTTGGATGCCTTAAGGCAAGCGCTGCACAGACGCCCGGCGGTGCCCTGGATGTTTGTAGTGGTTCGGAATCCACTTTAAACCGTAGGTCCTGGTCCTAACAGGATAGTAGAGCGTGGCGAGGGTAGTGTTACTCTGCGTCCCTAGCTTATCTTCAAGCTACACGCACCTCCTGGGTACTGCTAAGTGAGTAACGTCTGTGCAGCGTTTGCCTTAAGGCCTCTAAAACTGCTGTCTTAAGTGTTTTCCAGCTGCATTAGAACGAAAAAAAAAAAGAAAAAAAAGATCATTTAGGTTGGCCACCTCTGATCTATACACTTCATCACTTTATATATATATATATATATTATATATTTCTAATGCAGCTAGCAAACACTTAGACAGCTTGGTCTTGGATGCCTTAAGGCAAGCGCTGCACAGACGTTACTCACTTTGCATTGCCCAGGGGGCGTGTGCAACTTGAAGATAAGCCACGGCCGCGGAGTCACAATGCCCCCGCAACTCTCTACGATCCTATTAGGACCGGGACCTACGGTTTAAAGTGGATTCCGAACCACTACACACATCCATGGCACCGCCGGGTCTCGAACCCGAAACCTGTGGTACCGAGCGCCAGAGTGCTAGCCACTCGGCCATTCAGGCCCCAGGGAATATCAATATAAAAACAATGTTCGGGAAGGGTTCATTAAACCACTTTAGCGTTCCTTATTATTGAGAAGAGGGGAGTTAAAACAATTCGCAATTATTAGATTCGCATCTTATCTAACCCGCGTTGCATTGCTTTGGTTTGTCGCTCTATGGACATTTTATTTATTTATTTATTTTTTTACACATTACAGTTTATTAGATTAGGACCTGTAGTGGTGGTTCGGAATCTACTACTATACCCCATTACTGTGCCTAGAGCTAAGTTGCCGCTTTACAGTTTGGGAATTATGTGGCTGAGAAGGTTGATTGGGCTCTGTGACGCTCGAGACGTCGCATGAGACAAGGACCTACAGCTTAAAGTGGATTTCGAACCACTACAAGAATCCAGGGCACCACCGGGATTCAAATCTGAAACCTGTGGTACCGAGAACCAGAGCGCTGGCCACTCGGCCATCAGGCTCCATGATTCCGAACCACTAACAAACATCCATGCCACCATGCAGCCTGTGGTACCAAAGCGCTAGATACTTGGCTCTCGGGTGTGGCCTGATGGCTAGCGCTTTGGCACTCGGTACTACAGGTTTCGGGTTCGAGTCCCGATGGTGAGTGGTTCGGAATGCACTAATAACCAGTACCACCTACGTTAAACTATAGGTTCCGGTCTATCTAATTAGCCTAAGGGTGACCAATCCACGGGCCATCTTGCGGGCCACATTGGAAATGCACCCTAACTGCGCTGGCCGCATATAAAATTATATGTCCCCCTATTAGATTTATATCCACAGTAGACATCTTTTTGGAGTAAAAAAATTTAAACATAATGAGCAATTATTTTTGTGTTCGCTATTATTCTTACAAGTATACATAGATAATATAATAATGCTAAATGCACACTGTAAAGAAATATATAACACTAAAAATGAAATATAAAAAAGTCACTTTAAATGAAATAAAAAGAATGAAATCATTAAAAAATATGTATTTTACTTGTGCGAAATTTGTTTTTTTTTTTTTTTTCCACTCTTTCACTTAACTTTTGCAATTTGGGTATTTTCACATCGTAATGGGTGTTGTATCTGTTATGTTTGAACTTGTTTTGTATTGGGGCCGTTTCATTTTAGAGGAAAAGTGATTCGTAGGTGCAAGTTGAAACAAAAGAGCTAACAATTTGATCTAAGATTCTGGTTTGCTCTGCGATCAACAATCGACTTTGCATATCTAGGGATGTTTTCCTAAAGTGAAACAAAGAACCTGTTATATTAGATGTTCCAAGATGCGAGCACGTGATGAGGTCACAGAATATAATTTAATGATTCTGCGAACTCGTAACTGTAAACTCCTAAATGAAACATGCAATATTTGTTCTATATTCGCAAGAATATTATTTTGAAATCAAAGTTAATTTTTTCTCATCATTTCGGCAGTTCATTTTTGAATATAACAGGTGGGCTGAAACGAATTAATGATTTTAAGCAGTGTTTGGAGCTGTTCAATCTTAATAAACCCGGACCGAAATCTTACTAAACCGAATTTTTGCGTCGATATGTGACAATGGATGAAACATGGCTCCATTATTTCACCCCGGAGTCCAATCGACAGTCAGCCGAGTGGACTGCACGTGATGAACACTAAAAATGCTATAACTTCACTAAAAATACTATAACTCGCATACTAATCGTGCAACAGCTGTCAAATTTAAACACGAGTCTTTTGAAGGTTAGGGCTAACTAAAAATCATATGGATTTAATACTAGTAGGTCCATCCATGTGTCAGCCTACGAATTTCTCAGCCCACCTGTTATGGGGATTATGGAATTTCATTTTTTTTTTTTTTAGATTTTTGGCATTGTACTTGACATCTGTGTGAAATTTCACGTCAAAATATTTATGAGTGTTTGAGTTACTCTTTGTGAGATGCTAAAAGTGATTCCGGCGATTTTTTAAATGTCTCTTCAATCGACTGAAAACAGTGTCCCCGGAGTAGTCTTTTGAGTTCAGGGAATAGCCAGAAGTAGCGTCTGAGGCCCAAAATGTAATCGGAATGGAAAAGGATAGGTCGATTCTTTTGACATTCGAACATCAGCAGCAGGGTCTCTAATTGTAAATCGACAGTTTGCAAGCACCAAATCTTTAATTTTTTTGGGGCGTGAGCTTCATCGGTTGAGGTTGAGGGTCGACCAGAGGGCTCTTCGTCTTTAAAGCGTTCTCTGCCTTCTTTGATCTGTTTATACCACTTGTAAGCATTTATATCCTATATAGAAATGCTCACCGAGTGCCTTCTGCAACATTCTATACGTTTCTGTCAACAAAATTGAATGCAAGTTCTTTGCTCCATTAATTTAGACATTTCAAAAATCGCCGAAATCAGTTTTAGCATCTCACAAAGCCAAGCGTAACTCAAACACTTATGAATATTTTGACATGAAATTTCACACAGATGTCAAGGACAGTACCAACAACCTAAAAAGTATGAAATTCCATAAGTTAAATTTAATTGAATTAATTTTAAATTGAAAATGGGCCTTCCTTTTTGGTCACAGTATTAGCGAGATAAAACTCAACTCAATTACACTACTTACCTAAAAAAAATAGATGTGGCCGCTATTCCCACTGATAATCTAGAATGTGCTCTAAGGTACAAAAAGATCAGGGATTCTTGTATTAGACAGCCCAGTACTATTATCTTCACAGCAAAAGTGGGGCCTGATTGGCCAAGTGTGTACTTTTGTGGCGCTCGAGTGGTACCTCAGGTTTCGCGTTCGAATCCCGGCGGTGGTATGGATGTTTGTCAGTGGTTCGGAATCCCCATTAAACTGTAGGTCCCGGTCTGTTTAGCCCTCGTGTGCACAAGATGACCGTAGAGCGACAAACCAAACCTGACCAACAGTTATATTCTACAGCGAGAACTTTGGCTAACCACCTGGAAAATTAATCCCGGTAAAAGTGCCTGCCGTGATTATGTTTATTCGAAAATGCAAAATTGAGATTGTGTCACAATTCTTAGCCAGCCCGTCCCCATGGGTTACTGAATATAAATATCCAGGGTTTGTTTTAGTTAAATTCCCATAGAGGTAAAGCAATTACTGCTTGCTTAAAACCCAAAAGCCGGCTAGCAATCAGACACTAGCTTCTGATCTATAAGTAGATTGTCCTTTACGGTTACATTTAAACTATAAGTTCACGGTCTAATTAGCCTAAAATGCTCAAAAAATGACCATAGAGCGATAAACCAAACCTTTACGGTTGTCCCATTTGGGCTTCCACCTCACTGCTTAATCTCAAAATGTTGCAAGTTTTGCAAAACCGGCAGGTAGCCAGTATATTAAATGCTTCGTGCTTTGTTATGTCGAAAACAAATTCATAAAGACCTTGATGGATTTTGTATCCAAAATTTCCAAACATTTTTTTCCCCTACACCAGGGGTCGGCAACCTGTGACTCGCGAGCCGCATGCGGCTCTTTGGATGTGAAACTGCGGCTCTTTAGTTCCATACGCAAATATTATTTATTTTATCAAAATAAAAAAAATAAAAAACATTTTAAAATAGTTCTGAATCGATTAACAAGGAATCTGAAGAACTGTTTCGTGATTTCAAGAACAAACCAGAAATCTTGAAAGAAAATCAAAGATTTGCCACTATCCGCTAAAACAGTACAAGATAGAATAGCTAAAATATCTTCAAATGTAACATTGAAGATATTCAACTTTCAATGAAGATATTCAACTTTCTTCTGCCTTATCACTGGCTATAGATGAGTATTGCGACATAAAAGACACGGTAGAAGTTGCCCTTTTTGTCAGGTATATGTCTTCCCAAGGTCCAAAAGAAGAACTTCTAGGATTGCTACCGCTCTCGGGACAAACTAGAAGGGAAGATATAGCGAATGCCGTGCAAAAATGCCTTGAAGACTATAAGATCGATTTAAATAAAATCATTTCAATAGCAACCGATCGAGCCAGAAGTATGACAGAAAAAAATAAATGGGCGACAACGATTCTTTAGAGCAAAATAAACCACGAAATTCTTACGTTTCACTGCATAATACATCAAGAAGCGCTTTGTGCCCAAACATTTCCGGCCGAAATAGTTGAGGTCATGAATTTGGTAATCAAGATTGTTAACAGCATCTTGTCAAAAGCACTCTACCATCGTCAGTTTAAAGAATTCTTAAACGTAATGGAGATTCAGTATTTCGACCTCCTTCTTCACAATAAAGTGCGATGGCTTTCCAAAGGTAAGGCGTTGAAACGTTTTGCTTTGTGCTTGAATGAAATAAATACATTCCTAAATAAAAAAAAAAAGGCATTAATCACCCTGAGTTAGAGAACGGCAAATGGTTGCAAAAATTTTACTTTATGGTGGATATTACAGCGAAATTAAATGAGCTGAATCTAAAACTGTAAGGAAAAGGAAACCCAGACTATGTTTTGGTAGAAGAATTGGTTTGTTTTGAAGAAAAATTAATTATTTTTGCAGAAGATATTCAGAGCGGTATATTACACTGAAGTGACAAAAGTCATGGGATACCTCTTAATATCGTGTCGGCCCTCCTTTCGCCCGGCGAAGTGCAGCAACTCGACGTGGCATGGACTCAACAAGTCGTTGGAAGTCTTCTGCAGGAATATTGAGCCATGCTGTCTCGATAGACGTCCATAATTGTGAAAGTGTTACTGGTGCAGGATTTTGGGCACGAACAGACCTCTCGATGATGTCCCATAAAGGCTCGATGGGATTCATGTCGGGCGATCTAGGTGGCCAGATCATTCGTTGGAATTGTCCAGAATGTTCTTCAAACCAATCGCGAACAGTTGTGGCCCGGTGACATGGCGCATTGTCATCCATAAAAATCACATCGTTGTTTGGGTACATGAAGTCCATGAATGGCTGCAAGTGATCTTCAAGTAGCTGAACATAAGCATTTCCAGTCAATGTTCGGTCCAGTCGCACCAGAGGACCAAGTCCATGCCATGAAAAACAGCCCACACCATTACGGAGCCACCACCAGCTTGAACAGTGCCTTGCTGACAGTTTGGGTCCATGGCTTCGTGGGGTCTGCGCCACACTCGAACCCTACCATTAGCTCTTACCAACTGAAATCGTGACTCATCGGACCAGGCCACGGTTTTCCATTCATCTAGGGACCAACCGATATGCTCACGTGCCCACGAGAGTCGCTGCAAGCGATGTCGTTCTGTCAGTAAAGGCACTCCAGTCGGTCTTCTGCTGGAATAGCCCAAGAAAGTCAAATTTCTCCGCACAGTTCTAACAGACAAGTCCCTTGTACGTCCCACATTGATTTCTGCGGTTATTTGACGCAGTGTTGCTAGTCTGTTAGAATTTACGACTCTTTGCAGACGTCGCCGGTCTTGGTCGTTAAGTGCAGGCGGTCGACCACTGCGCTGTCCATGGTGGGATGTTATGCCTGAAATTTCATACTCTCGGCACACTCTTTGACACAGTGGATCTGGGAATGTTGAATTCCCTAACGATTTCCGAAATGGCATGACCCATGCGTCTAGCTCCAACTAACATTCCGCGTTCAAAGTCTGTTAATTCCCGTCGTGCGGTCATCATCACGTCAAAACCTCTTCACATGAATAACTTGAACAGAAATTAAAGCTCTGCGAAAGCACTGCGCATTTATACCTGTTCTACGCGATGCTACTGCCATCTGAAAATTTTCATATTGCTATCCCATGACTTTTGTCACTTCAGTGTACTTCATTTTCAATTTCTAAAGCATTATCGTGATAAAACTAGTGCAACTGTTGGCACGAGGTACTTCAGCACAGTTATAAAAAAATTAAAGATGAATTTGCTGATAGATTTGAGCAATTCAAAACCAACAAAACCACTCTAGTTTTCATAGTAAATCCTCTCGACACAAATAGTAACGAAATCCACATTGAGCCATTTGGAATTGATACTGGATCTCTAGAAATGCAAGTGATCGATTTAAAAAGTAAAGCTTTGTGGAGTGGAAAATTTACAGAGTTGAAAAGCAAGTTGGAAGAGTTGGAGGTCCAGAAATGTCCACTTTTGTTGCGTTACGTACATACAACTTTAAAAGAAATGCCGCGAGTTGAGGCACTTATATTCGACGCATGGAATAGTCTTCCAGATTGCTACAGTGAGGTGAAGAAGTTGGCATTTGGAGTGTTGACTATCTTCGGATCGACATATTCGTGCGAGCAAGCGTTCTGTTGCATGAATATAATTAAAAGTAAAGTAAGAAGCCAACTAACAAATAGAAATTTAGAGTCCTGTTTGAAACTTAAAGCAACAAGTTATGAGCCAAACTTTCTAAAACCATGCAATGCCAATGCTCCCATTGAATTTGTTTGCTCAAATGTATGTTATTGTTTTTTTAATTTTAAGTACAAATTACATTGTTTAGTAAAGTTTAAATTTTCTACTTGAATAACCATGCAAAGCCATCGCTCCTATTGAATTTGTTTGTTCAATTGTTTGTTATTGAAGTACAAGTTAGTGTTGTAAGTAAATGTTTAATTGTTTTAATTTTTTACTTAAATAATAAGTAATTATCTAATAATGAATAAATAGAATGATATAATGAATAAATAGATATGTTTTCTTATGAATAAATAGAAGGATATAATGAATAGATATGTTTTCTTATGAATAAATAGATTAGGCGTTTTTTTTATCAAAAAACTTTATTTATGCGAGTACTAACAGGTGGGCTAGTATTATTAAATAGGCGCTACTGGTATTAAATCCATATGATTTTTAGTTAGCCCTAACCTTCAAAAACACGTGTATAAATTTGACAGCTGTTGCACTATTAGTATGTGAGTTATAGCATTTTTAGTGAAGCAACTTTAGTTAGTTTGAAAAAAATGGATAAAAAGGAATTTCATGTGTTAATAAAGCATTGCTTTTTGGCGAAAAAAATACTATTGAAGCCAAGGCTTGGCTTGATAAACATTATTCGGACTTTGCACCAGAAAAATCAATCGTAGAGAAGTGGTTTGCTAAATTTAAACGAGGCGAAATGAGCACCGAATACGATGCACGCAATGGACGCCCCAAAGAGGCTGTTACCGACGAAAACATCAAAAAAGTCCACAAAACATCTGATAACCGTAAAGTGAAGTTGATTGAGATAACTGAGACCCTAAGGATGTCAAAGGAGCGTGTTGGACATATCGTGAATGAATATTTGGATATGCAAGAGCTCTGTTCAAAGTGGGTGCCGCGCGAGCTCACAATCGACCAAAAACAACAACCAATTGAGGATTCCAAGCAGTGTTTGGAGCTGTTCAATCGTAATAAACCCGAATTTTTGAGTCGATATGTGACAATGGATGAAACATGGCTCCATCATTTCACACCGGAGTCCAGTCGACAGTCAGCCGAGTAGACTGCACATGATGAACACTAAAAATGCTATAACTTCATTAAAAATGCTATAACTCGCATACTAATAGTGCAACAGCTGTCAAATTTATATACGTGTCTTTCGAATGTTAGGGCTAACTAAAATTGATATGGATTTAATACTAGTAGCGCCATCTATTTGTCAGCCTACGAACTTTTCAGCCCACTCGTTATTTATTGTTGGCAAGAAAAAATTTTGTGGCTCTTTAAAACTTTGAAATTTTGTAAATTGCCATTTTTGGGTCTTCCGACTCAAAAGGTTGCCGACCCCTGCCCTACACCAAACTGTAGCGATATCCGCCATAAGAACTCTAGCAGCCCAATAGAATTTAGCCTTGGTACAGTTGTCAGAATTAAAAGTCATGAAATCAAGTGCAGTGCATGTTGTCAAATGTAAAAAGTCCATGGCTTCAACCGACGACCCCACAGAGCAGACATCATTTAGTAGGGACATCCATGCAGTGCAAGAACTTATTAAGACAATCCTGTCCTGTCGAGAGTCAGACATTTGCTGTGAAAACTGCACGGGGCAAGTCCGTTGGGATGGGTGATGAAACGAGTCTATTCCACGTTTTATCTCAAAACATTTTTATGAGAAATGATCTCAAATTAATAATGAAGTCATTCGTCCCATCCTTGTTTTCCATCAGTGTCAGTAGCTCTCATAAAAGACCCACAACACAGCATTTGATTCTTTTTCACATCTCACAAGAGGGCATGGATTATACTCTGACCAAAATAGCTAAATTGCCATTATGAGGAGCTTTTTGGTTCTTAAAAATTGAATTTTATCTGCTACGATGTTCAACTACAACTCATAAAAATTGACTACCTATAAATTAATTAAAGATAATTTTAATAATTAAAATCTTGATTTTAATACTTATTATTTAACTCTAATTTTTTGTAGTTTATGTTAAATGTTAATTATTTTCAGATGTATTGCTTTCATCAAATGTAATTGTCAATTCCAAAAAATGCTGTTCTCTCTCTTCATAGAAGATGTAAACAACGCTCGTGGCACCATGCTTTCTTCAGTTCATCAACTACCATTGTAAATGGAACTAGATTCTGTACCAACAGATAAAGATGCAATTAATATAGATTTACAATAGTATATATGTACTGCCTCTAAAGCTAAAGTGTTTTACCTGTTCTAGGGACTCACTTTTTTTGCTTTTAACCATTTCATTTTACCAGAATTTCAAAAGTACTGTCTTTTGGTGCAGCATGGCTAAATCTGGCTCTTGTGCCATAATACCCCTACCAAAGCTAAGATCTAAAGCCCATCTAAAGCTAAATGATATTGCAAAATATGAGAAAGATCTCACTCTGGCCATAAACAACTAAAGTGTACAGGAGAAACCTAACCTGGAGAATTTTATAAATGGATCTATCATCAAATTACAGGGAAAAAAAAGAGAAACGGCACATGTACAGGTGAGTGTGAGTGATACTTGCCCTGTTAATAATTGTAAATTCCATCTTAAATCTATCTGATACATAAATAAAAAGGATTTAAATTATCAAATAGTAATAGTCACATTTTTAATCATTAATTACAGCCATAATTTTTAACATATATTTAAAATTGATTTATAAATGTGTTTTCAGATAATTTTCATGGCAGTGAGTGTATTATTATATTGCCTTAACATTGAAGAAATAAATTTTTTGTTTACCATATTCTTCTTAATATTACATAATTAAATGGGAGGAATAAATAATACATAAAGTTCAATTTAAATAATAAAACAGGAATAATACAATCATCCTCGTAGAAAAATAAACCATTAGCAATGGAGGCAATTCAAGTTAACTAAATTTAATAGTATCCATATTATGAGATCTTTCATTTTTGCATTATCCCTAACTTATTGATGCATGGATATTGACTATTGATTTAGTACAGTGGTGGCCAACCCAAATGATCTTGCAGTCCACTTTGGAAATGCAACTTAACTCTGAAGGCCACATATAAAATTATATATAACCATATTAGATTTAGAACACACCATAGACATTTTTTTTTGGAGTGAAAAATTGAAACATAAAGAGTTGTTATTGTGTTTGCTATTATTCTTGCATGTAAGCATATATAATATAAAAATAAAGATACTAAAGGCAGATTGTAGTGAAATATATAACACTAAAAATGAAATGTAAAAAATATATAAATATAAATGAAATACAAAAAAAAAAAAATGCAGACATTAAAAAATATTTATTTGACTAGTGTGATATTTGTTTCTTCACACTTTTACTTAGCTTTTGCAAATGGATCTCAATTTGGGTGTTGCATCCGTTATGTTTCAGCGTGTTTTGTGTTTGGGCAATATCTGTTATATATTTGCTAGAATATTATTTTAAAACCAAAATTGATTTTTTCTCATAATTTTGACAGTAAATTTTTTAATATAGGGATGCACAAATAAACTATTTTTTTCACTACTTTGCCCATTTTAAAATAAATATATTTTATAAAAGCGTGATACATCTCACAGGCAGGAAAAATGTTCAACGTAGGTTGGTCACCCTTAATTTAGAACATTAAGTGAAAAAAATAAGAAATTTTCATGTAGTACATAGACAAAAAGATTGATACTTTGTGTTTGATGTTATATGGCATTATCCCTTGGATCTATTGTCTTTGTTTTTTTTAAGTTTATGTGATATATATATATATACTATTTTCTGTTTTAAGTGTTCTATTACATTATATATATATATATATATAAAAACAGTGATTCAAAATAATTTCTCTTATACTAGCTGATCAAAACTAAAATTGTTTTACCTTCTGTAGCCAAGCAACACTGTACAAGACACTAAAACTGCAGCATAACAATAAAACAGACAACATATTTCAAAAAATATTTTTATTCTATCAAATCTATAGAATATTTTTTAACAAATCCTAAAATATATCATTTTCAAATGCTTCATATTTTGTTAAAATCATTGTAATTTTTATAAATGTCTGCCTACACCTTATAATTATTAAAAGACACTCAATTTTTGAATAAAATGTGTTTTAAAAACAGTAACAAAAGATCAAACAAGTATAAAAATTTAAAAAAAAAAAACATTGTTTAAAATACAAAGGTGTAAGTAATTAAAAAAAATTTTTTTTTAATAACTCCTAAGCTCTTGGAATAAAATATAACCTTTTAATAACGTCAACTGTGTATGGAATGTTTTTTTTTTTTTTTTTTTTTTTTTTTTTTTTTTTGCAATTTATTCAACGGTGACAGACTTCGCCAAGTTTCGAGGACAATCAACCTAAAATAAAAATTAATTTTAAATAAAAGAATAAAGTGCTGGCAAAACATTACTATTAATTGTTTTGTCTGCTGCCATAAATTTAAGCTTTTAACATTTTTCCCAGAAAAAAGCATGTAGTAAAAAAATACTGTTAATTATGAATGAACCTAAAAATAATTTAAATAAACATACAACAGAGATATGGTTTAAAAAGGCAATTTTTTTTTTAGCAATTTATAACACACATTTAAAAAAAAAAATAAATAAATAAATAAAATGTAACTCGTCTGTAAAGAGTTGTATTTAAATAAATTTTTAGGTGAATTATAGCAAGTTACATTTTTACGTGAATAAGTTATGTTTTAATCAGATATGCTGTAATTATATTATATTGTGACTATTTTATAATCTAGATTCATTGATTGCTTTTGAAATGTACTATCTACCAGTCAGAGACAGAAGAAAGTTATTTGGGAATGGTTGTTTTCAGGGCCATTGAATGGCAACACCAACAGTATTGTTATTAAAATACTATTAGACTTTTTTTTTTTAATACAAAAAAAGAAATCTCAATTTTTCCTAGGAAGGAAAAAAATTATTTTAAGAAATCAAATTTTAATGAAATTTGCTGCTGAGGATAAAACAGTTGAAATTCTTATGGTACTGTTTTTCACTCAACAAATTATTTTCCCCATTATCATCAGTGGCGCAACAGTCGCACAGTGGGCCAAGGCTGTCTGCCTGCTGGTAGATTTCAAGACAGGAGATGTTTTTAGTTTTACGAGATAAGGTTGTCAGCACTATGCTCAACTATCGTCACCATATAATTCAATTTTTTTTAATTAAATCCCTTAAATAAAATTAAAATTTTTAAGCATTAAGTCACAAATGATTAATTTATTAAATATGTGATATATAAATAAAACGGATAACATCCAATACTAAAGCTCAAATTTTTAATTAAGAATTAGTCAACAATTTTTAACATATGTATTATTTTAAACGCATTTATTTATTCTAATTTCTAAAAATAAGATTCAAAAATTTTATAATACAAGGGTTAAACAAAAACACATTAGGGGAGATGTCCAAATGGAGTGCATCAGTTACAGTTTGTTTATTACAAAGTTTGACCATTTCTCGCCTAGTTGAGCATAAAAAACATCCCATAAAAAGAAATTTCTCGCCATGCCAAAAGCGATATATAACTGGTGTACTCCATTTGTTCATATCCAAAACATTACAACAAATAAATAATTAATAAGCAATTTTATTAAATCTTTAACAATATGCAGATACTATTTTTAATTAGTTTTTGTAAATCTAAAGTGGTAAAAAAAATGCTAATTCGATATGCAATAAATATTTTTATTTTCAATAATGAGTTGAAGGAAATTCTTACGTTGCATTCCCTGAGAACAGCAATGTGGTATGAGAGCAACTGCAAGGGGATGACGGTAAGGATGCCTTGAAGGCAGTCGACTGAATGGGGGATTTCCAAATACTTAAATGCAAACTTTTGTGTTTCAACATCACCCTTTTCACAGATGATAAGCGGCCGCCCACCTCTTGCAGTGACCTATGAAAAAGATTATTTAAGACATACCCTATTTATGGTTCTAAAATCTTCAGTACAAGCACTGATTATTTTAATGTTAACAAAGTAAATTTTATCCAAATTAATTACTCATCTTAATTTTAGAGATTTAATATTATAAATAAATGGTTTAAAATAAACAATTTTTATTTATTGAATTCCCATAATAATGAAGACTGATAATTAATCTTATTTTTATATTTTACCTTCCATGGAGTCATGGGCAACTAAAATATATTTTCTGGTCCTTTACTAATAGGAGTTCACCTATATTTTTTCAAAAATTCTTAAATTTTCTTTTATTGTTAATTCTAACTTCTTCTTGTGTTTATGGATTAACAAGATCTTGTTACAGTCCTATCAGCAAGATATTCGATATAAACTATATTATTTTTTTTTCAAAATCTAAAAATTTTTCATATTATGTAAAAATTTATTTAAAATCTAAAATTTTATCATTGTTTGCATAATATAATTTAAATATTATAGTTTTACATTGTAATGATCAAAAAGATCTTTTCAAATTTGAAAATTTTACTATACAATATAGACTATTTCAAAATAATTTCTCATATTTTTTTAATGTAGTTTTTAATTGTAGAATGATAAACATTTTTTTTATCTATGATGTTAACCCAAATTTTTTTTAGTAGTGTTATAGTTATCAAGCTTTTTTTTTTCCATTTTTTTTTATTTTTATTTTTTAAAAGTTTTAATTATTGAATTTATTTTTGCATTCCAATTTAAATAAAATCTATCAAATCAGTTGAAAATATTTTATGTAACAATAATAAAACCTGCTGATGTAAAATACGACACCACATTAAAACTATAAAAACAGAGCAAACATAGCAAGAAAATAATTTGTTAATGGTTAAATGGTAAACATTTCCTTATATAAATAATACCTTCTTTTAAGGGATATAAATAGAATTTTCTGGGTAAATATTCTGTATTGATTACATTACATGCATAATTATGAAACTTCTATGTATCTAAATGATAAACTAATTATAAAAATTATTGCTCCAGTCAATTAAAAAATTCTTTTAAACGATGAAAAATGTAAAGAATATATGAGCAGTATTCAAAATTTTAATTGAAAAGTAATCAAATTGTTTTATAATTGTAACAAATATTATAAATAAATTTTCTGAAATTTGTCTGGAAAATTTAATTCTATTTGTAAGAAAACATAGCAAATTCTATGAGCAATGAAAAATTATGAACAAATAAAGTGGATTAAATTATAGATGTGATATTTAACATTAAATTTATAAATATATAATTACATTAAATTACTTAAAACTTTTTATTTATGAATTGTGACTAAAGTACTAAATATTTTATTTTTGGAAATGTTGCATTAGCATTTCATAAAAATTAATTTAAAAATATAAATAAACTAAAAAATGTGAAGTAATTATTAATTGTAGTACTAAAATCCTGTTGGATTATTTTTAATATAGATTTTAAAACAAATCTTATATATTGCCCTCAATGTCCTATTAATAATTAGAATAATATTAAATAAATTAAAACAAGTTGCCACTTCACATTTCATTTAATTATATTACAAAATTTTGGCATCAATATTTACATACATTTTATAATATAATGAATGACATGGCAATTTAGTGTGAAAATTAGACTTGTATTTGAAATTCAAGACTATCAATATTGACTGGTATTAGATAAAAAATCCTGTGATTATCATTGAGTATGTTTGAATTTTTGGATAGTTGGTTGGTGAACAAAGGCACGATGCGGCTTGTAGGAATTTTTGATTTATTTTATTTCATATTGAAGAAACATACTCAAACACATAAGTGCTGCCTAACAAACAAATGATTTTTCTCGAAAAGGTACTTATATTGGTGTATTATTATACTAAATAACACTTATTAGAATCCGTAAAACCAATGTTGATAAAATGTAATTTTAGAATTAAATCGGCCTGAAGCTCAATAAGTTTTATAACAGTATTTTTACTTCAACATCCATCAGACAAGCCAATGAGGATTCTTTGTTTTGGAAGTCAGTCAATTTATCCTTCATCTAGATTATTTGCAACGAGCTTTACTTCTGATAGTAAACCTTGTATCAAATTGCTCTATGTATTTAACTACATGTCTTACTTAAATTTTTAACGAATATTAAATACTGTTACTAAAAATGCATCCTACATCAGTAATAGGAAATAACTCATTTTAAGTATGAATTTCTCATGATCATAATTCCACTTGCCTGTTGCAAAGCATTCATGCATTTGGAGTACACAGGGTCTTTTGTCACTATCATAATGACAGGCATAGCATCATCTACCAAAGCCAGAGGTCCATGCTTCAACTCGCCCGCTAAAATGCCTTCAGAATGCATGTAAGTAAGCTCTTTAATTTTCTGAAATGTTCAATTTATTAAAAAACTATTTTACATAAAAATAAAAAGAATCAGAATTATATCAGAACAAGATTTTTTATTTTTATTTTGAGTAATCCAAAATTTGTTCATTTAAAATTTTCTTTTAAGTAATATCTTTGGTAAATAAATACAATGACAACAAAACATATTTACATTCCAAGATATCTAATTTTTACAGATGAAAAAATAATAATGGCACAATAATCATAATATGGCATAAGGAGGTAAACATTGTACAGAACATACATACATGCAAATTATTACTTCATCATAAAAATTCACCATTATTATAGTAGATAAAAACATTTTTTAGTTAAATGTAATAAGATAAAAAGTGTTTTACACAAATGTATCACATCTATTTCTTTAAAATTTTAATTATTTATATATTTCAATTTCAATATAAACTACAATTGCATATTCAACAAAGAATAAATTTGTTAAAGATTATTGTGTTTAAAGTGTTTAATGGATTTGTAATTAAAGTGTTTATTGGATTTGTTTTTTAATAAATTATTTAATATATTTGTTCTTTTTTTGTTATTGATTTTTAATATTTATATTTTTATAAAAAATACCATATTCTAATTTTTAAGTGAAATAACAGAAAATTAAAATTGCTTAGTAAATATTTGTATTTTTTAAAATTAAGTTCTCAGCTGCAATTACAAGAAATTTCTTAACAGGATTAACATAAAATACTTTTTATTTCGATATAAAAAAAATTCTTGAAATTCATAAATAAAGCGAATTCAATTAAAAACGTGTTTGCTATCATGAATTGAATCCTACATATGTAATTCACAAGAATTCAATTCATAATAAAATATTCAAATTTCAAAGCATTAATGAATACTAATTTTAGAATGACTAATATTTTAGGACCAATACATTCATACATCAGAAGGCAAGAAAAATAAAATTACCAGAGCTCCTTCCAGGCAAGTAGCATGATTATAACCTCTTCCCATGACCAACACTGACTTTTGATGATACATCTCTTCAGCCAATTTTAAGACTTCAGAATCCAATTTCAAAACTTCTTTGATTAGCTCGGGCAGAGCTTTGAGACCTCTGATGATCTCGCTGCGTCTCGGTTGTGTAGAAATTCTGTCTTCAGACATGACTAATGCAAACATGACTAATGACAAAAACTGAGATGTATATGCCTGAGGGAAAAATGCATATAATTAGAAGAATAACAAAATATTTCAATTACTTGAATATATTAACATGGTTTTTTTTTACATCAAACTGCAATGATATCTGCCATACGGACTCAAGTAGCGCAATAAAATTTAGCCTTGGTAAAGTTGTCAGAGTTAAAAGTTATAAAATCAAGTGCAGTGCATGTTGCCAAATGTAAAATGTCCATGTTTTAACCCGATGAGTACAGAAGACAGAAATCATTAATAGCTATCTCGGCAATTATCTCTTATACACCTAGGACTGGTTCCTTGTTAAAGAGGCTAAGATAAATCTGTCCAATACATTTGTTTCTGGCTGAGAGATAGCTTTTTAGTAGATTCCCAGCCATTGTAGGGCGCATGGAAATGAAAAGGCCGACCTCTTGGCAAAAAAGGGTTGTAAGTTATCACAGCCACCATTTCCTCTATCCTTTCATCCGTTTAGTTCTGAGGTAAAGAAAATAGACAGGCCCTTAGAACAAACTTCTTTCAACTGATAAAATGTGGAACATACTTGTTCCATCACCTATCCAAATGAACTTGACCTGTGCAGTTTTTACAGCAATTTCCGACTCTTGACAGGACATGAATTTCTTAATATATTAACATGTTATAAAACAAAGATTATCAGTTTATTTTTATTATGTTACAGGATTTATCTGTAGTCCAAAATTTTTATTTTAATTAATACTTTCATTATATGCAGTGAAACAAAATGATTTAAAATGAGAATATTGTTTTGATAAATGTTAACTATGCAAGAACACATTTATGTACATTTTCAATGAACTCGCAAATATAGCAAACCTTCAAAAGATCTTTTAGATTTCAAATTATTTTTTTGCATCTTGTAATGAATAATGACAAGTATTTTATAAATAGAAGTTTCCAAAATGTTGATTCATTTGGCCAAAATGAAGTGTATGCAAAAATTAATCATACAAATATTCTTTTAAAAATATTAATTCATCATTACTCCTGCGAAAGCAGTTCAATTAAAAACACTTTTTTTTTTTGACGAATAGGAAACACACCTATAAGGATTACTATTTTCTCTCTACAATGTGCAAAGGTGTAACTTTAATCCATACATTTTTTTCTCTATCTTAATATTTATATTTAAACTTATCATTTAATTTGTAAAACTTAAATTTTTATATTTTAAATATCCTGAGTTAAGTGCTTAGTTCTCAATTATGCCATTTTTATCTCTTTAATGTAAATCCCTTTGGAAAAAACTGATATTTTAATTATGTAACTGGCGGTATGAGGATTTTATTTCTCAGGTACTCAGAAACAAAAATACCTTTGCCTTTTTGTCAAAGGATCAATTCTCTGCTCCAGTTTTTTTAATGTTTCAAAGAGAATTCAAGTAGGTGTTTCTTTTTTAATTATATGGTACTTTTATTTTTAATTTACAAATTTTATATATAGGATAACTGAAATATTAAGATGAAAATAAGGAAGAGGCAGTCATACAATTTTATTTCTGAAAAGTGAAAAATGATTAGACATTTTTAAAATGAAATAATTCAAGAGCTGCAAGATATATTTTATTTCATTTATTTTTATTAATTTACATTTACATTTGAAATTTAAAAATTTTTGTTCATTTATATTTTGATGCATAATTCCATATATCATTAGCAATGTATATTTACCTTTGTACTAGCAACTCCAATTTCAGGACCAGCGTTGATATGGATACCACAATGGGATTCACGGCAAATGCTGCTTCCAACAGTGTTTGTTACGCCAACAACAAGTGCTCCACGGTTTTTACAATACCTGAGAGCAATTAATGTGTCAGCAGTTTCACCTGAAATAATTATTAATGAATATCTTTTCCTAATATTTACTAACTAGTCATCAGAAAATGTTTATGCAAATATCTATCCTTTATAAATCAATAAATGAGAAGATTTGCAAATTATTTTCTATGGATATTTGCAAAAAGTTAAATCTTCTATTTGTTCAATATTCCAAAGCACTCCTTAAAACTAATTTTCTTCTTTCTGTTAGCTTAAGGTTCTCCAATTACTTTTTCTGATAGTTTTAAATAACTCTGCTAAGAAATGCTATTTTAGATCTGTGTGGCTTATAATTGAAGATGTTAAATTTAAATTTCTATTCATATGTAAGTTTGATTAGTAACTTTAATGCAACTAAATTTTATATGCCTAATAATTTTTTAATTTATTTCAAATAATTCATTATTATATACATTTTGGCAATAATTTTTGATAATAATATAAAAATTTACTAATGCAGTTTAAGGAAATAAGTTTGCATGTACCTTATTTCAACGTACATAAACTATATGCCGAAAAAAAATGAATGTATAAACTGTAAACTATATGAAACTAATATTTTTAATCATTTTTTTCTCTTTCTCCACATTATACAATAAAGTCTGATTCTGTAAATTAAAAAAATAAATAAATAAATTACCTTATTTCATGCAAAGATTTATTAAGTACATTTTAAGAAACATTTCAAATAACTAATTACAAATAAAGCCTTGGATTTTTTAAATATATCTCCAACATGAAAAATAAAAAGATATGTAAAAAGGTAATTAACATCTTAAATGTTAATGAAATAAATTAAATAATCATATATAGTAATAATTATTTGAAAGCAAAAACAATTAAAATTCAACAATTTTATTATTTTTACGTTAATAAGGAAAGAGATTTTAATAGTAAAGCACCTAAACAAAATTAATGCTTATGGAAATTTCATCAATAAAATATATTTTGCACAATAAATAGAGAAAACAAAATCCACTGTCAAAATTTTCTATAAAATTATTAAGCTATAAATCCAAAAATAAAAAAACATTTGTTGAAAACATAAGATAAAATGAAAACAATCATAATTTTTTTTAATACACAGTTTAAAAAAAAATTCTAAATTAAAATGACTAAGGATAAATTTTCTATAAAAATGAAACTTTAAAAATATATTGTTAACTTTTATTTCATGTTAAAAGAATTTTTAAAAAATAAATAAATTAGTTTACATATTTTTCTACTGTAGAAAAAAAAACCCTTCATTAAATATTAATGAAAGAACATTGATTTATACACAATTAAATGAATTTAAAAAAATATAATTTAAACTGCATTTAAATCCTATTAATCATTTTAAATGTTAAATTTAAGAAAAACATCTATAATCCAACATATTTTAATAATAAAAAAAAAACAATACTCACAAAGCTAATATATTGATAAATTAATTATTTTTACAAAAAAATAAAGATTAAAATTTAGAAATGTGGTACAAAAATAAATTTTAATATTTTGATGAATACCTGATTGAGATATGAAGAAACAAACGTCATCCCTGAAGATAGGGGTGTTGCGATCCAAAAAGTCACTTGCAAGTTCAACCATAACTGGCAGTTCAGTCAGTTCTTCTAAAATTTGTCGAGTCTAAAATATTCAAAAAGGAAATTTCTTTCATAATAATTATGCTTTCTTTAGAAAGTTATGTAATTTACCATATAAGTCTAGTAAAAATAATATGTTTCCTACTTCCCTAATACTATATATGTTCTCTTTAGTAGTTTTCAGAGCAACTTTAAATCAGGGATGGCCAAACCAAATGATCTTGCGGGCTACTTTGGAAAGGCATCATAACTACGTGGGCCGCATATAAAATTACATATCCCCCTATTAGATTTAGACCCACTATAAAATTTTTTTTGGAGTGTAAAATTAAAACATAATGAGTTATTATTGTGTTTATTTTTATTCTTGCATCTAAACATAGATAATATAATAATAATGATACTAAACGTATACTGTAAAGAAATATATAGCACTACAAATGAAATAAAAAAAAATGAAATCATTAAAAAATATTTATTTCACTAATGCAATATTTGTTTCTCCACTCATCATGAGTTTGCAGAATATAATTTAATTATTCTGTAAACTCATAAATAAAACAGGAAATATCTATCATATATTTGCAAGAATATTATTTTAAAATTAAAGTTAATTTTTTCTCATAATTTTGACAGTTAATTTTTGAATATATGGATGCACACATAATGCATTTTTTTAATACATTGGTTTTCACTACTTTGGCCATTATAAAATAAATATATTTTGTAAATGTGTGATAAATTTCGCAAGCTGGAAAAATGTTCAAGGCGGGCTGCGGGTTGGCCACCCCAGCAATAAATAGTAAAAATGTCTATCCATTGAAAATATATATTATTTTAGGTTTGTCCACAAATCCAGAGAAAGTAAAATGCATTTAAATATTAAGATCTTTTATTAACAAGCGTTTAATGCAAAAAAAAAAAAAAAAAAAAAAAAAAAAAAAACTATTGTTAAAAATTAATTGTAAATATAATTGATGTAATTTTAAAAATCTTTTCATGACACAAAAATTTGCTTTGATTTAATAAAAAAATTTTTAACTTTTTATTACAAAAAGTTTAATTAAAACTAAATTCAAACCAAATGTTTACTTGAAGGAAACAATTTAATCTTAGAAATGTAAATAACTTCTAAATCCAATCAGAAAACAAAGATTTCATTAGTTAACAAGGAAATTACCAATTTAAAACATAATGTATGTGTTCATTGTTATTGTGCAAAACATTATGTGTGCAGAAATTATTATTGTGCAAAACATTATATGTGCATTTATTGTTTTTGTGCAAAACATTACGTGTGCATTTATTGTTTTTGTGCAAAACATTGTGTGTGCATTTATTGTTTTTGCAAAACATTATGTGTGCAGAAATTGTTATTGTGAAAAACATTATGTGTGTCAACATATGCTGTGTATTCTAAGCAGCTTGATTTAATTGAAAAAGTTATCAAAATACTTACAGCAACAGCACTGTGGTAGCTAGTGCCACATCCAATGAGAAGCAATCGTCGGCAACGTTTAATTTCTGGTATATAATCTTTTATACCACCAAGCACAATAGTTTCCTCTGTCAAATTGACTCTACCACGCATAGTATTAATGATTGATTCAGGTTGCTCAAAAATTTCTTTTTGCATGAATGAACTGTAGCTACCTTAAAAATAAAAATCGATACATAAAAAATTTAAATTCCTATTAATAATAATAAATATTTATTACTTCTATATACTTAAAAAATTTGTGTGCACGTACACACTTTATTAGATGTTGAAGCTATTGCTATATCATATTTAAGACAAGAATAGAAGGATAATATGTTAAAACAAAGAAAAAAAATCAATTATATAAATCACCTAAACGTATATAATTTAAATGTTTATATTTTCTACTATAATAATTAATATTTTATCACCTATTGCTAAGCAATGCCCCTTTTTATATAATTTTTACATTTAAAATTTATCTTTTAAATCTTTTATAAATAATAAAAAAAAGAAAGAATTTCAACGAAAAAATATTGAGAAAGAATCCAAAACAATTTGAAGAAAAATCATCTGTAATATTATCTTATTAATCTCATAATGAAAAATAAAACACGAAAAACCTGATATCAATTCTATGAATTTTTTTTCTTATGTATTTTTATTAATATTATATTTATATTTCATTCAATAGCTTTTTTTTTTTCAATTTTAATTCTTTTCACCACCTAAAAAAATATGAAATTTTATTTTAAACAATCTTCAGAAATGAAATTTATCTCTCATCATATTTCGGAATAACCTAATTTGACTGTTATTTATGTTAAAATAATAATCCTTCTATGGTAAAAAAAAACTGTTCATACAATGCAGACTAATGGTGAAAAAGAGAAATACTGAATAACATATTCAAAAATGATTAATATTATTCAACAATTTATTATGAAATTAATTTTCCAGTTCTCATACTTTAATTTTGATCAAATTTTATGTTATAATAACAAATAACATACTTGCTTGGCTAGCTGTCTTTTACATATAGAATAAATAGTGTAAAAAAATACCACCATGAAGTTTAATTTTACAGTACCTTTTTTAAAACACATTAGCTTGTCTCTGAATTTTTGTGTTTTGTTTACTCATATAACATCTGGGTTTTTTTTCTTTTTGACTTCTTGTAATTTTCTACTATTAATTCATTAGAAAAATTTTCAAGATATAGCAATTGTATAAGGAATAAAAAAAATACCTTTCATTATTTCTTGGATAGCCATCTTTAAAGTAATAATTTCTCGAGACATTGATCCATCAAGTGATCGCTTTACTCTGTGAATGGTCAAATCTGGCGAATAATAAAACATTGTAATCAAAATGAAATATGAAACTTTGCATTTTAATCATTGCAAAAGAAAATTGACAACTCTTACTTCCATCTTTTACTGCTGCTACATCATCATCTTCCAAAAATATAACCCGATTTGTATGCTCTATAACAGCACTCGCATCTGAAGCAAAGAAATATTCAACCTGTTTTTCTTCTCCCACGGGATGAAATTCAGTTGTTGAACCAGAGCGGTGCATTCCCTGAGATGGCATAGTGCCACTACTCAAAGGTGGTGCCAGTTGTGCCGAACGTAGATCTTTACGAGAAAAATCTTAATTTAATATTCTAAAACTAAAATTTCAAAATTTTTTTCATTAAGTATTTAAATCTTAATTTTAGATTTAAAAATTAATTGCAAATATTTTGTACATTATGCACAAAAACATTTTATCAGAAAAACTTATTTTACAGAATTCTTTTAATAAGATCTATACAGAGCATACAATAAGTTTACAAATAAGTTTTAAAGTATACAAATACAGTATACAAATAAATTTTAAATTATTCTGAAATAAATTCAACTTGTATTTAAAAGAAAGTAACATTCGAGCAACAAAATAAGAACCATAATTATCTACACCATGGGAAGGACAGATGCTGGACACTGGAAATGAGAAAGGCATTGTCTATACTCATTTCTTGCATCATGACAAGATTGCCATCCCACTTTTATCTTTCTTCAAATGTTCAGAATGTATAAAAAAGTTGCATTGAAAGGAACAAGTAATAGCTTGAAGGGATTATGTGGGAATTATATGGTCTAAATCTCGAGCAATTTCCATAAAGTTTCCTTGCACACTTTGTTCATGATGTTGGACTATGTAATGCAAATTTCATCAGACAATCCACTTTGCCAGTAAATGGATGTATTTAATTTAATTGAATATTAAATTGCCCAATTGAATATTAATTTGCCAAATTAAATCTCTCAATTGAATTACGACAATTGTTGTTTGAAGCAATAATCAGAGTATAACAGCTCATTTTAAAAACAAAAACTTATTTGCATACCTATTGCATCTCTTAATCTTTTTATAATTTGAATCAAATTTCATATTAATATGCATTAATTTGAGAATGGTTCATATGGTATGATGACACATACAAACTACTTCCTTTCTCTAATGCTTCTTCTCAACTCCCTTTTAAATGTGCCGAGTCATTATGCAGCTTAGAGAAAGTCCTGATCTTGATTGGTTTAGTTTGGTTTGTCGCTTTACGATCATCTTGTGCACACGAGAGCTAAACAGACCAGGACCTGCAGTTTAAAGTGGATTCCGAACCACTCACAAACATCCTTGCCACCACCAGGATTCGAACCTGGAGCCTATGATACCAAAAGCCAAAGGACTATCCAGTTGGCCACAGTCCTGACCTTGAAGTGCGAATGTAGACAATTCTTAACACAGAATTTATCACAGATATGTTATAACATGCACTTCTTTTTTGTTCCATTCTATTTGAGTCCTTTTTACATTTAAATTCTTAAAAGATATAACGATTGAAGAAAAATATGAGAGCCATAATGCTTTTAAAAGACGCATAATGATAATAAAATATATAAAACTACAAAAAAAGTCATCTTTAAATTTTTATAACTTGACAAAAGATGCAGTTAATGGCAACATAATGACAGCTGAATATATTTTTGAACTATTTGGGATTTCTCTTGCTAAAATACACAAGGAATGCTTCTAAAAATTTTAAGAACTGATATATCTGACAAAAACATGAAAATTACTAAAATACCCCCAACAGATTACAAGAGATTTTTTGAATGCCTAATGGAAAAAAAAAAAAAAAAAAAAAAAAAAAATACACTTGCAGAAAGTGCCAAAAATAGGTTATACAAGAACACATGGCTTATATATGCAGAAAATATACCAACTATATTTATTTTATACATATATATCCATCCTTTTATTTTTGTATGTATACTTCTTTTATAAAAAAATTAACAAATATACTTGCATATGAAATAACTCTGCTAGACTATACTCGTTTTGTCATGCACCCAATGCTGGATTAATTATAAAAGATGCTAAAAATTACATTACAGTTTTCATTGTTAACACCGATAAATGATGAAATTATATTAAATTCAAAGATGAGTCTATATTTTAAATTTCCAAATGCAGATCCTGAATGTCGATTTTGTAGAAAATAGCAAAATTTGAATCATCTGGCAAATAAATTATATTGACAATCTTAGAAACCATATTTATTATTGATGTTAAACAAGTAACACTTTAAAAGAGCCGAGATAATTAAAATTTTTATTCCAGCAACATGCAGATACTTTTTTTAAGCACTTAATTCCATTCCATTTCATTTTCCTTTTAACATTTTTCATTAATACCAATTGCAATATTTACAAAATTCATACAATTTTTGCAGTAGTAATAAAAAATAACACTGATATATGTCATTGAAGTGTTACATATTTTGCTATGTTACATATTTGATATGTGATTATGTATATACATACATATATATGCACTTTAATATTACAATGACTTTGTTATGAATTTAAAAAATTGCATTTTCTCTTTAACAGAAAATGTAACTTATAAAGTGCAAAGATATTTTGGAAATTAAAAATTTATACAATTTAAAAATGAACTACACAAACGCTAGAAAATTTCATATATTGTTATTAATATCCACCACACACTTACAATATTAATAGTTAAAATAATTGTTTTAGAATTAGTCATTTTAGATTTAGAATTGACCACTACATTAAATGTTTAATTTATTAACAGAAATTTATCACACAGGTTTCAAGTACATGCAAAAGAGATAAGGCTAAGAAACATACACATACAAAGTGAGATTCAAAAAAATCATTATGAATGAAATACTATTAAATAATTTTTAGTGAAAAAAAAAATAATAAATAAATACAGAATATATAGAAGTTACAACGGAAAAAAATTCATTCTAATTTGGAAGTCTGAGTGTATTTTATCAATTCTCTTTATATAGCTGTAATAATTGCCAGCTGTTATTTGACAGTATCAATTGTAAAAAGAGCTAATACTAAGGGTGATTATAATTAAAGTCCCACTTTAAAATGCTATAAAAAAGAACCACTCGTCACAATGATCTCAAACTTGAACTGAATATACTTGAAGAAGGGTAGAAAGATATGGAAACAACAAAAAAAGTTCCAAAGTGTATTAATAGATAGTGCTGTAAGTGGCCTAAAGAAAGTGAATTCGACTGCCAGTGATATTTTGAATCAAAATTACATGTATTTGGCATGAGTTGCACATTAAACAAATTGTAGTGTTCAATGTGCTGGACTGTTTCGGTTTTTGGACAGAAGAAAGGCACTTCGAAGTCATTCAACAGTTGTGACACTGAGTGGAAAGCCCATCCACCATGGTAAGATCATACCAAATTGGATGGGAAAAATCAATGGAACTCTTTTTGGATGCCATACCGTTTCCCCTTTCTTCAAGTATCTTCAGTTCAAATTTGAACTCATTGTAACAAGTGCTTCTTTTTTTTACAGCAATTTCAAAGTGGGACTAATTATAATCTCCCTGTATATATATATGCAAGAATTATTCTGCATTATGATACTTAGGGCACCACTAAGTTATTAAAATGACCGATTAAGACATGATTAAATGGAAATCATTTCCACAACAGTGGTCCATTCTCAACCACTTTTTATTTCATGGCTTAGCAAAATAATAAAAAAAGAAAAAGCTCCTTATCTGTCATATTTTCTTTTAAGGTTATTCTTATTGTTTACTGTATTGTAAGATAGTTTATGTTAAGGGAACTTCAAGTACTTAAGTTTTGAAACTACTGAAAAACAGTGAACAATGCTCTACTTAAAATTAAATTATTAACAGTATTTCATTTCAGTTGAGGGTAAAAAAAAAAAAAAAAAAAAAAAAAAAAAATTAGTACCTGATCCCTCAGTGCCATCTAGATATAGGTGCAATCAAGGAAATCAAGGATGTCAACATGCAAGAATTGTGAAAAAGTAAGAGATGAAAAAAGAAAGGTTAAATACAGTTTAACATAAAAATATTAATGAATTCAGACACGAAAATAAAAAATAGTTTTGACAACCATGAATTGGTTAATGTCTACAAATAAAAATCATTTTAGGTTATTTACATAATTTAAAAAAGTGTTAGTTGGAATAGTATTCTCCATAATTAAAAAATAAGAATTTTGCAATTTTTGTAAATCTTGAGTATTTCTATTGCATAAGAGAGTATTTCTTTTGAATTTCTAAAACTAAACAGCACTCTGCAAATTATATCAATAATTCTATTGAATTATGGCACATTAAGCAAAACCTCATAGCATTACACAACAAATATTATTAAGGTAATAGAGTGAAATATATTAAAATATTGTGTTTATTTTTATATAAACATGCAATTTTTTTTATAAAAAATAAAATTGTTTTATTCTTCGATATAATTTAATAATAGCAAAAGGAATTTAAAAATTTAAATATGACATTTCAAAATAAGTAATCAACAATTATGGGTATTACACTGTATGTATATCCTTAAAGTATTGTTGTATAAGTAAAGCGCAAAAAGCAATATTATATGTTGACGTTTTTATCGAAAAATGCAAATATAAAAGAAACTCCTGTACCTTGTTTCTTCTGCTTTTCCAAATCTGAAGTTGGGTGCAAAGGTGTAGGAAAAAAGGCATGCATGGAAAAATAAAGATCACATATACAGTTAGAAAATTGTACAGAATTAGAAGAGGAAAAAACAAAGAATTCACAAGGAAATAAACATACAAATCTTCACATACAACAGATATAGTTGCTGAAAAGAAAATATCACTATCTGTGGTATATAATAAAATAAAAATGCATAATATCTAAGAGAAAAAGAAAATATTCATTTTCAATTTAAAAATTAAAATTGATATTTCTACTGTTAAAAAAGAAAAATTAAATTTTTGATATTTCCAATTATAAAAGAATTTTATTACTTTATTTACAAAACATATATTTAGGAGAATTTCATAACTTAGTATGTATGCATTTAATAAACTTACCTTTACTATACAACACTGGTATATAATCTGTATTTAAGTGAGTTTTGCTTTTGATGCCAACAAGAAGAGGACTTCCTCGCCTACAAAGAAAAATTCATTTAAGCTAATGATAAAAGATTAATTTATTTTCAAAATATACACATTGTTTCTTAACTCAGAATATCATTGCATATTTTTTACAGTTGAACTTCCAATGTTAGCAAATATTAATAAATTTTCAAACTGTTGAGAACAGCCAAGAAAATTATATATCCTACATAAAAATTAAATTTTAGGTAATATTAAATTATAGTGTTTGACACAAACTTTAATTTCAAGGGATGTTTTTTATGTAAGTACTGCTTTCATGTAGAAAAAACAAGGGCAATTATAGAATAATTGCCCTTAAGTTTGTTCTCTGATAATCTGGACACAATCTATCAATGTAATTTCATTCATATTAAGGTATTTATCATTATGACCAGCTTCAACACTTACATTTAAAACTTCCTAATCAATTTCTTAACTACTCTAACATTTCCATTTTGATTAGGGGTAGTCAACAGAAATGTTTCCAATTCCCAACTCAGATTATTTTTATACTGACTTCTGACTCTTCTCTTGTAATTTTATGTACTATGAACTTTATTAATGAATTTAGAATTTATGATAAAAATTTAGCAATTTTTATTAAACTTATATAACTATAAAAAGTTTTGTTTTTTTTTTTACAAATTTAAAATTTAGGAATTTGCACTAAAAAAAAATCCTTGTACTCTAAATTTACTTACAAAAAATACATATATCTTACATAAATAATAATACCAAATTAAGAGGTAGTATTATAGAATATCTTAAAACAGCAAAAGAAAATAGTATTTAATATATATAAATAAGTGCAAGATAAAATGAAATTTAAGAGCAAAGATGCTATATTTTTAATATATTAAATATATTTCTTAATACAAAATATTTTTTATTAACACAATAGCTTTATAAGATATTTTTTCATTACTGATACAGTTTTTACAAGCCTCATTGCAAAGAAAGAAAGGACCGACTTGTGGCAACATGTGTAGGAGAGCCAAGGTTAGAATTTGTTGGCAGCAATGTTGCGTCAATTTCCAGGCTACCTAGTGGGGTTTTATTCCATAGGACACAACATATGGAACAGTTATTCCTAAAAGTCCTCTCACATGGCACTGTCCTCATTTCATCACCTATTGATTGGGCTATTTGTAGGATATATAACAGGCACATGATGGCCAACTATAAAAAAAGTTCATGAAAGACTCAGCACTTACTTTGTATGCTGCTAATGTAACTGTCATTGTAAGTGATTATATTATTGAAGGATACAACTGAATTGCTTCTTTAACATTAATTGCCAGTTTTTCAAAAAAAAAAAAAAAAAAATTTATAAGAATGTTGGAAGTCATATTTTTTTACAACAGCAGACTCTGATTAATCCAAAAAGGTTTGATTCTAGATTATGACTCCCCACTCTAACTTTGAAATCGTCATCTTCTTTGTAGTGATTACTCCTAAGGTGCTTATTTTTAAATGCAAGAACAAACAAACAATCAATTACGGCTAAGTAAGGACTACACAAAGGAGACTCAAGCTGGATTCAATCAGCTGTGCATGAACAAACATTTCTGTGAAGCAAAATGATCCCTCTATTGAGTACAGCATACCAATTGTTTTAAATAGCAGGGCACAGATTATTTAATGTCTAACAATATCTGCTTATATTGACTGTGTTACCCAAAAACAAGAAACTCTCAAGCAAAATACTTATTTGCTAAAATATAGTGTATATGATTTTTCAGATTGGAATTATTTGCTTGAATTTCACTTCTTTACGTGAAGTTGAATGTCTCCACTTCATGGAGTGTTATTTTTATTTGGGTGTAAATAAAAGTAAAAACATAGCCAGATGACAAAAGTAAAAAATATATAAGTAAATGCACAGGGGGGAAAATTATATACTTTTTTAGAATGAAATTCTCTATGTAGATTAGATTTATACAGAATAAGCAGATCTAATAATTGTTTCAGAGCAGCTACATTCCTGTTATCACAACAGATAGCAGAATTAAGCATTAATTAATTATAAGAATTATGTATTAATTTTGGAAATAATCAATTTTAATATACAGGGAAGAAATAATCTACTTTACATAAACAGAGAGTAATAAAATGCCTTAAATCTATTTTTATTCCCTTCATCATTGCATTCAAAATATCACTTTTTCAAGAATCATATACAAATTTCTTTAATTTTTTATAGATTTATACAGTACAATATTTTTAAAAATTTATATAAATGTTTTTTCTATATAGTTTAAAGAAATTTTACACACAAGATTAAAAATTTAAATACTCCTGCCTAATTTTATATAAAAAATATAAATAAAGTTTACCTAGTAGCTATGCATTCATTAGGATATTTTCTGCTCTTGAAAACCAGAGCAAAGGCTCCTTCCTGAAAAAGGGAAAAGAAAGTAAGACCAGGCTACTTACTATAATTAAAAATATACTACTTACTTACTTACTACTATTACTGTAGTTTAGCAAATTTATATTTTCATTAGATTTTATTTCTAACTTACCAACTGCTGAATAACTTGCTCAACGAGTTCTCTAAATGACAAATGAGGTTGGCTGTTATGAAGATGCTTAATAAGCTTAGAAATAACTTCAGTATCTGTCTGCGACTCAAATTCGAAACCTTGATTTATCTAAAAAATTGCTCAATATGATAACAGTAGTTTTAAGTAAATTAGACAGCTAAATAAAAAAACTTATAAACAAAATAATGCTATATAATTAGGAAAGCATTGAGAAAAATATCAGACTTAACTATTAAAACTCTTTCCCAGTAATTTTAACGCTATAATCCATTTTGAAATTCTCACTTTTCTAGCATTCCTTGGACAAGCCCTTGTTTGGCACAAATTTGGCAATCACCAAAGGGCAAAAAATTATTTCAACTTGGTTCATTACTTAGAGCTTATTTTTTCTTTTTTTGAGATAACCTGTCCAGCAGGTTATTATTTTTATTTTACTTTACTTTTGTTAAGCATTAATTTTTTTCCCCCTTATATTTCTTGGATCATTATGTTTTATTCAGAGTTTTCATGCATTTCTTAAAGGAACAATACTTCAAAAATAGTTAAATATGAAATATAATTAAATTAATTTTTAATCTTACTAAGCCAGAGTTTCAATAAAACACAATGGGGAAGGGGGGGTATTAGTGATAACTGAGACCAAGGAAGGAAAAATGAAAAAACACCCTCGAGGGTTGCCAGAAAAAGGAAAATCTATTTTAATCATATGATTAACAGAACAGTAAATATTTAAGTAATTTTACTAATTTACTACTTATAGAACAATAATTGAGTATGCTACTCATAAAGCATAAAATCTATGCTGTAACATTTTTATTTTGATGCAAAGGATAGAGTGATTTATTACCTGAAATTTACAGCTGAATAGAAGAAAAAAATTAGAAAGAAAACCCATTTAATTTTTTTAAATCAATAAGCAGTAGTGCAATATAAATCTCAGTAATCTTAAGTAGGATATACAAATTACTTTTTACACATATTAAATGAATAATTTACACCACAATATCTAAAATTATTCCATTACACAAGTTGCAAATAATTATATAAAAAGTAATGCATAAAGTTGTATAAAAGTTCTAATAACCAAACTTTATTTACATAATTTTACAAAATTTTCATAAAAATTTCATATCAAAGTTGTTTAAATAGTTACATCTCTTTAATCAAGAATCTTTCAAAAGGATTTAAAAAGTGACTAATGCCAAAATTCAGAAAAACTATTGAAATTAAATTTAAAATATGCGATTGTACAAAACAAATTAGCAAAGGATTTTTTTTAAAGTTTCAATTAGCATAATGCACGTTCTAATAAAATTTCAATTAAATCATTAAAAATTTATTACAATTAAGCTTGAAAATTCTGCAAATATTTAAATAATTTTTTTTATTTACAATTAGAAATTTCTTTAAATATAACCACTTTATTTTATTACCAGAAACTTCTGCACATCTTTATAATTAGTGATGATGCCATTGTGTACAACAACAAAATCTACAAGAAAAAAAAAAAGTTTAATAGCATATCTAGTCTATTAAATTTAAAACAAATCATTTTAATGACTCACAATTAAAAATAAACATTTTAAAATTTATGGATCATACATAAATATTTAACAATTTGCGACAGTATAAAAAATATTTTATATTACAAAAATTGCTTAAATCTATTTAAGAAATTACCAGTAAGCCTTGAGATTCTCACCGGAGAGGAAGAACGGCGCCACCTGCACTGCAGTTAGTTACCAATCTCTCGTCCCGAGAGGAAATTGACTTAGAAGTGGAATCCTTCCATGATTGTATAAGTAGATGTTTTTAAATGTTTTAATTATTGTATGTGCTTGTGTAAATAAAGCTGTGTGTTCTCAACCCAACCTAACTACACCCAGATCCTACTGCACAAACAACCGACAACACTACATTAACTATTTTCTAATTAAATAAAAACTATTTTTATTGGCTTCAGACGACGGCAATATATTTTTAATACAAACTAGAATGAAAAATGACGCTGAAAGCAGATAATTATCCTGTTTACCAACTTATTTCTTACTTTAAAATTAATTAAGCAATTTAAAAAGAATAAATAATATTTTATATTTTATAGCCAAGCAACAAAATTTGTAGTATATTTTTAAATGTTTAATTTTAAAAGTTATGCATTAAAAATAGCTAAGTATGATTTCTTATTGAATAAAGCTACTTGAATTATTTATATGTCAATTCTTTTTTCAATGAAAAGAAATATATTCTAATGTATTAATCAATGAATTAATTAATTCACTTATCAAGTGAATTAATCAAAGGATTAAAAAACTATAAACATTAATTATCTTCAAAAGAAAAATTATGTTAGATCAATTTACAAGGAACCAATCTTAAAAGAAATAAGTTGCAATTAAATAGCTTCTCATAAATATGAATATACATAAAAATTATAATTTAAATACATGATATAGATATTTATTTGATATAAATGCAAAACACTTAAAAAAATTATTTGTTTGAGTTTACCATTCGAAGGATCGGATCTTTGTGGATGACTATTGCAAGCACTGGGTGCACCATGGGTAGCCCATCGAGTGTGACTAATGCCAACATGTGTATCAAATTTTTGGTTAAAATCAATGTCAGTACAATCTAAAAATAAGTTTATAAATTAGTCAATACACATAACTAATCTAATAATACATTTAAATTTTTCATACCTTGTACTTTTTCAAACATTTTATAGATCTTTAATATTAAGATTCTTTTATTATAAACTTGTACCAGGCAATATAATTAAATATATATATTAATATCAATTTAACTATAAAAATGTTCTATTTCAAAATTTAAGAAGCTCGTGGATAAAATTTTCCTATACAGAAGTCAACTCTAGACCATGAATTCTGGGTTTATGTGGAAATTCATAAAAATCTTTAAAATAATTTTTCATATAGATTAATATAAATTATTAAAAAAAAAAAAAAAAAAATTAAAGCATTATTTTATTTAACATACAGAAATGGTCTATATAAATATATTTTCAAACTTTTAACAAACAGAATTAAAATACAACAAATTTAGCAACTTGAAATTTCTTTCATAAATACCAATCAACAAATAAAAACTTTAAAAAAATTGAAAATTTAAAAAAAAATGTATTTTTATTTAGAAATTTCAATGAATAAATTGTAGATTCTATTTAAGTAACAAAATTCCTATAATGAAAACATTCAAACAATAATTTTAATAACATTCTGCAAGAATAAACTAAAATTAAATATAAACTTAAAAAACTAATGACAAAAATGTTTCAAGTTAAATGCAAATCCTTTAAAAAGTTGCATATTAAAAATAATTTCTATTACATTAAGAAATTAAACTTCCTTAAAAACATGTATTGAAATAATTTATTTCAAAATCATTATTAGAATAATCAATATGCAATTTGAATAGCAAAATTACTTACCAAAAATTTCATTTTCTAACATCTTTACTTTACCACTTCTTCTAATAATTTGAATTGAATTTCCATTTGCATCACCATCAACTGCAACTCCTACGAATATCACATTTAAAAAGATTAAATTTAGTGGTTTAAAATTATATTTAATCAACTATGTTATTATTATAATAAATTACATCATATATTAGACTTATATAAGATAAGATATATATATTATTATATTTTCAAACTTTTCAAATATGATAACTCTTTAATTTCTTACAGCTAAAAATATGTTCATAATTACTTATGTAAAGTGAAATAAAATATTAAACTTTTAGTCGAAAATAATCGTTTTAAGATAGCTAGCTTCTTTAAAAATTTTAAATAATGTTAGTGAATTAATAAAAATTTAAAAAACAGAGATTTTGAATTTTAAATAGAGGTTTAACATATTAATCTTAAAATACACAAACTATATTTTTTTTAAATTTAAAAACATTCACATTAACTTGCCTACAATAATTGTATATTTAAACCAGGGGTGGCCAACCCAAATGATCTTGCCGGCCACTTTGGAAATGCATCTCTGTGGGCTGCATATAAAATTATATATACCCATATTAGATTTCGACCCACTATAGACATTTTTATATTCCTATTACAACCTGTTATTTTAGATGATCCAAGATGCATGTACATCAGAAGTTCATAGAATATAATTTAATAGTTCTGTGAACTCATAAATAAAACAGGCAATATCTGTCATATATTCACAATATTATTTTAAAATCAAAGTTAATTTTTCATATAATTTCGACAGTTAATTTGTGGATATGTATGTGGATGCACACATGATGCATTTTTTTAATCCATTGGTTTTCACTACTTTGGCCATTATAAAATAAATGTGTTTTGTAAAAGTGTGATAAATCTCATGGGATGGAAAAATGTTCAAGGTGGCGGATTGGCCACTCTTGATTTAAACAACTAAAAACATTTTTGGTACTTAATTATTAACTGCATGCTATTGTCAAGCAGTGCTATGTTATGCCAACTAAGATAACTCACAAAACAGATTTCCTGACACTGGTATAGCATATGTTAATAAGAGCTGTCCATCACTGGCATGCAGTTAATATGAAAATACTGCTATTTATATTAAAGACTGTCTGTAGTTAATTACTTTCAGATTCCAGGATAAATTAATATTCAGGCTATTTTGAGAGATATAAAAATACTACCAGAAATGGTCTGTATAAAAATATTTTTAAACTTTTAACAAATAAGATCAAATACAACAAATTTAGTAACTCGAAATTTCTTTAAGAAATACAAATTAACAAATAAAATTTAAAAAAACAACAACTTTTTTTTACTTAGAAATTTCATGGAATAAATTGTACATTCTATTTAAATAACAAATTACTATTACTGCTATACTACTAAATTTTGCAATTTTAAACCTCGGAATATTAATACATCCATTTCTAAAGAAAAAAATTATATTTAAGACAAATATTAACCACCTTTGATTTTTTATAATTAATAGAAAACTGTAACCTATTTAAAATTAAAATGTAATTAATAAATATACCAGCTGAATCATAGCCTCTGTATTCTAAACGCTGAAGACCTTTGATCAAGCATTCCAGAATCTCTTTTCTTGTCCGAGGCTCCAAATAGTTAAGGTATGCAAATATACCTAAAATTATTGACAAAATATTGTAAACAATCAATTCAAAAGATTCAATTTCAAAATCATGAAGAATGAATACGGGAAAAAATATACATAAGAATTTTCATAAATAACAGAAACAAAAGATTTAACAGTAAATTTAGGAGATTACAATGAAATTTTTTTTTTCCTACATCAAACTGTAGCGATATCCACCATAAAAACTCTAGTAGCCCAATAAAATTTAGCCTTGGTAAAGTTGTCAGAATTAAAAGTCATAAAATCAAGTGCAGTGCATGGTGTCAAATGTAAAAAGTCCATGGTTTCACTTGACGAGCACAGATATCATAAGTAGCTACATCCATGTGGTGCAAGTGTTTATTAAGAAAATCATGTCCTGTCGATAGTTGAAAATTTGCTGTAAAAACTGCATGGGGCAATTCCATTTGGATGGGTGATGAAACAAGTCTATTCCACATTTTATGAGTTGAAAGGAGTTTGTTTTTAAGGTGACTATTTTCTTCTTTACCTCAGAACTAAATCGATGAAAGGATAAAGGAAATGGTGGCTGTGGTAACTTACAACCATTTTTGTCCATTACAATGAAAGTAATACAATATTAAGCTATTCAAGAGATATATTTCTCTTTCATACATTAAAATAAAATAATATGCAATAATTAATTTTATATTAAATACATCTAAATTTATTCTAAAATAATTCATAAAACAAGTAAAAATTATTGAATTTTATAAAATTGTTTCACAAAATGCTACAAAATATTTTGAATAACTAAAAAAGCATTGCACTAGAAAATTATTAATCCTGTACTAGCTGATTTGAGAAAAAATTTATGAGCATAACACAAGTAGTGTTGTGAGTACTATGTTCTTAAAAAAATAAACTTAAATTCCTTCAACAGTATAAATATACGAACAAGAGAAAACTTTTGAAATATTCAACATAGTAAAAATTGTTTCCCAAATAATTCTGAGTATTTCAAGAGCTTACAATCATATTAACTGAGCTACTACTACTACTGAGCAATTTTGAGCTATTAGCTGATTTGAGGAAAAATTCATGATCATAATATAAGTAGAGTTACAAGAACTATGAAAAAAATATTTTTCTTAATTTAATCAACAGTATCATGTGAAGCAATAAAATATTTTTCAAAATATATTAAATTCACAAATTTTTTTTAAATGTATGGACATGAGGAAATTGTTATAAATATCCAACGTAGTAAAGATTGTTTCCCAAAATGCTACATAATATTTTAAATAAAATAAGAACTTTATTATAAATACATTTTAAATACTAAATTTTCAGCAATCTTAATCTTTAATCTTACAGAATATTTTTATGGTATCGACAACTGGTCCCTATTTGTGACAAATTTTTAATTTAAATTCTTTTATTTTTAATTTATTATTTTTAGAGTACCATTTTTTAAAAACTTCATTTTTATCACAAACTAACATTAAACAGCCTATAAATAATCATAAATTTTTACATATGAATCAAGACGAGGGGTCTATCCCAATGGGCACTCCGTAATCGGTACGCCAGTTGCCAGAAATACTAAATTTTCTAGCAAATGATTGAGAAAATTTTTACGCTGAAGAAAATTCCGAGTATTTCAAGAGCTTAAAATTATTATACTTACATTTTTAAACCTTTTATTTTAATTTACAAAAATGTTTATTGAGTCTCAAACATGGTATTATAAGTAGAAATTACAGGGAGGAAAAAAAAAAAAAAAAAAAAAGAGAGTTTAAAATAGTGATTAAATGTTAACTTCAAACTTGTTATTTTAATTTTAAAAAACGCGAAATTCTCTGAGAGCAACATTACTAAGAGATTTTTAAAATCTGACGTTTATAATAACAATTTGAATCGTGTAAAAACATAAACACAGATATGCTCACCGCACATTGTCGATGGTGAAATGTCAACGTCCAAAGTGAATAGAAAGTTCTTTCGATCAAAAACCTAAACGTGCCGGTTTTATCCTTCAGGGATGAGAAAAACAACCTCTCTGCCCGTTTCGCAAAAGCCGAAAGACAAGATTTTCAGCTGTGATGTAGAAAAACGAAACAACAACACAAAACCCATGTCGCTTCATTTCTGGTTCTCCCCGTCCATTGGCTGCTCCCGGAGGCTCGTCATAATCGCTTCAAGCGGCAGCAGTGGAAGTTGTAGTTGTTTTACATAACTTTATTATACATATAGAATTGCACAGCGTTGGTGTAGTCGCTAGTGATGTCTGTGCTCGTCGGGTGAAACAAGGGCCGGATTTTCCAATAGGCTAACTAGACTTCAGCCTAGAGCCTCAAGATCAAGAGGGGCCTACATTCAAATTGTTAGCAAAATTAGAATAACACTATTCTAAAAACAGTAAACACTAAAAAACTGAATCGCAAATAAGGAGAAATTCTACACATATGATTAATAAACAAACATAAAAATGTAATGCAAATTAGTATTCTCCAATGTATTGAATATATTTTCTTTAATTTGATAGAAAATAGGATAATTTTTATTGCATATTTTGTTTTCGTAGTCGAAGAGTTTTATTAATTGAATATTGTTTCTTGGCAAATGTTATGTGTTATGTTTGATTAGTTATTGTTACAAGTACTATATAGGGTGCTGAGATTAAATGTCCAAATAAGTGTTCTCGACTTTTTTTTTTATTTATTATCCGTGCCACCTTTTTTATAAAGATTAGTACCCGTCACAACATGTTTCATTTAGTATATATCACAGTAATGATGTATTTTATTATCTCATGCAACTTACAAACTTAAAAATGGGAGGTGAAAGGGCCTCATAAATAGCCTAGGGCCTCTTTTCATCTAAATCCGGCCCTGACTGCACTTGATTTTATGTTTTATAATTCTGACAACTTAATCAATGCTACATTTTATTGGGCTGCCAGAGTTCTTATGGTGGATATCGCTACAGTTTGATGTACGAAAAAGAAGATGTTTTGCTTTCCACATAATCGGATGGACTGTCGAACTATAAATTTATAATATTTTTTAATATATTTGTGGCATCGAAAACGTCCTTTAAAACTAAAAAAGGTTTTTTAACCCGTACAATATATGGGTAAGGGGCCTGAATGGCCGAGTGGCTAGCGCTCTGTACCACAAGTTTCGGGTTTGAGTCCCGGTGGTGCCATGGATGTGTGTAGTGGTTCGGAATCCACTTTAAACCGTAGGTCCCGGTCTAACAGGAGCGTTGCGGGGGCGTTATTACTCAGCGTCCGTGGCTTATCTTCAGGTTACACGCGCCCTCTGAGTAAGGCAAAGTGAGTAACGTCTGTGCAGCGCTTGCCTTAAAGCATCCAAGACGTCCATGTCTGTTTGCGCCAGCTGCATTGAAAAACTAGATGTATGGGTATTGTGTTGCAGAACGGCGTTTTTCGTGTTCCTTGATCACTTTTAATAATGATATTAAATTTCTTTCAAGCGTTTTTTTTTTTTTTTTTTTTACATATTATTTATTTACAAAATAATTGAGTAATTTTTAAATAATTTAGTAAAATTAAACCAGTAGAAAAATTAAAGTAAAAATTGTTCAAAAAGATCGTTTGGTGAAAGCAAAAGACGATTTTATTTCAAAGAGAAAATGAAATTTTTCGAGAATAGACAATTATTTGGAATTTTTATAATTTTTATTTTTTAATATTGCTGTTATGGGTATTGTTCTTACATTGAATTCTAAATTTTATGGGTAATCTGTATATCTCCCCAGTTGATTACAATTTATGTATGTATATATGTATATGTTAGAGTCCCAGCGGTGCCATGGATGTTTGTAGTGATTCGGAGTGAGTCCAATCTAAATTGTAGGTCAGGGTCTAATATGGCTGTAGATCATAGTGCATAGGGATGACAAGCCTACCCCGTAAAAAGTAAACATCTCCTGTTTCGGAATCTATCATTAGGCAGACGGCCTTGGCACACAATGGGGTTGTTGGCCACTGATGATGATTATATCTATCTATTTACCTATCTATCTATCTATATCTATATATCTATATATATATATGTGTGTGTGTGTGTGTGTGTGTGTGTGTGTGTGTGTGTGTGTGTGTATGTTGTTATAATGCAGCTGGAAATACAGACGGTTAATCCTTATGCCATAAGCAGGGGCTGTATCATTGTTACTCTCTGAACACTACCCACGAGCTCACGTGTAGCTTGAAGATAGGCTACGACGCGAGTCACACTACCCCCAGAACGCTCTACGATCTCATTAGACGGGACCTACGGTTTATGAAAGTGGATTCCGAACCACCACAAGCTTCTATGGCACTACCGGGATTCGAACCCGAAACCGAGCGCCGGTATACACACATATATATTTATATATATAAAATTTTAACGCCGATTTTAAAGATTTATACGCCGTTGTAGATTACACGCATTCCTTAAAATTTTTGGGACGTAAATTGCTCCTGCTGCTTATAATGACGCTGTGGATTATTGTCAAGAAATTATAGTATTTCTTATAAGTTTTTAATATTTATTACAATATTTACTTTTCATGTTTTTTCAGAATATATATAACGAATATTACAGAATATATATATAAATATATATATATATCATTATAACGATATATGTATATTACGATATCGTATTATTCTAATAGTATGATAGAAAAATTTCATTATCCCCCAAAATGAAATTAATTAAACTGGATTATTTACACCATATATGGCCAACCCGTGGTCCACCATGAATGTTTTGCTGCCCCGTAAGATTTATCACATCGTGCATCTTGGACCATCTAATATAACAGGTTTTACATTTCATTTTAAGTGACCTCAGTGACGCAGTGACCATCCCTAGATACGCCCAGTGCATTGTTAATAGCAGAGCAAACCGGAATCTTAGTCCAAGTTGTTAGCACTTTTGGTTCAACTTACACATTCGAATCGTTTTTTTTTTTTTTTTTTTTTTTTTTTTTTTTTCGAAAATGAAATGGACCCAACACAAAACACACTCAAACATAACGGACGCAACACCCATTACGATGTGCAAATACCCAAATGGAGATCGATTTGCAAAAGCTGAGTGAAAGAGTGGAGTAGCAAATAACGCACTCGTAAAATAAATTTTTTTGAATGATTTCATTTTTTTTAATTTCTTTTTTAATTTTTTAATTTCATTTTTTTTTTAAATTTCTTTTTTAATTTTTTTATTTCATTTTTATCTTATTTTATTTAATTTTTTTTTTATATTTATATATATTTTTGTTTCATTTTGAGTGTTATATGTGTCTTTACAATGTGCGTTTAGTATCATCATTATATTATCCATGTTTACGTGTAAGAATAATAGTAAACACAAAAATAATAGAGAGTTTTTGCATACCGTATTTTGGACGTCCGTTAGCTTTTTCTCCCTAGCGCACATGCTCATAGGAAATTGCGCATGCGTATCTGTAATAATGTTTCCTATGAGCATGCGCGCTAGGGAGAAAAAGCTAACGGACATCCAAAATACGGTATGCAAAAACTCTCTATTAACTCATTCTGTTTCAATTTTTCATTCCAAAAAATGTCTACAGGGGTTTTAAATAGGGGGATGTATAATTTTGTAGGCGGGGCCTGAATGGCCGAGTGGCTAGCGCTCTGGCGCTCGGTAACACAGGTTTCGGGTTCGAGTCCCGGCGGTGTCATGGATGTTTGTAGTGGTTCGGAATCCACTTTAAAAAGTAGGTCCCAGTCCTAATAGGATCGTAGAGCGTTGCGGGGGCATTGTTACTCCGCCTCCGTGGCTTATCTTCAAGTGACACGCGCCCCCTGGGTAATGCAAAGTGAGTACGCCTGCGCAGCACTTGCTTTAAGGCATCCAAAGACCAAGCTGTCTGTGTTTGGCAGCTGCATTAGAAAGAAAAAAATAATAATAATAATTTTGTAGGCAGCCCATGGAGTTAGGATGCCTTTCCAGAGCGGCCTGCAAGATCATTTGGGGTGGCCACGCCTGTTCTACAAGATCGTCTGGTGAAAGCAAAGACAGTTTTAATCCAAAGTGTAACTGAGATTTTTCCAGAGTAGAAAATCATTTGGAATTTTTAGAATATATATTTTTTATTTTATAATATTTCTGTGATGCGGACCTGAATGGCCCAGTGGCTAGGGCTCTGGCGCTTTGCACCACAGGTTTCGGGTTCGAGTCCCGGCGGTGCCATGGATGTTTGTAGTGGTTCGGAATCCAGTTCAAACCGTACGTCCCGGTCAAACAGGATAGTAGAGAGTGGCGGGGTAGTGTTTCTCCGCGTCCGTAGTTTATCTTCAAGCTACACGCACCTCCTGGGTAGTGCTAAGTGAGTAACGTCGGTGCAGCGCTTGCCTTACGGCATCCAAGACAAGTGTCTACCAGCTGCATTAGAACAAAAAAAAAATTCTTTTTTGGTTGGCCAATTCTGATCTATACAGTTCATCACTTTTGATATATATATATTTTTGTTGTTACTGTTCTAATGCAGCTGGCAATCACTTAGACAATTGTCTTTTATGCCTTAAGGGAAGCGCTGCATGGACGCTCACTTAGCACTACCCAGGTGATGCGTGTAGCTTGAAGAAAAGCTGCGGATGCGGAGTAACAATACCTCCGTAACGCTCTACGTTCCTATTAGGACCGGGACCTACTTTTTAAAGTGGATTCCGAACCATTACAAACATCCATGGCACCGCCGGGACTCGAACCCGAAACCTGTGGCAACACACTCGGCCATTCAGGCCCCTCACTTTTGATATTTAAATTAAAATTCCGCAAAAGATAATAAAATGGAATTCTAAAATGTTTTACTTCACTTTTCAATTTATCTGGGAAGTGTTAGGTGTTGTTTTGCAGTCGGACTGCCTGTCTGATTAGCCCGAGGCAGCCCAAAAACGAGTCATTTTGGCCCAGATTAGGTACAAGAGGAAGTGAAAATGCCATTTCTAGGTCAGTGAGAAAGTGGAAGATGGAGAACGGGTAACCAAACGATCACCAAAGAGGTCGAATTTCAAAACGATTTTTTATTTATCTATTTCATTTCATTTTTTTGGCATCCGAGAGACAAGGAAAGTTTTAGGTACTGATCGGAAGTTACATGTTTTGTAAGAATTCTTATTTTTCTGGTTTCTTTTTTAAAAAATGTTTTTTTGTAAGAATTTTTTACTCGTTTCTTAACAAAAAAAAAAAAAAAAAAGTTTAAAAAGGATTTTTCCCCCTTTTGCGTTATCTAATTTATGAGACATTTCGATATTTTCTCACACTCCTAGTATGATAGAAATTTTTTTTCTAGAAGCTTTTAAAGCACCCGAATATATATTTTTTATTCTATTTTAAGAATTTATCTTCAGAAGTTTGTGATGTGAATCGTTAAAACGAAAATTAAAGCACTACCAGAAAGTTCTGTCTGCGGTTAAAAAAAATTTAAAAAAAAATTCAATTTAAAGAAATGGTCATGTAAAATTTACTTGCTAAATCTAAGAAAAAGAAAAGATGTATTATTTCTAAAAATGAAGCTAAATGAAATCTTTTTACTTATCAACAAAATTCCTTATAACTTTTCCGACAATTTAAAATTAAAGGATTTTGTAGTTAAATTTTTTAATTTGTACAGACAAGTCGATTTTATATCAGAATTGAGAAGCGAAATAATAATAAAAGTTTTTTTTTTCTAATGCAGCTGGAAAACTAAGTATTTTCCAGCTGCATTAGAAATTTTTTTTTATAATTTTAAAAAATTTTGCTTATAGCACAAAGATCTGTTATTTTTATGCTATAAGCAAAGGCTGCACCGACGTTACTCACTCACCCAGGGGGTGCGTGTAACTTGAAAATAAACTACGAACGCGTAGCTTGAACTAGCACTCTAGCGTTCTGTACCACGGGTGTTTCGGATTCGAGTCCCGGCGGTGCCATGGATGTGTGTAGGGATTTGGAATCCACTTTAAACTGTAGGTCTCGGGGTAATATGAGCATTGTGGATGTCGTGTGGTTCGCGTCCGTAGTCTATCTTCAAGCTACATCTTGGTTAGTGTTCAATGAGTGACAGCGGTGCAGCCGTTGTTTATGGCATAAAGACGAACTGTCTCTGTGTTGCCAGCTACATTAGAACAACAGTTATGAACAAAATTGCTTAAAATTTTTCCGACAATTTGAAAATAAATAGATTTTGCAGTTAAATTTTTTAATTTTCACAAAGACAAGTCGATTTTATATAAGAATTGAGGAGCGAAATAACAATAACAAAAATAAATCTCCATCTATTATAACCCTCTGATATTCTTAGATCTCACAAAATGACACCATGTTATTTTGTATAATCTTTTATTTAAAGATGAGTTGAGTCTGAAAAGAAAAGAAAAAAAAAAAAGGCTTATTATTTCTAAAAATAAAACTAGATGAAATCTTTTACTTATCAATAGGATCCCTTTTCAGTTTTCTGACAATTCAAAATAAAAGGAATTTGCATTTCATTTTTTTAATTTTCGTAAATACAAGTAGACCCCAGATTCTATTTTGTATTCCCGGCAGATTCATTACCTCCCCCTTCACCCCCACGGTATTATGTAGTCCCCTACCCAGTTAAGGAAATGAGGGGGGGGGGAAATGCCCTTTAAATAAGAGGTTTAAGAAATACAATGAATTATAATACTGAAAAGGGGGCCTAATGGCCGAGTGTCTGGTGCTAGGTGCCACAGGTTTCGGGTTCGAGTGGTGGCGGCGCCATATATGTTTTTAGTGGTTCGGAATCCACTTTAAACCGTAGGTCCCGATCTAATAGGATCGCAGAGCGTTGTGGGGGTAGTGTGACACGCGTCAGTAGCCTAACTTCGAGCTACACGTGCACCCTGGGTAATGCTCAATGAGTAAAAGTGGTGCATCCCTTGCTTATGGCATAAATATGAACTGTTTCTGTATTGTCTGTTGCGTTAGAACAACATATACACTTGAATTTAAGTAATTTAAAATCCCGCATGGCTTTTTGTTTCAAATAAAAAAATTGAAAATTCTTTTGTTTTGAAGCGAAATCATCATAATCATTAGTGGCGCAACAGCCCCATAATGGGCCGTCTGCCTACTGGCAGATTTCGAGACAGGAGATGTTTTCTTTTTACGGAGTAGGGTTGCCAGCCCTGCGCCGAACGCTCTATAATCCTACTAGGCCGGGACCTACGGCTTAAAGTGGATTCAGCACCACTACAAACATCCATGGCACCACTGGGACTCGAACTAAAAACCTGTGTACCTATTATTATTATATATATATATGCTTACAAACCAGAACTTGATTAATATAGGGTACATTCAGTAACAGCTGCAAATCATTGGCAAATTATAAGTCGTTGCCGATTATACGCGTAAATTGCTCCTGCTATTTAAAGGATCCTGACGTTCGAGGGCTAGAACTCTGGCGCTCGGTACCACAGGTTCGGGGTTCGAGTCCCAGCGGTATCATGGATGTTTGTAGCGGTTCGGAATCCACTTTAAACCGTAGGTCCCGGTCTAATATGATCGTACAGCGTTGTGGGGGCTTTGTTACTCCGCGTCCGTGGCTTATCTTCAAGTTACACGCGCCCCTGGGTACTGCAAAGTGAATAACGTCTGTGCAGCGCTTGCCTTAAGGCATCCAAGACCAAGCTGTCTAAGTGTTTGCCAGCTGCGTTGGAAAGAAAAAGAAATTTTAAGCTTCCTGATGGCCGTGGGGCGCTCGGTACCACAGGTTCGGGGTTCGAGTCACGGCGGTGCCAGAAGGTATTTGTGAGTGGCGGAGTGAGACGGCAGAGCGCTAGACACTCGTCCATCAGGCCCCATAGGGGAATGCAGTAAAAACAATTCTGATGTTTGACACCGTTCACATTAAGAATTAAAAATCCACTCGTAATAGCTAAGAATTAAAGATTTTCATTTGATTTTTTAACCCATAATTACAAATCTCATGCGGTGCACCATACAATATCACTGCAGCCAGCTAAAATATCCCAATACGGATGAATATTAAATTGATTCCGCAAATTTGTTAGTCAAATCGATTCCGCATCCGAGGAAACCTAATTGCGTAAAACTTTCACACACTCGGCCATTGATCAGAGAAAGCATTTTAAATGATTGTTGACTTACGCTAAGAGGATTACCTTGAAATAAATCGAATAAATCCGAACAATTATCAGCATTCCAAAAACAAGTTCGAACGACTTTGTTTTTTTCGAAGTTAACACTTCGGAATTATTTGCCATGGTAGCCATTTTTATTTTTTCCTTTGAATTGAACTTTTTTTTTTTTTTTCATTTTTATGCAGTACATTTTCTTTATATAATCCAGAGGTGGTCAACCCGCAGCCCGACTGGAATTTTTTCCAGTCCTGTGAGATGTATCAGACTTTTACAAAATATATTTATTTTAGAATAGGGCCTAATGGCCGAGTGGCTAGCGTTGTGGCACTCGGTACCATAGGGTTCGAGTCCCGGCGGTGCCATGGATATTTGTAGTGGTTTGGAATCCCCTTTAAACCGCAGGTCCCGGTCTAATAGGATCGTAGAGCGTTGCGGGGGCATTGTTACTTCGCATCCGTGGCTTATCTTCAAGCTACATGCGCCCCTGGGTAAAGCAAAGGGAGTAACGTATGTGCAGCGCTTGCCTTAAGTCATCCAAGACCAAGCTATCTAAGTGTTTGCCAGCTGCATTAGAAAAAAAGAAAACAAATTATTTTAGAATGTCCAAAGTAGTAAAAAAACAATGTATTGAATACATTATGTGTGCATCCATCTATTCAAAAATGAAGTGTCGAAAGCATGAGAAAAAATGAACTTTGATTTTAAAATGATGTTCTCGCGAATATGTGACAGATGCTGCCTGTTTTATGGATGAGTTCACAGTTATGATTATTAAATTATATTCTGCGAACTCATGAGGCGCATCTTGGAACATCTAATATAACAGTGTTTTATGTTTTACTTTAAGTGATGCAGTGATCATCCCTAGTGGATTGCTGATAGCAGAGCAAACCAGACTCTTAGCTGAAGTTGTTAGCGCTGTTGCTTCAATTGACACATACGAATCTTTTTCTTCTAAGATGAAATTGACCCACCACAAAACACGCAAAATCCATTATGATGTACAAATACTCAAATTGAGGTCAATTGGCAAAAGCTAAGTGAAAGAGTGGAGAAACAAATATCGCACTAGTAAAATAAATATTTTCTAATGATTTCATTTAAATTGATATATTTTTTTATATTTCATTTGTAATGTTATGCATACTTTTACAATGTGCGTTGATTATCATTATTATTTTATTATCTATGTTCACGGGTAAGAATAACAGTAAACACAAAAATAATAACTCATTATGTTTCCATTTTTCACTCCAAAAAATGTCTATAGTGGGTGTAAATCTAATAGGTGGTAAAAAAAAATGTATTAATGTACGTAAAATGTATATAAAAATGTATTTGTACATAATACACGTTTTTATATGTATTATGAAGAAAATGTGATATTTATTTTATAGAAAAAAAAAAGGTGGAATTTTAGTGTTTCTTATAAATAAAGCATTTAAAAATCCATTAAAAACAATCATTTTTATTTAACCAAAGCCAAAAGTCACAATTCTTTTATTATTATTCCTTTTTTAGTCTAATCAAAACTAAGTTTTGAATAAAATATAAACATCTATATATTTAAAGATGTGCTTGCCAGCTGCATTAAAAAAATATATATTTATTTAAAGGTGCGTTACAATAACGTAAAATCAAAGTTCTACAACAATTCGTATTTTTTAAATAATATTAATATTTAACTGTTTATAAAAGACAAGAAATAATCAATTCCGCAATATAATATATCGATCTTACTGCTTTTGAAATATTTTTGAATCCTGAGTTTAAAACTTATTGATATTATTTTCAAACAAAACTTATAAATATAAAATTACTGCTGGCTAGCGCTCTGGTGCTCGGTACCACAGGTTTCGGGTTCGAGTCCCAGCGGTGCCATGGATGTTTGTAGTGGTTCGGAATCCACTTTAAAAAGTAAGTCCCGGTCTAACAGAATCGTAGAGCGTTGCGGCGGCATTGTTTCTCCGAATCCGTGGCTTATGTTAGCCATACTGCCGTTTTTATTTCTTATCAATGAATGAATGGCTGGCGCTCGGTACCACAGGTTTCGGGTTCGAGTCCCGGCGGTGCCATGGATGTTTGTAGTGGTTCGGAATCCACTTTAAACTGAAAGGTCCCGGTCTATTTAGCCCAAAGTGTGCACAAGATGACCGTAGTGCGACAAACCACACCAAACCCATGTTTGGAGTGGTTCGGAATCCACTTTAAGTTGTAGCTCCCGGTCTAATACTCTCGTAGAGCGTTGTGGGGGCAGTGTTACTCCGCGTCCGTGGCTTATCTTCAAGTTACACGCGCCCCCGGGGTAATGCAAAGTGAGTAACGTCTGTGCCGCCTTGCCTTAAGGCATCCAAGACCAAGCTGTCTAAGTGTTTGCCAGCTGCATTAGAAAGAAAAAAAAAGAAAATATTTAATTTATATTTCTTACACTTAAGAATACTTAAGTGGCAAAGAAGGCAAAGGTTCGAATCCCTCAATGGAGTGTGACGCAGTCATTATTTTCAGAAACGGAGAGACTTGATAACAAATTAAGACAGCACATGGTGTAAATGGAATGCCCGTTGCTGAAAGTTTTCAGTTTTTGAAACCATAAATGGCATCATAACCCCCATTACATCATTTTGAATGATATTAAAATGTGTGCATTTCTATAATTTAAAAAAAAAAAAAAAAAATTGCTAGAAAATCATTATTTACATTTAATCTAAATTTAGACTAAACCGGGTGGGGGGGACCCGCGGGTCGCATGGGGCCCGCCTTGAACATTTTTCTAGCCCGTGGATTTATCACACTTTTACAAAACATATTTATTTTAGAATGGCCAAAGTAGTGAAAACCGATGTATTAAAAAAAAAATACTTTACGTGTGCATACAGGTATTCAAAAATGAGCTGTCGAAGTGATGAGAAAAAATTAACATTGATTTTAAAATAATATTCTTGCGAGTATAAGACAGGTTACAGTTGTGAGTTGGCAGAATAATTAAATTATATTCTACCAACTCATGATGTGTGGATAAACACATATCGCACTAGTAAACTTTCGTTTTTTTATTTCATTTTTAGTGTTCTATATTTTTTATATATCATTTTGAGTGTTCTATATTTCTTTACAGTGTGCGTTTAGTATCATTATTATTATATTGTCTATGTTTACAGGTAAGAATAATAGTAAACACAAAAATAGTAACTCATTCTGTTTCCTCTGGCCGTTGGTACCGAGGGCTTCAGGTTCGAATCCTGGCGGTGGCATGTATGTTTGTTGGTGGTTCGGAATCCACTTTAAACTGTAGGTCCCAGTCTGTTTAGCCTAAAGTATGCACAAGATGACCGTAGAACGACAAACCAAACCATTCTGTTTCAGTAAATGTCTCTAGGGGTATAAATCTAATAGGGGGATACATAATTTTATATGCGGCCCGCGGAGTTACACATGCATTTCCAAAGTGGACCGCGAGATCATCTGGGTTGGCTACCCCTGAAGTAATTGCATCACAACCACCGTTACACCACTTTGAATGCTGTCAAAATGTGTGTATTCCTATGAGTCTTTTCAAAGAAATTTTTACTGGAAAATCATTATTTACATTTAATCTAAAATTAGACAGGGGCCTGAATGGCCGAGTAGCTAGCGTTCTTGCGCTTGGTGCCACAGGTTTTGGGTTCAAATCCCGACGGTGCCATGGATGTGTGTAGTGGTACGGAATCCACTTTAAACTATAGGTCCCGGTCTAAAACGATCGTAGAGAGTTGAGGGGGTAATGTTGCTCCGCGTCCGTGGCTTATCTTCAAGCTACACGCACCTCCTGGGTAGTGCTAAGTGAGTAACGACTGTGCAGCGCTTGCTTTAAGGCATCAAAGACAAGTGTCTAAGTGTTTGCCAGCTGCATTAGAAAAACAAAACAAAAAAATCTAAATTAAACAATTTACCACACAGAAAAGAATTGCAGTGCAAATAAAAAACTAAGTTATCAAACCGGATCGAATAAAGTAGCCACTTGTATTCTAACAAGCAATCCTGTATCGGTATTTTGAAATACTACAGTATTATCACACGAACAAGACAGTATCTTGACACATTTCTACTTGTGCAGATTTTAAGAATGCTTGCATAAACACAATGAAATAAAATTCCTCCGTCGCGAACGTGGATTCGTAAATATCTCATTTTCACTATCTGCAGAAAAAAAAAAATGGCGACGAAGTTGGGAACAGGTGGAATGCTAACGGAACAAGATTTTTATTTATTATTATTTTTTTGTTTCTTCATATTTTTCCTCGTACAGCATGTGCAGAAAAAAATGACCCATATTGGAATAAAAGGATAACATTCCAAAAATTACGCAACGAGATTTGTCTACCAGAAAGTTCTTGTTTTATGAAAGAGTTTTAAGCGGTCTTTGTTTACGACTTTTTTCCTCAAATTGTGGCAGCTGGTTAGATAGCTTATTACACACACAATAGCCGTCGAAATGGCTCTTATTATTATTTTTTTTATCAAATGCTCGTTTTTTTTCACCATTGTGTTTGTTATGATGAGCTTTATTCATTAAGTATTTTAATTAATTAATTTTATTTTCCGTTGAAAACTGGAAATTATTCTTCTAATTATTATTATTTTTTTTTCAAATGCAGCTGGAAAACACTTAAACAATTGTCTTGGATGCCTTAAGGCAAGCGCTGCACCGACGTTACTCACATAGCACTACCCAGGAGGTACGTGTAACTTTGAAATAAGCTACGGACGCGGAGTTACACTATCCCCCGCAAAACTCTACGATCCTGTTAGACCGGGACCTAAGGTTTAAAGTGGATTTCGAACCACTATAATCATCCACGGCACCACCGGGACTCGAACCCGGAACCTGTGGTACCGAGCGCCAGCCAATCGGTCATTCCCGTCTAATTATTATTGCCTTCGATAAACAAATACACAAACAAAAAATGTCATAAATGTCACCATCATTTAAATTAGGGGTGGCCAACTCAAATGATCTCGCGGACCACTTTGGAAATGCATCCTAACTCCGCGGGCCGCATATAAAATTATATATTCCCCATATTAGACTGAGACCCACTGTAGACATTTTTTGGAGTGGAACGTTGAAACGTAATGAGTTACTGTTTTTGTGTTTACTATTATTCTTACATGCAAACATAGATAATATAATAATAATGATACTAAACACACATTGTGAAGAAATATATAACACTCAAAATGAAGTATAAAAACTATATAAATATAAACGAAATAATAATATTGAAATCCTTAAAAAATATTTATTTCACAAGTGCGATATGTGTTTCTCCACTCTTTCACTTAGCTTTTGCAAATCAATCTCCATTTGTGTATTGGCACATCGCAATGGGTGTTGTGTCCGTTATGTTTGAGCGTGTTGTGTGTTGGGTTCATTTCATTTTAGAAAAAAAATTATTCGCAAGTGTAAGGGGAACCAAAAGTGCTAAGAACTTCAACTAAGAGTCTGGTTTGCTCTGTTATCAACAATCAAATGTGCATATCTAGGGATGGTCACTGCGTCACTGAGGTCACTTAAAGTGAAACATAGAACCTGTTATATTAGATGTTCCCCAAATTTCCCTCAGAACATAATTTAATTATTCTGCAAACTCATAGCTGTAAACACATAAATAAAACAGGCACTGTCTGCCATATATACGCACGAATATTATTTTTAAAACGAAGTTCGTTTTATCTCATAATTTGACAATTAATTTTTGAATACAGGGATGCACACATAATGTATTTTTTTTAATGCATTGATTTGGACTTAAATGATATAAAGGCCACTATCTTCATTGAGACCATTTAAAAGTTAATTTCTTAGAAAATAGATTTTAAAAGATAAAATTTTCGCCAATGTAAATGTAGGATAAGTATAATTTAAAGAATTTTATACTTCTTTTTAAAAAAGTTTTCTATTTTACAACTTTAATTTAAAATTACTTATTTATTTTATTTTCCATTAAAATTTGGAAATTATTCATCTAATTATTATTATATTTGATAGACAGAAGTATAATTGTTTGGACTTAAATGTCATAAACGTCACAATCTTCATTTAAACCATTTAAATGTTAATAATAATAATGTTAATAATGTAATAATAATGTTTAAACCCTTTTTAAATGGTTTAGAAAATAGATTTTAAAAAATAAAATTTTCGCAAATGTAAATGTATGAGAAGTATGTTTTAAAGAATTTTATACTTTAAAAAAAAATTTTTTTTTTATTTCCCAATGTTAAGATAAAATTACTTATTTATTTTATTTTCCATTAAAATCTGAAAATTATTCATTTAATTATTATTATCTTTGATAAGCAGGAAAAAAAAATGTTTGGACTTGAAGGTCTTAAATGTCACTATCTTCAATGACCAATCGACCATCCTAAACAACAAAAACACACAACACCAATAATAAATAAACAGAAATAAATACATAAGTTATGGATTATTATTTGAAATACACAAGTAAACTAACTTCCCGCAGTGAATAATCATACATTACACAAAAGTTTAACCTCGAAATTAAATACAAACCATTTTTTTATTGAAATTCTTCAGAAGAAACTCAGAATGACCATTGTGCAATGTTTTCATTTTTCATTTACTTTTATAAAAAAAAAAAAATGTCCCTAACAATCGCTACTATCACTCAGTAAAACGTAAATAATATGATCATAAAAATTTGGTTATTTTTGTAGGTTAATTACTATTATAGCAATATTCTTTACGCCATGCGAAGATATTACAATACAATCATTTCATGTCATACATTCCAGAAATGTATGTCAAGGTCACTTGATAAAAGCAGGCTTAGTTAGCATTCTAAAGTCGCATTCAAATTAGTATTTTGAAGGGTGCAGAATTTTTCTCTTTAAATAAGAAATTCTTCACAGTTGACCAATTATAATTATTAATTAATTAATTAATATAAATTCGAATTATAAATTAATATAAATATAAATTGTAATAAATTCGAATATAAATTAATATAAATTCGAATTACAATAAATTCGAATATAAATTCGAATTATAATGAATTCGAATATAAATTAATATAAAGTCGAATTATAATAAATTCGAATATAAATTAATATAAATTCGAATTATAATAAATTCGAATATAAATTAATATAAAGTCGAATTATAATAAATTAATATAAAGTATAAATTCGAATTATAATAAATTCGAATAATAATATAAATTCGAATTATAATAAATTCGAATATAAATTAATATAAAGTCGAATTATAATAAATTCGAATATAAATTAATATAAATTCGAATTATAATAAATTCGAATATAAATTAATATAAATTCGAATTATAATAAATTCGAATATAAATTAATATAAATTCGAATTATAATAAATTCGAATATAAATTAATATAAATTCGAATTTTAATAAATTCGAATATAAATTAATATAAATTCGAATTATAATAAATTCGAATATAAATTAATATAAATTCGAATTATAATAAATTCGAATATAAATTAATATAAATTCGAATTTTAATAAATTCGAATATAAATTCGAATTATAATAAATTCGAATATAAATTAATATAAATTCGAATTATAATAAATTCGAATATAAATTAATATAAATTAGAATTATAATAAATTCGAATATAAATTAATATAAATTAGAATTACAATAAATTCGAATATAAATTAATATAAATTCGAATTATAATAAATTCGAATATAAATGAATATAAATTCGAATTATAATAAATTCGAATATAAATTAATATAAATTCGAATTATAATAAATTCGAATATAAATTAATATAAATTCGAATTATAATAAATTCGAATATAAATTAATATAAATTAGAATTATAATAAATTCGAATATAAATTAATATATTCGAATATAAATTAATATAAATTCGAATTATAATAAATTCGAATATAAATTAATATAAATTCGAATTATAATAAATTCGAATATAAATTAATATAAATTCGAATTAAATAAATAAATTCGAATTGTATTTATTAATCTGAATAATTAATTATAATTAATTAGAATTAAATACCCTAAATGTAATTTTCTTTTAAAAAATATATATGCTTTAGTTTAAACTCTGCATAGAAGCTATATTTATTCTCTTTAATCTATAATAAATTATCATTTAATTACAGTAGGAATTTATCTAATAAAATATTTAATTATTTAAAAAAATTTTAAGAGTAAAAAAGTTTTAAAGCTTTATTTAAAAACCGGCTTCGAAAATTATTCTGATAATATGTGCAATGTTTTCGAATGAATAGAAAAAAAAAAAAAAAAATTTCGAATTCTTTTTCTGTTTATAACACATAATTTGCTGATAATTGTGCTCATTATTTCATGATAATTTATATACAAAATTAGAGATATCATAATGAAACACCGTAAATGAATTTCTATATTTTATTAAATATAGGTCATATTCTGCTTTTACTATAAATAATGAGCTATTGTTGCTTTTTGATAACTTAATAAGATCAAAGTATCTTAAACCTGTATGTTCCTAAGATGCTTTATATTAATTCATTATTTATTAAAAATATTTTAAAGAATTCCATAAACCAGAAAGTATATATAACATGACACCAATAACGATTTGATACATTCTATACTAATAACACTTTTTAGTAATTGAGTTAAATAGTTTAATATCTAAATTTTTAGACCTTTTTTTTTTTTTTAGTAAATAAAGGAATAGATTTTATTGTTTTCTTTAAGCCCATTTCTCTTTTTAGTGTTTTAATCACAAATGTTTACACAAATATACATTCTTCTTTCTGGTTCGTTAGGTAGACATAGTGTTTTTACTAATTAAATTATGTGTGTTATTAAATACATTATTAATAAATTATTTAAATGAAAATTCTTAAGGAAAAGAGATTAAAAATATATAAGCTAAATATATAAATTTAAAATATAAAATTAAAAAAATATATAAAAAATTATTATTAAAATATAAATTAAAAATATATAAATTTAAAAAAAAAGGTGTCGTTTGAGTGTAATTCTCTTTTTAATATCAAGGGAAAAAAAGGGAATTCATTAAAAAAAAATTTTTTAAATTTCAACAACAATTAACGTTTATGTTATCCTACTTTGCTTATTAGATATAATATTTTTTCAAATTTTGAAAAAAATTTAAAAAAATAGTTTTAACCCTAAATAAATCTCTCACGTTTTTGCATACCAATTGTATTAAATTTATCTGCCTTTAATTTAAAAATTATTTTTCGATCGTAATCATAGAGGAGTTTTTCAAATAAAAAGAGTATTCTTTTTATTTGAAAAAGTTTTCTATGATCTGTTTAGAATATTTAATTATTGTATCCAGAATTTATTTAAATAATTAGAATATTTTCATGATTTTACTAGACAATCATACGTCTTTCGAATTTTCGATCTAAATTTAAGTCTATAGATAGACGATTTCAATTTTTTAAAGATAATTAGATTTACTTATTTAAATGTTCTACTGAAGTAGATTTAAAATATCTAGCCCCTAATACACTTTTTCAATTATCAGATTTGAACCGGATTGAAATACTTGACCAGAATTCGAAAATAGATTTCTGAAACATAACATTTCCTCAAAGCAGAAGCAAAAATCTGGAAGGCACGAATTTTGGAACCAAATAGACCCAAAATTTGCTAAAAATTACTTCGAGTCTATAATTAGACGAATAAAACATGTTCTTAAATATCGTGGATATTAGATCAAGTATTCAAAATTGTCTAACAAACAGCGAAGAGATTTTTATCGAATTTAATTGTTCTTATCGGAAAACTTTCTTAATATTTATTCTTACAACATGAATAGTTGTATTTAAAAAAAATTATTTTAAATAATAAAAAAAAATATATAAAAATACAATATATATATATATATATTTACAAATAAAATTAGAATTGAATGTAAGAACAAAACGAATAAAAGTAATCTTAAAAAATAAAACATTGCAGAATTCCGAACGAATTTCTTTTCTTAAAAAATTTCATTTTCATTCACTTTTTTTTTTTTAATAATTTTACATTATTTAATATAGTTATTAACACGTGGAAGTATTTAAATAAATATTATTAATATATTTTTGTTCTAATGCAGCTGGCAAGCACTTAGACAATTGTCTTGGATGCCTTAAAGCAAACGCTGCACCGACGTTACACATTTAGCCCTACCCAGGAGGTGCGTGTAGCTTAAAGATAAGCTACGGACACGGAGTAACAATACCCTGCAATGTTTTACAATCCTATTAGACAGGGACCTATGGTTTAAAGTCGATTCCGAACTATTACAAACATTCATGGCACCTCCGGGACTCGAACCCGAATCCGAGCTGCAGAGCGCTAGTCATTCGGCCATTCAGGCATATATTATAAATAAAAAAGCTCGTGAAAATAATTTAAATAAACCAATAAGAACAGCTCGTAAAAGAAATTTAACAAAAAATAATTCAATAGGAAACGTTGAAAGTGGTCAAGGACACGAAAAACTGATCAAGAGCGTGAAAAAAGTGATGAAGCAAGCGAAAAGATTCGATGCAAAACTGTTTCAATGCAATACGTTTTCCAGATTTTGTTAAACAATTTTTTATTTAATAATTATAAAAACGCAACTTTTAAAACTGTGACGTTTATGTGAACACTTTGAGAGGCTTTGTATTTTTATTAATTTTTATAAATATTCTTGGAATTAAAATGTCAAACATTGAAGTTTGTATTCGTTTTTTTTTTTTAATATTATTCTATATCCCTCTTTCATATAAGCTTAACGTTTATTATTTTACATTCACGATTTTTGTTTTTATTTACATTCAAATTATTTTTATTTTATCAAATTAGAATAAATATTTATATAGGTCGTTCCTGTTTTAATTTTTTTTATATGACTGATCGACGTGAAATAAATATTAAAAGAAACGAATATTTTATAAGTATAAAATTTTCTAACTCTTGTAGTATTTGAAAGAATCGGTCAAACTACAAGTCGAAAAAAGTTATAAATAGGGCCGCCTGTGTCAATAGAGAAACACATGAAAAAAAAGCTGATCCAATAACGCTAAGTATTCGTAATAGAATAGATCTATTTATTTGATTTTCTACCTCAATAATCTTTTATGACTCCATTAAGGAATTCAAATGCATTAATCTTGTTTAAAACATCTCTTTGGTTAAAGATATATATATATAACAGTTGGGCTGACATGTTCGTAGGCTGGCACATAGATGGTGCTACTAGTATTAAATCCATATGATTTTTAGTTAGTCCTAACCTTCAAAAGACACGTGTATAAATTTGACAGCTGTTGCACCATTAGTATGCAAGTTGTAGCATTTTTAGTGAATCAACTTTTGTTAGTTTGAAAAAATGGATAAAAAGGAATTTCGTGTGTTCATAAAGCATTGCTTTTTGTCGACAAAAAAACACTATTGAAGCCAAGGCTTGGCTTGATAAACATTATTCGGCCGAGTGGACTGCACGTGATGAACACTAAAAATGCTATAACTCGCATACTAATAGAGCAACAGCTGTCAAATTTATACTCGTGTCTTTTGAAAGTTAGGGCTAACTAAAAATCATATGGATTTAACACTAGTAGCGCCAGCTATGTGTTAGCCTATGAACTTTTCAGCCCACCTGTTATATATATATATATATATATATATATGAATGTGTGTGTGTGTTTTGTCACTGAACTCCTCCTGAACGGCTGGACGGATTTGGATGAAATTTTGTGTTTGTGTGTTTGACTAAACATGGAGAATGTTTTTGTATTATCTGCTCCTTTGTAAATCGCCACCAGAGGGTGCTGCAATCTATCCACTTCTATACCGTTCAACCTTCTATGCCGTTCAAGCCATGAAAATAGGTGATAATATGCATTTGAGCATGCAAAATAGGTTCGCGCTATCCACTTTAATGTGACTTGCCACCAGAGGGTGCTGCAGCATTTCATCTTATAAACAGTTCAAACGATATCCTTGAAAATGAGTATGCACCTATATTGGAACGTGTAGAATAGATTCGCGATATGTTATTTTCTACAATGCATTTTTTTTTTTTTTTTTTTTTTTTGGCAAGGCAACATGTGCCGGGTTCTGCTATAATATATCTATATAAAAGGCTAGATCCATTTACAGGTTACATATAAAATGAGTATTTATTGTATGAACAAAACGCATACAAGCAATCTTAAAAAATAAAAAAATTATAGAATTTTTTTAACAGTTAAAAATTCTATAATTTTTTAAAGATTGCTTAAAAAAATTGCTCAGTTAAATCTGAGATAAAAATATATCCACTAAAAGCCATTCTCTAATTGCCCGTCGGTGGATTGTGTGAGGCATACAAAAGTGGACACGGGGCTCACTGATGTTCAACAACAATAACTACAAAAAAAAAGAATTTTAACATGTAAAAAATTAAATCATTAAATTATTAATTAAATTTAAAATTAAATTGTTAATTAAATTTAAAATTAAATTTTTAATTAAATATGAATATTTCCTGTGACAGCATAAAGGCCGTATTTCTTCTTCAATTACAGAAATTAAGAAATATTTTAATTTACAGTATTTAATGAAGTCGAATTTTTTTATAATTGAGTTTTTTATGTTTATGTTTAAAAGCATTAACATAAAAAACTGGAAGACAAAAAGAACATTTTTTACATTTTTTCACTCATTTAAGTTAAATTCTTTGTGTTTATAATATTCTTTAGAATTAACATATAATAATAACAAATATAAAAAAAAAAAATTTTTTAAGTCAATTCCTACTTTTTTTCACTCTATTGCAGAAAGTCCTTTATAAATAATTTTCATTCATTTTTTTAAATTTATCTGGCGCCATCTATTGGTAGATATATGCGACTTAAATCTAAAAAAAACTAAAATTAATTCATTAAATTTAATTATTGAATTAATATTTGAAAAAACTGTATTCACATCCAGTGTTCATCGACTGCAAGTTAAAAAAAAAATGTATTTGAACTGGAGTGGATGAATAAAAAGTATTTTATGAACGATTGGAAACTTGAACAAGATATATATAGGGAGAGTGTGAGCTAATAGAAGAAATTGAATAAAAGGGTGAAATTTGAAGAATAAATGATGGGCTTTATTATCCATTTTATCATTTCTTGGAGATTTTCAGCTACCCCACACAGCACCAATGTGGGATTTGTCCCACTGCAGGATCACTCTCGATCAACGAAGGCCGTTTTTCCTGCAAAAATGCTTTTAAGCGGGGGTGGAGAGTGAAGTTCTCTGTTCAAAGAGAAATTATGTTCGTAGATACTTGAATGAAGAATCGTAGCAATGGCGGATGGTTCGCAGAGCAAATGATGACCAGCTGCCTCCCAATCTGGTTTAACTCTCTGAGATTTGTTTTATTTGGGGCGACGTGAAAGATAAAATATTTCTTTTTTTTTTTCACCTTCCACTACCGGCGAATTATGAAGAACTGAAATTACGAACAACTGGAGCCATTCAAACTGTAGTACCGGATGTAGTACAAAAATGTGGGAAGAGATCTCCTACGTATCGTTGCGGCCTGATGGTCAAGTGGCTCTGGCTGTGGCATGGATGTTTGTGAGGTGTTCGGAATCCACGTTAAACTGTAGGTCCCGGTCTCATTTAGCCGAAAGTGTGCACAAAATAACAATTGAGCGACAAACCAAACCTCTTCCTGAAATTGACGCTACCTGATGGCCAATTGGCTAGGTCTTTATCCAACAAGCTTCAAGTTCGAATACTGGCGGGGGCATGGATGTTTGCGAGGGGTTCGGAATGCACTTTAAACAGTAGGTCACGGTCTCATTAGCCCAAAGTGTGCGCTAGATGACCGTAGAGCCAATAACCAAGCCAAACCTACTTATCGTTCTTGTTACTGGTGGTGGTCATGTTTTTAATCTTATATACCTTAAAAACTTATTTTTGATTTCATGTGCCCAAACAGGTTGTAACTTAGTTTTATAATTATAGCCTAACTGGAACTTTTGTAAATAGCCTGCATACTGATTCAATAAATTTAGCGATTATCTCGACAAATATCATAAAATTTCTCTGATAAATATTATTATTATATTATTTTTCAGAGAGCAATAACATAAAAAAAATTTTCTCTGGTAAAGGATAATATTTTTATATTTATCACAAAGTTCCTAAATTTTCTAAGATAAATAGTTATATTATTATATAACTGATCAGAGAGTTTCTAAATTTTCTGTGATGAATAATAATAATATTATTATTTTATTAAGCAGAGAGTTTTTAAATTTTCTCTGCTTAATAACAATATCATTATTATGTTATTGATCAAATAGTTTCATAATTTTCTCTGGCTAATAATAATATTATTATTAAATTATTGATAAGAGAGCTTATAAATTTTGTAGATGATGAATATTCATTGTGTGTTTGTCATAAGATAAACATAAAATAATAAACTAAAATTCTTGAAAAAATTAAAATTTTCTCTTCAATGAATAATCTCTGATTAATAATAGTAGCATTGATCAGAGAGTTTTTAAATTTTCTTTGATAATAATAATATCATTATTATAAATTAAAATTTTTCTTTAATTTTATCTGATTATAATAATATTATAATCATATTATTGATCAGAGAGTTTCTAAATTTCTCTGATTATAATAATATTATAATCATATTATTGATCAGAGAGTTTCTAAATTTTCTCTGATTAATAATAATATCATTATGATATTATTAGGCAGAGAGTTTCTAAATTTCTCTGATTATAATAATATTATAATCATATTATTGATCAGAGAGTTTCTAAATTTTCTCCCTAACAATAATAACATTATTATATTATTGATCAGAGAGTTTCTAAATTTTGTAGATGATGAATATTCATTGTGTGTTTGTCATAAGATAAACATAAATAATAATCTAAAATTCTAAAAAAAGCAAACGTTTCCTTTCACTGATTTTTTATCATTCGAATGTTAGACAAACACAGAAATCTTTCTTTGGAGTTCGTCATGCTTTGGCAATTCATGAATTTTTATCTCTTGGTGGCTCTAATCCCCGATTGGTTGAATAACTGTGCTCCACTTTAAAGTTTGTTGCGGAGCGGAAGCAAGCGAAGGTTTTTCTTATTTCAATTTGCAGTGCTTTGTGTATTATTAGAAACGGAATATTGTCGATCTTATCTTTAAGATAAGGCTTTAATAATATGAGGAAAGATATTCAACAAAAGATAAACAAAACCTTAAAAACTTTTTTGTTGAAAATAATTTTTATGATTTTGTAGCAACAGTTACTACTAATGAATATAGTAACTCAATAATAATGCTTATTTATTGCTGTTATGGTTTTTGTTGCCAATATTCTCAATTTCGCATTGGTGAGTTTTTCTGACAAAACAAATAAAATGAAAATATTAAATAGATGATCAAATAATAAATAAATAATCAAAATAAGAAATCTACACAAATAAAGTAATAAATAAATAAAAAATAAAAATAATAATTCAAAAATAAAATAATAATAAATAAAAAAACAAAATAATAATAAATAAAAAAACAAAATAATAAATTTACAAAAATATAATAATAAATAAATAAATAAAAAATAAAAATAATAAATAATAAATAAATAAACCAAAAATCGGAAAAATAAATCTACGAAAATAAAATTAAATAAATAAATAAATAAAAAATCAAAATAATAAATATACGAAAATAAAATAATAATTAAATAAATAAAAAATCAAAATAATAAAACTACAAAACTAAATTAATAAATAAATAAATAAAAATCAAAAGAAATACAATAGAGAGGTCAGATATGTAAATTAACAGAGAATATACAGAATATGTTAATGTATAAAATCTTTTGTAGAATATCTATCTGAACTAAGCATTAATATTAAAAATAATTAATACAGATGTTTTGATACTTTTATCATACAGAAAACAAATAATTTACAGTAATTTTTATACAGTTTTACATTTATTTTTTCTGAACATCGTGGAAGAAAATTTAAGTGGAAATGTAATATGTAGTGGAAGAAATTGTGAGATTACTTCAGGTAACGTGTTTTTATAACGAATTCTTTCCGATATGGATATGCTGCTGCCATCTAGTGGTGTTTTAGAAGACGAAGTGTTTTACAATAAATAGTTCGCAAATATTAAATTAAATTATAAATAAATTATTTATAATTATAAAATTGAAATAATTTGAGAGAAACATAATTATGAATTATAATTATTCTGCATTTTTTTCTGATCTTTGAAAATGTCTTTATTCACAAGCGTTTAATTATACTTTGTAAAACATTTCTAAAACTTTCGAAATCTGTTAAGATTTTAAAGTGATACATCTTTTTTAAGTGATAAAAAGTGATACATTATAATAGACCAAAAGAGTAAGTAAATTATGAAATTGAATTTCTACGATGATAGGTGAGATATATGTCCTTTTTTCTCCAAATATATTACTCTTTATTGTAAACATTGTAAACTCTTTATTGTAAACATGATAATATCAGAAAATATATTGTAAACATGATCCTTTATTGGGGGCTTGATAGCCGAGTGGCTAGCATGCGCGCTCTGGCACGGTAACTAACGTACGGTATGCAAAAAACTCTCTAATATCAGAAAATATATTACTATCCTGGGGGCTTGATAGCCGAGTGGCTAGCGCTCTGGCACATGGTTACACAGAGATCGAGTCCCCGCTGTGCCATGGATGTTTGTAGTGGCTCGTAATCCACTTTAAACCCGCAGAGTTCTAGTCTGATAGGTTCGTAAAGGGTTGTAGAGGTAGTGTGACTCGCGTCCGTAGCCAATCTTCAAGATACTCGTGTTCTCTGGGTAGTGCTGAATGAGTCACAGCGGCGCAGCCCTTGTTGATGGCGTAAAGATGAACTGTCTCTGTATCGCCAGCTGCATCGGACAACAACATATTGCTGACAACTTTTCTGAATGTTTGTTTATAAATTAACATTAACGGCCATACCATGCTGAACGTACCGGTTCTCGTTAGATCACCGAAGTCAAGCATCATTGGGCGCGGTCAGTACTTGGGTGGGTGACCACCTGGTAACACCGCGTGCTGTTGGCATTCACACATTTGGGACCTGAATGGCCGAGTGTCTGGCGCTCGGTGCCACAGGTTTCGGGTTCGAATCCCGGCGGTGCCATGGATGTTTGTAGTGGTTCGGAATCCACATTAAGCCATAGGTCCCGGTCTCCTATGACTGTAAGAACGTCACGGAGCCAAAGTCAGACTTCTACCTACGGGTGCTCCAACACAACAGAAGCTGCTTCCTTCCCCTTCAATCATGAATACGTATGGGCTCGTGGGCTTGGCCAGCCAAGTGGTATAAGAAACCACAACAACACATTAAAATTTAGTTAAATCCCTTGTATGCACTTATTTTTAAAACTGAAACCGAAAAAAAAAAAAAAAACTTTTATACTTTAATTTTCTAGATGAAGACAAAACCCGCTTAAATTTCTCATCTATATTAAGCAAATATTAATTTGAATTAATTGTTGATTGCATGATTAATGCTAGGGGTTATCTAAAAATAAATGAATTCTTTAAAAGTTAATAATTAAAAGGGTGCTCCAAATATTTAAGGTTAAACGAAAAAAAAAAATCATCAAAAGATAAAAAATAAAAATTTTAATTTAAAAATTCGGTACAACTGGGAATGTGAGGATCTGATCGGTTTCTAATATTCTAATTTGTTGCTAATCATCATCATCATTATCATCAATGGCGCAACAGCTCAATGGTGGGCCGAGGTCGTCTGCATGCTAGCAGATTTCGAGAGAGGAGATGTTTTCTTTTTTATGGGGTAGGGTTGTCTGCTCTACGCCTAACGCTCTGCGGTCATATTAGACCGGGGCCTATGGTTTAACGTGGATTTCGAACCACTGCACACATCCATGGCACCGGCGGGACTCGAACCCGAAACCTGGGGTACCCTAATTTGTTGGTCAGGTCCCTAATTTGTTGCTAAGCAAAGGAAAAATTGTCAAGGCCTATCATCAAAAGCCAAGTCACTCCTCAATTGTCACAGCTCATTATATACCTTAGCGACCTGATGGGGAATCGGCTAGCGCTCTGGTCGTTGGTACCCCAGGCTTCGTGTTCGAATCCTGGAGATGGCATGGATGTTTGTAGTGGTTTGGAATCCATTTTAAGTTGTAGGTCCCAGTCCTAATAGGACCGCAGAGCGCTGTGGGGGGTAGTGTTGCCTAGCCTATCTTCAAGCTACACGTGACTCTAGGGTAGTGCTTAATGGGTCAGTGGTGCAGCCCTTGCTTATGGCATACAAATGAACTGCCTCTGTCCCGGCATGGATGCTTGTGAGTATTTTGGAATCCACGTTAAAATGTAGGATCCGGACTGTTTAGCCCTCGTGTGCACAAGATGACCGTAGAGCGACAAACCAAAACCACAACCAAACCAATCTAATCCAATGGGTTTATTTTTCATTTCGGTTTAAACAAGTAAATGTGCGTCACCAGATATATAAAATCTTACGTCATAGAACTCCAACCAATCAAAACCCTGACGTCCTACCTCCTGAAGGCTCCAATTGGCTGCCATTGAGATTTTTTAATCATGGAAAACTACTATTGCTAGTAGAGGATTTTAGAGCAAGTGCAAAACCACCTTCAAGCTTCTATTAAGTTTTCTTGCAGGGCTTCGAAAGCACAGCGCGTAACCACCAAGCCAGCCCATGCCCAGAATCCCCTTATAATCATTTGACATTATAAATATGAGTTTGGCAACAAGTATCAAGTATCAACAAGCAACAAGTATATCATTTCTGTACGTGTGCAGTTATAACGACAAACAATTCGCTCGATGCGTATTTTGTATGCAATAGAGAAAACTTTTTAGTTTGTTCCCTTAAGACTTGTTTTACATTGTAAGTATATTTGTATATTAGTGCTATTTATGTTGTTGTTGTTTGTTGTTCCTTATCCCACTTGGCTGGCCAAGCTCACGAGCCCATGCGTACTCATGTTTGAAGGGGAAGGAAGCAGCTTCTGTTATGATGGAGCACCCGTAGGTAGAAGTCTGACTTTGGCTCCGTGACGCTCTTGCAATCATAGGAGACCGGGACCTAATGCTTAAAGTGGATTCCGAACCACTACAAAAATCCATGGCACCGCCGGGATTCGAACCCGAAACCTGTGGCACCGAGCACCACAGCGCTAGACACTCGGCCATTCAGGTCCCAAATTTGTGAATGCCAACGGCACGCGGTGTTCCCCCAGGTGGTCACCCACCCAAGTACTGACCGCGCCCAATGATGCTTGACTTCGGTGATCGAACGAGAACCGGTATATTCAGCATGATATGGCCGTTGGCTTCTATTTATTAATATATATATAATTAGAGAAAATGAATTTTGAAATGTATTAAAATTCATTTTCCTTTAAATGTTGTTGTTGTTCTAATGCAGCTGGCAAGACAGAGACGGTTCATCTTTATGCCATCAGCAAGGGCTGCACCGTTGTTACTCACTCAGCACTACCCGGGAGGCACGTGTGGCTTGAACTTAGGCTACGGACGCGAGTCACACTACCCCCACAACTCTTTATAATCCTATAAGACCCGGACATACAGTTTAAAATGGATGCCGAACCCCTACAGACACCCATGCCACCGCCGGGATTCGAACCTGAAGCCTGTGATACCGAGCGCCAGAGCGTTGGCCACTCGGTCATCATGGCCCATTCATTTAAATGCATTAAAATTCATTTCGGTATATTTATAGAAAATGAATTTCATTGCATGAGAAATGCATGTTATAGCCCCAGATTCATTAACTTGTACTTAATTCATGACGTGTTGGTACTGTTGTGGAGTACCGAAATCCTTTTAGATTCCAATTTTATTCAATTTAAAATTATCATGTGTAGACTTTGAATTTTAAAATAAATTTAGTGCCGCAAAACTGCTTCATTTTTGTTTTATGTTAATCCAAGTTTTCACGTTTATAAAAAAAAAATTATTTTTTTTTGATAGGTTTTTCAAACATACTCGGTTTGACCAAATGGTTTCTTGTATCATAAAAGAAACTCCATCTACATAGTTGATTGTCTTCACAGTTTATTCTATCATTTTGTAAAGTTATATAACCCTAGTTTCACCAAGGGCCTAATGGCCGAATAACTAGCTTTCGGTGCCACATGTTTCGGATTCGAGTCCCGGCGGTGTCATGGATGTCCGTAGTATTTCGGAATGTACGTTAAACAGTAGGTCTCATAGGATCATAGAGAGAGAGCGTTGTAAGGTTAGTGGAACTCACGTCCGTAGCCTATCTTCAAGCGACACTTACCAGCTGGGTAAGTTCAAAGAATTTAACCCGACCCGCCTGAAGGCATACAGAATCTGGGTAAACAATCATCACAACAGCCCCCCCCCCAATTTGTTTCCCCCAACAGACGAAAGCCACCGCCTCGGCCACCAGGATTGGATACTGCAACAATACAGCATCCCTTTTACAATTGACTGCCTTCAACTGGGCTTTGTCACTCCCCCCCCCCTTTCAAGAAACATTGAACATGTTATTATAACGTGGCGTGGAACCCGCTTAAGTCCCACACGGGGTTTGCCCCCTTTGCAGTGCTAAGTGAGTAACTGCGTTCGTTGGTGCAGCCCACTTTAGGTTGCTCGCCTTCCACTTGTTTGACAAATTGGGTTTTTATTAAGTCACCCCTTCTAATAAGCAATGACTGTACCTTTTTTATTACAAAAGTTTACAGCAGTGGTTCTCAAAAGGATGGGCCCTAGAAGATTTCTGGATGTGGCCTATGGTATTCCACAGAAATATGTGCCCAGATATAAAAGTAATACTCTTTATCTTGTCAGTTTTCCCATTCAAAGACAACGCTCATGACAAATAACTAACTTTCTGGTTTTCTTTCTCATAAAAAGTCGCCAAAAACTTGGAGCATGTCACTTCCATGGTTGGCCCCAGAAAGCATTAGCTTCTAACGTTAACAAAGTTTCAAAAAAATCAAAAGATCACAATACATAAATTTATGGTAAAGAGTCGAGAGATCAATATTAAAAAATTCGAATCGGAAGTCAGTCATTTTTGGCCGAGTCGTCTCCACCGCTGGTTTTAAGTAAAAGTTCTATGGCTTTGTAATCGGAGTTTTCAAAAATGTCATTTATAGTCTCTTATTTCAAATCTAAAATTTTTTCAGATCTTAGATCACCAGAAATGGACGGTTTCGTTGCTGAAGATTTCCTGGATATTTGGGACGCATACAAATACCAGAATGAAGAACTGGATGAAGAGATAAGTGATTGGGAAGACTATGAAGAACCGGTGACAGTTTGGCAGTACTACGTCATAGCTTTTGCAATTGCATTGGCCACTTTCCTCATGTGGAAGATATACAAAGTGTAGTTGACATTCAAGCTGTCTCACTTCAGCGATGCTAAGTAGGACGATACTGATGAATACATTGTACTTCAAATAGGCAAGACATGCTTTTGAAAATTTAAATTGCCTGTTTTAAATTGACCCATTTTTAAATAAAATTTGTTACAAAAATTATACATTGAAATTCCTTTTACTTTCTCTCTATGCAGAATTTTCCGCGTAATAAATCATCTTATGGATGACATACAAAGTGTAGCTGACATTAAAAGATATCTTGCTTAAACGTTGCTAGGTATGACCATACTGCCGAATAAATCACACTCCAAATATGCAAGACATGTTTTCGAAACTTAAATTGCTTGTTTTTAACTTGACCCATTTTTAAATAAAAATTATTAGAAAAATTAAAAATTGTATTAATTCCCCCAAAATTTTATTAAAAATTCCTTCTTTTCGTATGGAATTTAGCAGCGTAGTAAATCATGCTGCGTTACTGTATAGTAAACTTCAGTAGCGCAGTTATACATCATTACTGTATAGTAAACCTCTTGTGGAAAATAGATAAAATGTAGTTGATATTAAAGTTATCTTACTTAATTGTTGCTAAGTATGACTAAATATGTTAAGTATACTGCCGAATAAATTATACTTCAAATAGGCAAGACATGCTTTTGAAAACTTAAATGGATTGTTTTAACTTGACATATTTTTAAATAAAAATTGTTACGAAAATTCTAAATTGAAATTCCTCTGGTTTTTTTCCGTATGGAATGTTCTGCGTAGTAAATCATCTTATGGAAGATACACAAAGTGTAGTTGACATGGACGTTATCTTAAACGTTGCTAAGTATGATGACACAGCCGAATACATTTTACTGCAAATAGGCAAGACATGTTTTTGAAAATTTAAATTGCCTGTTTTAAATTGACCCATTTTTAAATAAAATTTGTTACAAAAATTATACATTGAAATTCCTTTTTTCTTTCTATGCAGAATTTTCCGCATAGTAAATCATCTTATGGATGACATACAAAGCAGCTTCTGTTGTGATGGAGCACCCGTAGGTAGAAATCTGGCTTTGGCTCCGTGACGCTCTTACAGTCAAAGGAGACCGGGACCTACGGCTTAAAGTGGATTCCGAACCACTACAAACACCCATGGCATCGCCGGGATACAAAGTGTAGCTGACATTAAAATATATCTTGCTTAAACGTTGCTAAGTATGATGACACTGCCGAATAAATCCTACTCCAAATAAGAAAGACATGGTTTTGAAAATTTAAATTGCTTGTTGATGCGAAGCAGCCACTAGCTTCTTTCTTGACTTGGAGTCCTTTGAAGTTATGAGATAATACATTGAAAAACAAAGCAGGTAAAGACTAATAGGTGACTTGCCCAGATATATATATAAGAATTAAAAGAAAGAGACACATAAATTTTTGAAGTAAATTAAATTGGTTGTTGCAACTTGACCCATTTTGAAATAAAAATTATATGTTGCAATTCCTTTGGTTTCTTCCGTATGGAATTTTCTTTTTAGCAAAACGCAATTAGCTGCAAAAAATATTTTATTATAGCTTTCACTAACTGAAGAGTCAAATTCAAGTAAATTATTTCTAGTAGAATGACAACAATAAGATAATTGCTCTAGAACGACTTGAGAACGATCTCCTTAAGATTAAATTCAGAAAGAAAAATTTAAAAATAAAGAAAAAATAATTAATCGGCTGAGCCGATTTGCAGGTTACTCATAAAATTTAGAATTAAACTCAAGAAAAAACGTAATAGAAAATGTATGAATATGCAGGCAATAAATTATGTTCATCAATTATTGTTTAAACCTGAAAAAAGAAAATAGATTTTAAAAAAAATAATAGAATTCAAAACGATTTTATGAAAGCACAGAAAAGAAATTTAAACAAACCAATAAGAATAGCTTGTTTCAGAAATTAATAACAATAAACCAATAAAAATAGCTTGTTTCAGAAATTAATAATAAACCAATAAGAATAGCTTGTTTCAGAAATTAATAACAATAAACCAGTAAGAACAGCTTGTTGGAGAAGTTAATAAAAATAAACCAGTAAGAACAGCTTGTTGGAGAAGTTAATAAAAATAAACCGGTAAGAACAGCTTGTTGGAGAAGTTAATAAAAATAAACCGGTAAGAACAGCTTGTTGGAGAAGTTAATAAAAATAAACCGGTTAGAACAGCTTGTTGGAGAAGTTAATAAAAATAAACCAGTAAGAACAGCTTGTTGGAGATGTTAATAAAAATAAACCAATAAGAATAGCTTGTTGGAGAAATAAATTAAAATAAACCAATAAGGGATGTTGAAAGTGGTCGAGGAAACAAAAATGATCAAGAACACGAAAAAATACCCATAATTATGTGTGTAAAAATATTTTCGGAAATTTTTTTTGTGTAATTATTAAATTAAGTAATAAAACGTTGACAGACATGGAGATTAAAATATATGCGAGAATATTTCTGGTTAAGAAAAAACCTAACAAATCAAATACGTTAAAGGTGTATGTGATTTGGTTTGTCGCTCTACTGTCATTTGCAGCACATTTTAGGCTAATTAGAATTTGCTGCACATTTTAGGCTGGTATGAAAGGCCGGAGCGCTAGCCATTGCCACCAGGCCGTAGGGAGCAACGGGGTATACTTGTTAGGGGGTGCTAATTAGATGCGATGCAATTTTCAAACAAGAAAAATTCAGCCTAATTTACAAAGAGCTCTCTTATCTTCGTCCAGCATTAGCTTATGCAAGCCCAGTTTGGGGTTCTGTCGCACGTACAAATTTTGAAATTATTCAAAGGCTTGAGAACAAAACTCTCAGAATGTTGACGAATTCACCCTGGTGCTTTCGTAATGACGATATTAGACGAGCTCTCTCGATTCCAAGTTTAAGACAATTTGTTCACAAAATTTCTTCTAAATTCTATAATGATATGCGAAACATCAATAACCCTGTTTTAAATATAATACAAAATGACGATTATGATATTTCTTCCCGCAAACATAGCAAAAGACCTCGCACTGTTCTAAATATTTTTAATTAATTCCTTACAACTGCCTAGATGAAAAAAGTTCGCTTTACTCCTAAGCTATTTTTTCTCCTAATTTGACCGTTGCTCATTCTGTTTTATTTATTTATTATTATTATTTTTTTTTTTTTTTTTTTTTTTGATTGCATTCAACTGATTTCATCAACATCTACACTTTTGAAATTTTTTTATTTTTAATTTTATAATTTTATTAAATAAATAATTCTTTTTAAAAAAAAAAAGGGCCTTTTAATTATCTATTTTTCTTATTAACTCAAAGGGCATGAGACCACCGCTCTGTTTCAACATTTTACAAAGAAGGAGCTAGTGGCCGCTACGCGGCCAAGGATCTCCGTATTAATCTATAATAATATAACAAAGAGCTCTAGTCACAGTGATGTGGTGTAGTAGTAGTATTGGTTCAGAATCCACGTTAAACTGTAGCTCCCGGTCTAATTAGCCCAAAGTGTACACAAAATGACCGTAGAACGACGAACGAAACCAAATCTCACTTCTTGGAAATTAGTCATCATAATCAATTCATAATTTCTAAATGGTGCTCTGGTGCGAAATTAATTCTTAAATAAACCCAAACACGATTAGCTATCATGAAATTGTAACTGTAAAAAACATTTTTTTCCAAAGTTCTTTTACTGCGCATTCTGCTGTTAACTATAAAATATTGCAAACTCGATTGCAAATTCTTCTGGTGGTATATTTTTGCTGGCTTTCAAGGATTTTTCCTTTTTTTTAAAATTGTAAGTCTAATTCTTTATGGTATATTATCGGACCCTGAATATATTTAATGATAAAAGGAATTGAATGTCAAAAAGAATTAATTGAATTTATTTAACTGGGTTGACTTAAAAAAAACATTTATTAATTTAAAAAAGTGTGTATTTGTGTTTTAAAGTAATTTTTCTACTACTTCATAACATTAAGATTTATTTACATCTAGTTAGAAAATAAAACTTAACTGAATAGTTTTTGTTTTTCATAGCTTTCCCAATTTTAAATTTTGCACATCATAACATATAATCCAAAACGTATTTAAATTCTTTAAAACGTGAATCCCTGGCTAACAAAGGGCATGCTTAAATGCAAAGGTCCGATTTAGGGATTTTATTTTACATGTATTAAACCATCCAAATACTAATATTTAGTAACATTTTCAACAGATTTAAAGATTGTGAAAAACTCCAGTTAACAGAAATGGCAGACTCTAGGGGTTACGAAGAAATTGAATCTTCCTCCCGCAGTAAGGAGGAACAACTTTCACAGTCTGCCAGCGGTTCAACCCCGAAGGCTTCTACCAGCGGTTCACCTATGAGAACTTCTCCCGGCGGTTCAACCCCGAAGGCTTCTACCAGCGGTTCACCTATGAGAACTTCTCCCGGCGGTTCAACCACAAAGTCTTCTAAAAGCGATTCACCTATGAGATCTTCTACGGGCAGTTCCCCTATGAGAACTTCTACCGGCGGTTCAACCACAAAGACTTCTAAAAAGCGGTTCACCTATGAGAACTTCTACCGGCGGTTCAACCACAAAGTCTTCCAAAAGCGGTTCACCTATGAGAACTTCTACCGGCGGTTCAACCACAAAGTCTTCTAAAAGCGGTTCACCCATGAGAACTTCTACCGGCGGTTCAACCACAAAGTCTTCTAAAAGCGGTTCACCTATGAGAACTTCTCCCGGCGGTTCAACCACAAAGGCCTCTACCAGCGGTACTGTCGCCAAGCCTTCTACCAGCGCGTCCCAACCGCCAGGAGACGACATAGAGGTGTTGGCTGTGTTGGACGACAATCCGCGAAACAGAAGACCAGCACCTAGAAGGAGAAATACCGGATACCGTCCAGGCACACAATCGGAGCCACCCCCCTTCCTCGCGAACTGTAAGTATCGAAAAGTTTTCCTGTTTACTCTAAATCGTTTGGTCCCTCCCTTAAAATAACGACAACATGTCTCGACTGGAAGTTTCCGATGTTTAAACATACAGTCAGCTCTATTTAGGGCTTGGAGATCTGGCAGTTGGTACTACAGGCTTCGGGTTCGAATCCTGGCGGTGACATGGATGTTTGTGAGGGATTCGAAATTGAGGCCTGAATGTCAAGTGTAGCATTCAGTACCACAGGGTTCGAGTACCGACGGTGCCATGAATGTTTGTAGTGATTCGGAATCCACTTTAAACCGTAAGTCCCGGTCTCATAGGACCGTAGAGCGTCACAGAGCCCAATCAGACTTCTGGCACACATCATTCCCAAACTGTAAAGGACAACTCGAGTTCTATGCACAGTGATGTGGTGGTTCGGAATCCACGTTAAAACTGTAGGTCCTGGTCTAATTAGCCCAAAGTGTGCACAAAACGACAGTGGAGCGACAAACCAAATCTGACTAACACTGATAGCCAATTGGCCAGCGCTCTGGCCTTTGGTACAACAGGTCTCGAGTTCAAATCCTGGATGTTTGTGAGTGGTTCGGAATCCACGTTAAAGCTGTAGGTTCCTTTGGTACCTATAATTCAACTAACGTGTATAACATCCAACGGGTATCAACATGAAGCGGTTTGATTTGTCGCTCTACGGTAATTTTGTGCACACTTTTAGACCTTGAACTACAGTTTAACGTAGATTCCGAACCACTAACTATGCCACTCCAGGATTCGAACCTGTAACCTGTAGTTCCAATGACCAGAGCCCTAAGCGTGCAATAATGATAAAGCTCTAATTAGTTCAAAATCGGGCATAATATGACCGTAGAGACAAATCAAATCAGAGTTGGAGTGTAAACTTTCTCTTGCATACAAATACAATGAATTGCTTTTACTTATTCGACCAACATAACTATGATATGCTTTTTGTGTTTTACACTCTTGCCATTGCACTTGCTACACCAAGGAGGCGATATGCTACAGACGTGAAATTTAAACGACAGGAAGGAGGTGCTGTGATATGCAAATGATTAGCTTTTCAGCGCATTCAGACAAAGCAGGCATCGGTAGCGACACCTGCAATATGTTTAAATGAGGAAATTGTTCAGCCGGTTTTTCATACACAAATTGCATTTCAACGTTGTTTCCTGGTTAAAAGTTGTGATGCCTCGTGTAAGAGGCGGAACTGCGTACCAGCACGTTTCTGGCTTTGATAAAGGTCGAATTGTAGCGTACCTGGATTGCGGTTTATCGTATCGCAGTATGGAATCAATGGGTTCAGGACGGTAATACGGAACTCCGTGATGGATCTCAACGGCCCCATATCACTAGCAGCTGAGAAGACAGGCATGTTACCCGCATGGCCTTAATGGATCGTGCAACAACGTCACGAGCCCTAAGTCAAGAATTAGTGTCTGCACGAACAGTTCGATAACGTTTGCAGCAGCATGGACTCAACTCGGAGGCCATGGTTGCGGCTACCCTTGACGCCACCATCAGACAGGAGCGTCTTCAATGGTGTGATCAACAACGAACCTGGGCGCACGAATGACGAGTTATATACGTCCTATATTCAGATGAATCCGGTTCTGTTTACAGCATCACGATGGTCGCATCTATGTTAAGCAGCATCATGGTGAACGCACACTGGCAGCATGCATTCGTCATAGTCATACTGGCACATCACCTGGCCTGATCCCTGCTGAACCCTACGTTTCAGCAAGATAATGCACGACCGCATGTTGCCGGTATTGTACGGACCTTCCTTGATACGGAAAATGTTCGGTTGTTAACTTGGCCTGCACGTTCACCAGATCTCTGGCCAATAGGAAACGTCTGGTCCATGGTTGCCGAGCGACTGGCACTTCACCATACGCCAGTCACTACGGTTGATGAGATGTGGCATCGTGTTGGACTTGCATGGACATCTGTACCATCCAATCTCTGCTTGACTCAACGCCCAGGCGTATAAGGTACTGTTATTAATGCCAGAGGCGATTGTTCTAGGTACAGATTTCTCATGATCTATGCACCCAAATTTCTTGAAATTTTAATCGCTTGTTAATTCCAGTATAATATATTTGTCCAATAAATATCATTTTGTTATCTGCATTTGGGTCTGTTGTAGAAATTTTATAAGAGTAGTGTAAAAACAGTAGTGTAATTGAGTTAAGTTTTATCTCTCTTCTACTGTGTCCAAAAAGTAAGACCAGTTTTCAATTTAAATTTCCTGTGCACATGGCATTTCAATTTTCCCTGTCCTAGACATCTGTGTAAAATGTGACGTCAAAATATTCATTAGTGTTTGTGTTACGCTTGGCTTTGTGAGACGCTAAAAGTAATTCCAGTGAAATGAGAATGTCTGAATGAATTGAGCAAAGAACTTCGTTAAATTTTGTTTGCGGAAGCGTATAGAATGTTGCAGAAAGCATTCGGTGAGCATTCCTATATCGGAAAGAAATGTTTAGAAGTGGTATAAACCGTTCAAAGAAAGCAGAGAATGCGTTGAAGACGAAGAGCCCTCTGGTCGACTATCGACCTTAACCGACGAAGCTCATGTCCAAACAATTAGATTGAGTGTTTGCAAACCGTCGATTTACAATTAGAGACCTTACGGAGGATGTTGGAATTTCAAAATTCCATTTTAAAAGACGTTTTGGGCCTCAAACGCGTCAAATCTTGATTGGTATCTAAAATACTGAATGAGCCAGCTCACTCTGCATTGATTCGTGGACTTTTTCGCCAAAAATGAAACCCACATCGTTCCACAACCACCGTATTTCACCTGATTTAGCACCGTGCTACTTCTGGCTATTCCCTAAACTCAGAGGACAACTTTGTGGACAACGTTTTGAGTAGATTGAAGAGACATTTCGAAAATCGCCGGATTCCGTTTTAGCATCTCACGAAACCAAGCGTAACTCAAGCACTAATGAATATTTTGACATGAAATTTCACACAGATGTCAAGGACAGTGCCAACAACCTAAAAAAGTAAAAATTATAGTTTAAAAACACTCAACACGCTTTTAGAGTTCATCAAACTAAAGTAAAATAATTAACATAAGAATAAAATGACTGACGAGAAAATGAATATTACTGTTCTAAAAGCGCGGGATGCTCGATATCAATCGTTATAATTTTTCACTAACGATGGATCGAGCCAGCCAGGATTCGAACAGGGAATCTCCTGATCCGTAATCAGGCGCGTTATCCGTTGTGCCACTGTCCCACGCAAGTTTGAATGTCTTTACTGAATACTTTCATTCTACGTGGGTTAAATTGCTCTTCACAAGTTAAAATAAAATCGCTAATTCTGGCGATCCTAATCCTGATGAGATAATAAACTTATAAAACTATTTTAGTGTCGTCGGTCCTTGATAAGTCTGCAACGTTTAAATTAAATCGGATCGCATAAAGTAGGGCAAAATTGAGCCCAAAGAGTCGGTTACAAACAAACATGCAGGTGAAACCTTTTTTTTTCCCAATGCAGCTGGCAAACACTTAGACAGCTTGGTCTTGGATGCCTTAAGGTACACGCGGCCCTTGGTAATGCAAAGTGAGTAACGTCTGTGCAGCGCTTAACTTGGATACGGACGCGGAGTAACAATGCCCCACGCAACGCTCTACGATCCGATTAGGACCGGGACCTACGGTTTAAAGTGGATTCCGAACCACTACAAACATCCAGCGCACCGCTGGGTCTCGAACCCGAAACCTGTGGTACCGAGCGCCAGAGCGCTAGCCACTCGTCCATTCAGGCCCTAGGTGAAACTAATAAAAGCGTATTAAAAATCTGGAATACCACACGCCCGGGAAATTTAACTTGAGAAATGGTGTCACTTTTTTTTGGACGCTGTAGTCATTTCGATTTCTTTGCAGTTCCCGGATTCAGGATGCTGTCGTTCGGCGACGTCAATGCCCAGGCAGAAGCGGATGCTCTTGTTAAGGGCCAGCGGGGAAGAATGGCCAAGAGGATCGTCATCATCGTTTGGTTGTTGGCGCTTTATGTGGCTTTCATGTGCACCGTCATAGAAATTTATCTGCACAGAAAGGACTCCAACTCCACTTCTGCAACGAATGTGACCAACTCGACGTCCTATAACGAAACCTATGCTCTTTTTGATCTGTGATTTTATATTTTAAAAAATATATTTTTTAGTTAAAAAATTTGAAATTTAATGTTCCTAGACCAACGATTGTTCATAATAAATCAATGTGTGAGTTGTATTTTACCCTTTTTATGAATAAATTTTTGAGTTGTTGCTTGCATTTCATTTTAGTTATTACTTTATGGGGGCGGGGCCAGAATGCCCGAGTGGCTAGCGCTCTGGTGCTCTGCACCACAGGTTTCGGTTTCGAATCCCGGCGGTGCCATGGATGCTTGTAGTGGTTCGGAATCCACTTTAAACTGTAAGTCCCGGTATCATTTGATCGTAGAGCGTCACGGAGCCTTCTACCACCGTGTGTTCCATCCCAATAGTAGCTGCCCTCTTTCCCTCCAACCACGAGTCCATACGGGTTCATGGGTTTGATCTAAATGAGTACCAAGTGGGATAGGAAACATCAAGAAATACTGTAGCCTGATGGCCAACTTGCTAACTCTCCGACCTTTGGTATCCCAGGCTTCAGGTCTAATCCTGGCGGTGGTATGGATATCTGAGGTTCGGAAACCAAGTTAAGCTGTTGGTCCAGGTGTAATTAGCCTAAGTGAGCACAAAATGACTGTATAGTGACCAAATGAAATACTAGTGGGAAAAGAGCCATACATGTGTCTGTTGAAGGTTAGGGCTAACTGAAAATCATATGGATTTGATACTAGTAGCACCATCTATGTGTCAGCCTACGAACGTTTCAGCCCACCTATTACTCTGTTCGTTTAGAACTGGGGAACACTTTCTATTTTCTAAACACACTTCAACAGAGTTTGGGATTCAGAGACGAAAGCCGCAAGTCGGGAGTGAATGGAATGATTAAAAATTCGAATCCACAACTGTGTAATATTTAAGCGAGGCAATTCAATCGTGTTCTTTAGTAATACAAGGAGTACTGAACACACTCGCTGCTTTGTCAGCAAATGGGATCGGTGTTGTTTGACATAAAGACGCCATTTTGGATTAACAATGAAACAGGGTCTGATGGTCGAGTGCCTATGCGCTCGGTATCGCTGGTGTCGGGTCCGAATCCCGGTTGTGCCATGAATGTTTGTAGGGGTTTGGAATCCACTTTAAACCGTAGTGTTCCGGTCTAACAGGATCATAACGTTGCGGAGGTAGTGTTTCTCCGCGTCCGTAACGTATTTTCAAGCTACCCTCACCCCTGGGTGGGGCTAAGAGAGTAACGTTAATGCAGCCCTTTCTTATGGCATAAAAGATAACTAAGTATTTTCCAGCTGCACTAGAACAAATGCAGATTCAACAATGAAAGATTTCATTGAAGAATTTCTATTGGGGATTAATGTAATACGAATAGCCTTTTTTTTACTTAAAATTCAGAATTTTCTTTTACTTTCAGTTTTCTTGTAATACTTTGGTACCTGCTAATTTAGTATTACGTATAAACTGCTATTTCACCTTTTAAGAATGAGAATATTTGCAAGCAGAAATTGCGTGTTCTGCAATCAGGGAAAGGACATGGATTCATCCCACCTTCCTGTTTGCCCTGCACTTGCTTTCTCTACAGTGTAGGGTCGTTACTGGGAAGCTAGGGCTCTTACGGGCTAAACATGTCACTATATGATTTCCTTCGATTCTTGTTTTTACATTCATTATTGTTGGGAATGTGAGGATCTAATCTGTTTCTAACACTTTAATTTGTTGCTAAGCAAACGAAAAATTTACAAGGCCAAAAATAACGCCAAATATTAATTCACTCTTCAATTGTCGCTACCGCAGGCTTTGGGTTCGAATCATGGCGGTGGCATAGATGTTTGTCAGTGGTTCGGAATCCACTTTAAATTGTAGACAAACATCAATTGGCGCAGCCCGTTACATACCTCAGCGTTTAATAAACATGTTAGCTATAAAAAGCAGAGGATACTAAATGACCATTGGCGATAAAAAATCAAGTCAACAATTAAATTTAATTCAATGCTTTATGCAATATTTTTAAGGTGCTGATTCTCTTACACATACAAATTTAACATTTTACACGGGGAAGTGCGGAAGCATTGCAAAGGTATTGTTTTATAAGGGTACCAAGGAGAAAGAGATATTCCTAATTGTGAATTAAAATAAAATTTCTTCCAAAAGATTGTTGCATATACGGAAAATAATAGGAAAATAAGAGGAATGAATATCTTACTCAGGAAAAATAAAGGGTAAAATGGAAAGTAAACATTAGTAATAAAAAAAAGAAGAAAATGCTTAAAGAAAATTTTTAAGACAGAAATTAATACACGACAGAAAAAAACGACCTTCACGCTTTGCAGAAAACTAGGTTCTAAGGCAGGGATGGGCAAACTTTTTTCGGTGGCGGGCCAAAAATCGAAAAAAAAAAAGTTTGGCGGGCGAAGATAAATTTCTCTAAAATTTTTTAAATAATATACAATTTAAATATGTTAATGAGAGGAATAAAATTGCGATGTCATTTTTAAAAGTTCCTTATATTGAAGTTCGAAGTGAGATACACTGATTCTATGAAACGAGACTAATTGTTCATCTGTCAGTCTACTTCTGAAATAATTCTTTCTAAGGTTTATAGTTGAAAACACTCGTTCACATATATAAGACGAAGCAAACATGGCACTGATTTTCTGGCAGTGAAATATTAAATTTGGGAAACTTCCTTTCGATAACGATTTGTAAAACTCTTAACTTTGTCATATTTAGAAACAACTGCTTGGGATGATTGTTAGATTGCAACTCAATTAGTTCAACTGCAAATCTGACTTCGCCGCTTCACAATTTATGTTGAAAGGCACGGTAAAATTATCTAATTATGTTTGAATGGCACTGAAATCTGCGTTCGAACTCAAAATGCAGTATTTTCAAGCTATCTTCATAATTCTTAAGCTTCTCTTCATTTGCTGAGGGTATTGAATTGAACCTCGTCGGGAAATGAGATAAAAGTAATAATATTAAAAATAATAATTTTCTAATTAAAAAAAACAAGTAATATATATAAAAAAAAATTTTAAGTCAATTCCTACTTTTTTTTTCACTGTATTGCAGAAAGTCCTTTATAAATAATTTTCATTCATTTTTTAAAATTTTATCTGGCGTCATCTATGGGTAGATATATGCAATTTAAATCTAAAACAACTGCAATTAATTCATTAAATTTAATTACTGAATTAATAGTTGAAAAAACTTCATTCACATCCAGTGTCATTCACTACAAGTTAAAAAAAAAATGTATTTGAACCTGAGTGGATAAATATAAAAGTATTTTATGAACGATTGAAAATTTGAACAAGATATAAACAGAGATTAACAGATATAACAGATTTGAACAGAGAAGGAATTGAATAATATTTAATCGAAGCCTCAACCTCGCGGTCGGAGATCCGATTCCTTACCTCTGCGCCAGTTCGTCTTATTTAATAAAAGATCAATAATTTTTAATCCAAAGTAATCGTCAGAATATCTTTGTCAACGATATTCCACGAAAGAACAATATCATAATTAGTCTGTATGCTGACGACACTGCAATCTTAACGCAAGGCCGAAAAACTTGCACTATCCAGAAAAAATTGCAAAATTATATCATTGTTTTAGGAAAACAGCTCATTAACTGGAAGATAAAATTAAATGTAGACAAGACTGAAGCAGTTCTTTTCACTTGCAAAAAATCCTATAACCCTCCTAAAATTAAAATATGTAATAATTATATCACCTGGTCTAAAGAAACTAAGTACTTAGGAATTGTTCTTGACAGTAAACTTAACTACAGATCGCATATCTACAACCTTAGACACAAATTCAATACTCAATTTAGAATTCTCTATCCTTTAATCAATAGAAATTCAGCTTTCCCTCTTAATCTCAAAATTCTAATATATCTCTCTTATCTTCGTCCAGTATCAGCTTATGCAAGCCCAGTTTGGGGTTCTGTTGCAAGTACACATTTTGAAATTAGTCAAAGGCTTGAGAACAAAACTCTCAGAATGTTAACAAATTCACCCTGGTACTTTCGTAATGACGATATTCGATCAAAGTTCAAGACAATTCTCTCGATTCCAAGTTTAAGACAATTTGTTCACAAAATTTCTACTCAATTCTATAATGATATGCGAAACGTCAATAACCCTGTATTAAATATTCTACAAAATTACGATGATGATATTTCTTCCCGCAAACGTAGTAAAAGACCTCGCACTGTTCTAAATATTTTAAATTAATTCCTTACAACTGCCTAGATGAAAAAAGTTCGCTTTTCTTCTAAGCTATTTTTTCACCTAATTTGACCTTTACTCATTCTGTTTGATTACATGCAACAGATTTCATCAACATCTACATTTTTGATATTTTTCATTTTATAATTTTATTAAATAAATAATTCTCTTTTAAAAAAAAAGGGCATTTCATTATCTATTTTGCTTATTAACTCAAAGGGCATGAGACCACCGCTCTGTTTCAACATTTTACAATGAAGAAGCTAGTGGGCGCTCCGCGGCCCAGGATCTCCGTAATAATCTACAATAAGTTAGTAATCGTCAGACACACAGTAAGATAATAGAGAGTTTTTTTCAAACATTCACTGAGACAAATTAGAGAGTTTTTGCATACCGTACGTTAGTTTACCGTAGGACGTCCGTTGGTTTTTCCCCCTAGTGCGCATGCTCATAGGAAACATAATTTCCTATGGGCATGCGCGCTAGGGAGAAAAAGCTAATGGACGTCCTACGATAACTAACGTACGGTATGCAAAAACTCTCTAATTTGTCTCAGTGAATGTTTAAGCTCACCCCGTTATCTGAATTCGCTTGCGCTTGTTCAGAATAACAGACATGGTGTTTCTTAACTTTAGGAAAGCACTCATAGGAGATGTCGTAAACTGCCCGTGGTCTTTTTTGAGAGCTTTTCACTCAGGAAGACGACGGATTAACTACCCTGTTCTGAGGGGTGGATCCGAGGGGGAAAGGAAAGGGGGTCTCGTGGAGCTGGAGATAAGGCAGTAGGCGTGGCGTCGGTTTGCAGTCGCAGGAAGGTAAACAAAAAACAGGAACTATGCCATGTAGTTTTGAGGGTTCGAATCTGACACTCGGCTCAATTCACTATTTTTATATTTATGCTACGTTGTGCACCTCAATCCTATCTTGTGAATAGTTAGGTTTTTATTGTTTAGTTTATAGTTAGGTTTTATTACCCCTTTTTTTTTGTTAGGAAAATAAAATGATGGAACAAAACCAAAAAAAAAAATAAATAAATAAATAAAAATTATAAAATCGAAAATTTATAAAAATACGGTCCTGATTATGACCTTTTTTTTTTGTGTGTGGATAATTATTTACTTGACAGCATCACTCATCAATGGCTCTCACCGTTCAGCATAATCCTTTGCCTACATGTGTTTTTGTTCAAAAGACTTCATACTCTGTTTACTTTTTTCAATAGTTTTGGCATCGACAACGGGTCCCTAATTGCACTGAATTTAAGTTTAAGTTTAATTTCTTTTATTTTGCATTTTACTTTTTATTATTAGTATTGTTAATTTTTTTTTTTTTTTACCATCTTTGAATTTTTAGAAACTTCATCTTATATTTCTACTAACGTTAATTAAGCAGCCAATTAGAATTCAAAACATATTTATGAATTAAGATGAGGAGGTTTAAGGGGTATTTCCCCCTGTTGGTACTTCGTAATCGGTACGCCAGTTGCCATGTAGTTGATCTAGTGCTTAGAAACTTGAGGAAACGTAGAGCCGGGGTTAAGAGGTCGGCAAACTGTAAGAATAAAAATAGTGATGAGTTGACTACATACAGCTTTACATGAATTTGTTAATATACGCATTCAATAATATACCACATATGGATAGAAAACTGGGTGTCACGACTTGGATAAGCAGAGGAATTAATGGTTAAACCTATGAATCCGTGAATATTCATATAACAATTTAATTAAAGTGGATCAACATTGGTTGGTCCCGATGGCCGAGTGGTTAGTGCTCTGGCACTCTGTGTCACAGGTTTCGGGTTCTCGTCCCGGTGGTGCCATGTTGGATATTTGCAGTGGTTCGGTATCGACTTTTAACCGTAGGTCCCGGTCTAACAGGATCGTAGAGCTTTGCTGGGGTAGTGTGACTCGCGCTCGTAGCTTATCTTCAAACTACATTTCCCTAACCTGGGTGGTGCTCAATGAGTCACAGCTGTCCAGCCCTTGCTTATGGCTTAAAGATGTTTGTTGTTGTTGTTTCTTATCCCACTTGGCTGGCCAAGCCCACGAGCCCATACGTGCTCATGATTGAAGGGGAAGGAAGCAGCTTCTGTTGTGATGGAGCACCCGTAGGTAGAAGTCTGACTTTGGCTCCGTGACGCTCTTACAGTCATAGGAGACCGGGACCTACGGCTTAAAGTGGATTCCGAACCACTACAAACATCCATGGCACCGCCGGGACTCGAACCCGAAACCTGTGGCACCGAGAGCCAGAGCGCTAGACACTCGGTAATTCAGGTCCCAAATTTGCCAACGGCACGCGGTGTTCCCAGGCGGTCACCCACCCAAGTACTGACCGCGCCCAATGATGCTTGACTTCGGTGATCTAACGAGAACCGGTATATTCAGCATGGTACGGCCGTTGGCATATTATAAGTATTTTCCAGATGCATTAGAACAACAACACTAACTAGGTTGCAGTTAATTAAGGTGGATCGAATGTACACCAGAAGGAATCTTTCTATCCTTATCTACCAATCCAACAGCAGAGATTTCATTCCTATTCGATTTATGGTTTTCATTTCGGATTAAAAAAGTGATGGTTGATTACCAGATTCTAAAATATCACGTAGTGGAAATCCAGCCTATCGGAAACCTAATCTTCTACCTCTTCAAGCGTCCAATTGGCTGCCATTGCGATTTTTTAATTAAACCCAAAATCGCCACGTAGCTTATGATATAGAAGTAAAAAGCAACCTGATGACCAATTGGCTAGCACTCTGGGCTATAGGTCTATATAGGCTTCAGGTTCAAATCTTCTGTCTTTATAAACTTCTAATTGGCTTTCATTGAGATTTTTGAATCGATTTGAAAAACACCACGTAGCTTATGTTGTAGAAGTAAAAAAAATATATATATATATATATATATGTAAATTTACAATAATGTTAGAATTACGAAGCCAGATTTCAAAATCCAGTGGAAACCCATCTTTAACTAATATAGTACTTGATGGCCAAATATTAAGCGCTCTGGCGCTAGGTGCCCCAGGTTTCGGGTTCGAATTCTGGCGGGGCGGGCTATGCCTTATTGTCAAATAAAAGGTACTATAGAAAAAAATAATAAAATAAATTAAGTAAATAAAATTAATTAGTTAATTGCCCAACCGAAAATTAGGTTTCGTTTAATTGCCTTCAGGTGTCAATGCGTTGAGCAGGAGGCCTGATGGCCGAGTGGCTAGCGCTCTAGTGCTCGGTACCACAGGTTTCAGATTCGAGTTCCGGCTGTGCCATGGATGTTTGTAATGGTTCGAAATCCACTTTAAACAGTATCCCAGTCTTACAGGATCGTAGAGTTTTGTGGGGGTAGTGTTATTCGAGTCCATAGCACATCTTCAAGCTACGCGGGCCCCCTGGGTAATGATAAGTGAGTAATAGGTTCTTCGGTGCAGCCCACTTTGGGCTGCTCACAGGGACATGGTCAATACGTTCCAGTTATCGACGTAGTTGAAAAAAAAACACCTTTAATTAATATTAAGCTTTCCTATTGGTTTTGAAAGCACAGCGCGTTAACCACCAAGCCATTTCGACACCAAAAATCCCCATATAATCATTTGACATTATAAATGTAATATTGGCAACAAGGTAGCTCTTACTCAATTGCATATTTGTTCTATTCTAATTACAAGGCATGTTTTACGTGCAATAGAAAAATCTTGTTTTTATTTTTTTAGAAGATTTGTTTTATAGTGTAAGTATATTTGTTTATTAGTGATATTTATGAGTAGTAATTCGGTGTATTTAAAATGTATCGTATATTTTTGTTATAATCAATTTCTATTGCTAAGAGGGATTTGAATGTAAGCGAATTGGAATAGTGATTTTTTGTATGAAATATGCTATTCCTTCAAAGCACAGTTTGATTTATTTTAAATTGAGACATAGGCGAAATTTTAATACAGATGACACTTTTTAAACCTATAATTAAGAAATAAGCATCTCCTTTTTACATCAGATTATTTGGAGAAATCGACATTTGTGTTATAGAAAACACAACTTTAAATCCCAGATTCGTAAACAGGCATTATAATTGTAATAGACTTAAAGTTAATTATAATCCATTTTCCCAGCTTTCTTGGAGTGCTAATACTGATGTCTGAAAATCGTTTTAGATAAAAAAAAAAATTTATTCTATTTAATATTAACTGGCATGTGTAAATTGCAAGGTTTGAAATAAATTTATTGTTGCAAATATGTTTCTTATTTGTATTTATGGAAAATCCCTTTCTTATTCTGTTGTTGTTGTTTCTTATCCCACTTGGCTGGCCAAGCCCACGAGCCCATATGGACTCATGATTGAAGGGGAAGGAAGCAGCTTCTGTTGTGATGGAGCACCCGTAGGTAGAAGCCTGACTTTGGCTCCGTGACGCTCTTACAGTCAAAGACCGGGACCTAATAATAAACCATAATAAACATCAATGGCACCGCCGGGACCACACCGCCAGAGCGCTACACATTCAGGTCCCAAATTTAGAACCGATGTTGAGAACCCCTATACAATTTTTCTTATTCTTAATAATAATAATAATAATACCAGGGAACCGAGTTGCCCCTATACAATTTGGGATTGATGTGAGTGAGAAGAAGTCCGACTTGCTCCATGATGCTTTATTATCATACGAGACCGGGACCTATGGTTTAAAGTGGATTCCAAACCCATGGCACCGCCTGCACTCGAACCCGAAACCTGTGGCACCGAGCGCCAGACACTCGGCCATTCATGCCCCTCTTACTCTTATAAAATATTTTTTGTAGGCACAACATTTGATTAACATTGTTTGAAAAATAACCAAATCTTTTACTTATGGACTGCATGGTAGAACAAGATCTTCTTATTTAAACGGAAGTGATTGACTGTTTTACCTTCACTAAAACATTCAATCACACTTCCGTTTGATAAAAGCTTTTAAACTTGACAGCTTTTTCAAATGCTATATTGAACAGCATACAAGCAAGTGCATCTCTTTGTCTTTGTGTAAAAGGCCTCTAAGTTGATCGTCTGTAAGTTAATCTTTACTCTGTTAATCTTTAAGTAAGTTAATCTTTACTCTGCATTTAACGATCTTCAGAGTCATCTTTGTCAGGTTTATTAATTTCTTAGGAATGTCAAACTCCATCATAGCTTCAAACAATCTTTTCCTGTCAATGCAGCTTAAAAGTCAACGAAAAGATGATATTTGCCTATATTGTATAGTACAGGGGTGGCCAACCCAAATGATCTTGCGGGCCACTTATTAAATGCATCCTAACTCCGCAGGCCGCAAAAATCGTCTGGATTTATTAAAAATAGTTTCCCTAATATTTAAATCAGAATACCTAATAGCTTTTTCCAAGTGCTGTATTGAACAGAATACAAGCAAGTGCATCGCCTTGTCTCGGACGCAGATTGAAGGCCAATTGACTAGCGATCTGGCCTTTGGTATCACAGGCTCCAGGTTCGCATCCTGCCGGTAGTATGGATGTTTGTGAGGGGTTTGGAATCCACATTAATCTGTGGGTCCCTGTCTGTTTAGCCCTCGCGTGGAAGATGACTGTAGAGCGACAAATAAAATCTTGTCTCGGACCTTTTACAGTATAAAAGACCTCTCGAAAGATGATCTCTACATTGCATTTAACGTTCTTTGTCATTTTTATTAATTTCTTAGGAATGTCAAACTCAAGTCAAGTAATCTTTTCCTATCAATGCTATCATAGGCAGTTTTAAAGTCAAAGAAAAGGTGATATTTACATATACTGTATAGTGTTTTTATTACAATCTACAACTTTTTCCAGGATCAGGATAACCAGAAATGGATGATTTTGAACCTGAAAATTCCCTGGATCTGTGGTACAGGTACGACATCGAAGAGGAGGAACTAGACGGAGAGTTGTACGTTTGGCAGGACTATCCACTCTCGATGGAGACAGAAGGAATAGTTTGGCAGTACTACGTCATAGTTTTGGCGGTTGCGTTGGCGGCTTTTCTCTTATGGAAGATATACAAAGCGTAGTGGACATTAGAGTTGCGCTACATAAGCGCTGTTAAGTATGACGATACTAAAGAATAGATTGTTATAAATATGCAAGACATGTTTTTATAAATTTTTAATTTTTTAACCTGTTCATTTTTTAAATAAAAATTGTTAAAAAATTGAAAACTGGAGTTCCTTTAATTTCTTCAAGTATGGTATTTTCTGCGTAGTAAAGTGTAGTTGACATTAAGGTTGTCTTACTTAAACGTTGCTAAGTATGACGATACAAATTATACTCCAAATATGCAAGACATGTTTTTATAAATTTTTTAATTGTTTTAACTTGATCATTTTATAAATAAAAATCGTTAGAAAATTATAAATTGTAATTTCTTTGGTTTTTTTGGTGGAGCCTGTTTTCTTATTCATCAAATTTCTAATTTCAGTGATAACTTCTGATGGTGGTTAATTATTATTATTATTATTTTATTTTGTTCTAATGCAGCTGGCAAACACTTAGACAGCTTGGTCTTGGATGCCTTACGGCAAGCACTGCACAGACGTTACTCACTTTGCATTACCGGGAGGGGGGGCGTGTAACTTGAAGATACGGACGCGGAGTAGCAATGCTCTACAATCCTATTAAGACCGGGACCTACGGTTTAAAGTGGATTCCGAACCCCTACAAACATCCATGGCACCGCGAACCCGAAACCTGTGATACCGAGCGCCAGACACTCGACCATTCAGGCCCGTCTTACTCTTATAAAATATTTTTTTGTAGGCACAACATTGTTTGATTCAGCCTAACCCTAGTGGTAAATTATAAATGTCCTCATTTTCCATAGTACTATAAGCTTGCTCGTGGTTTTCACTTCTCAGGTAATTCATAATTAAACTCAAAAGTGTAAAAATAATGAATAAATAAAAACAGAAAGAAGACGAGCGGTTCTCGCTATCCTCGCAAAATAAACGGATTGATTGATTTATTCTTTTTGGAGCTATTTAGCCCCTGGGGGCTCCATCTCCGATAAGACAGGGTAAATACAGTTGAAACAATGAAAATTGTCCAGAATATATTTATAAATATTATAATAAAAATTTAATTGACAATCATAAACAAATAAAAATAAAAATAGAAGTTAAACTAAAATTTTGCGCGGACGTCTTAAATCATTATTGGGAGCGTAAGAGCCAATCTCCTGGATGGCAGTATTTTCATGATTAACAAACGTGACAAAAAATTTAACAGAGATGTATTTAAGAAAATCTTTTAAGGAAGGAATGTTAATCTATTATATATAATTCCCGTGTCACGATCTTTGTTCGGGATGAACTCTGAAACTAACAATCCGATTTTAATTTTTCCCCCCTTAAATGTGTGTTTTGTTCCAAATTGAGAGATAGGATAGTTTTTATGCAGATTTTTTTTATTTAAATACAAAATATACGATTTTCATATTTCGTCATTTGGCGCCATTGACGCCATTTTGGCGCCATTGACGTCATTTTGGCGCAACTAAAATTTGTGATTTCCCATCCGATGGACGTAATTTTGAAAGTACATTCAAAATACAAGGTCAGGTGTACCATAAGATAGGGTCGTTGATGCCAATACCTAACGAAGAGCCAAAATTTCTTCAAATTTATTTTATGGGCAAATTTATTGACAAGCAAGTACAAAGAGCTATTGTAGAATTGTTGGAAAATCTTTTAGAAAATCATAACCAACTTATTAAATTATTTAACGAATTTATTTATTTTGACGAAAGACAGATTGACAAGAAATAGCTTTCATCGCTTAGTTCTTAGATAAATGAAAGTAATGATTATTAAAAATTAAATTAGGTAAAATAATTATAAAGCAGTGTTAAAAATCCACATTATCTACCTCATTCATTAAATGAATAAAAATGAAACATTTTCTAATCTTTGAAGCTTAATTTGATCTTTTCGTCATTCTTTACCAATCACTTCCTTAACAATACCAATTATAGTATCTAATAATTGAACGAAATACAAGAAAGCCACCGCAACGCGTGCCGGGTCTACTAGTAGCTTTGTGTTTGTTGTTTCTTATCCCACTTGGCTGGCCAAGCCCACAAGCCCATATAGACTCATGATTGAAGGGGAAGGAAGCAGCTTCTGTTGTGATGGAGCACCCGTAGGTAGAAGCCTGACTTTTGCTCCGTGACGCTCTTACAGTCATAGAAGACCGGGACCTACGGCTTAAAGTGGATTCCGAACCACTACAAACATCCATGGCACCGCCGGGATTCGAACCCGAAACCTGTGGCACCGAGCGCCAGAGCGCTAGACACTCGGCCATTCAGGTCCCAAATTTGCCAACGGCACGCAGTGTTCCCCAAGTGGTCACCCACCCAAGTACTGACCGCGCCCAATGATGCTTAACTTCGGTGATCTAACGAGAACCGGGGTAGCTTTGTAGATATCAGAATTGCGCATGAACCTTTTAGCAGAGATAATTTGGCAGATAGTGATATTTTGTAACGTTTCAAGTGTTTTTAAATTAGATTTAGCTGCATAGGACCAGACCGGTCAAGGGAATTGGGCGAAGCATAACCGTATAAAGAAGAATTTTGGCAAAATAAATCAGTCGCACTGCTCTATTATGCACTATTTTGGGGAGGGGGGAAAGCAAGCAAGAAAAGTCCTGCAAAAGCAAGAACTTCTATATTGACAAGAGTGGGGAGAGTGCCTTGAGGAGTGACAGGGGTTAAAGGTCACCTGAGTGTGGCTTCAAAGATGGGGGTGAGAGAAAGGAAAGACCCCCAAAACAGTCTGTCTGGTTGCCAAGGTCAAACGAAAAGGAAAATGGGAGGGATAATATTTCTACTCTAGGGGTTTCTACAAGTTTCATTTTTAAGTGAGTATTTGAACTCACTTAAAACAAAATCCTTCTGTCAATTTACTTTCAAAAGTATAACATACAAATAACAATACTAAATTAACAGGTTTCAAAGTATTCTAATAATAGCTTAAAACAATACAATAAAAAGAAAAGAAAGAAAATTGTGCATTTTAATATCGAAATCGCTATATTTCTAAAACATTTAATTAAAAAAAATAGATTCTATAATAGTAGTTAGTTCTTTAATTAGTATATCCAAGTTAGCTCTTTGTAAGTCTCCGTGCTGAGAAAAGCATATCAACACTGACTTGGTTGGCCTGAATGGCCGAGTGGCTAGCGCTCGGTACCGCAGGTTTCGGGTTCGAGTCCCGGCGGTGCCATGGGTGCTTGTAGTGGTTCGGAATCCACTTTACGCCGTAGGTCCCGGTCCTAATAGGATCGTAGAGCTTTACGGGGGCATTGATACCCCACGTCCGTGGCTTATTTTCAAGTTACACGGGGTAATGCAAAGTGAGTAACATCGGTGCAGCCCTTATGGCATAAAAGATCATGGTCTATTTGCCAGCTGCATTAGAAGAAAAAAAGAATGTTTCAGTCAGTATTCTGTGGAGGGGCCTGAATGGCCGAGTGTCTGGCGCTCGGTACCACGGGTTTCGGGTTCGAATCCCGGCGGTGCCATGGATGTTTGTAGTGGTTCGGAATCCACTTTAAACCGTAGGTCCCGGTCCTAATAAGATCGTAGAGCTTTGCGGGGTATCGTTACTCCACGTCCGTGACTTATCTTCAAGTGACACGCGCTCCCTGGGTAATGCAAAGTGAGTAACGTCTGTGCAACACTTGCCTTAAGGCATCCAAGACCAAGCTGTCTAAGTGTTTGCCAGCTGCATTAGAAAGAAAAAAAAAAGAAAATCTTAAGCTATTCTAGAATACTTGGGAGAACACGTAGAATAGAATAGCCATCAACGCAAACAAAACTAAAAAAAAAAATTTGTGAAAAACCACAATAATCGTTTCGACTCCATGAGTCCATCAGAAGTGAAGAGTCGAAGTCGGGAGCAAGGAGTCGAGATTATCCAGTTCGTATAAAACTCTGACTCCCAACTTTTTCAGTTTCTTCTATTAGCTCACACTCTCCCTCTATATATCTTGTTCACATTTCTAAACGTTCATAAAATACTTTTGATTGATCCACTCAGGCACAAATACATTTTTATTGAGCTTGTAGTGGATGACACTGGATGTGAATACAGTTTTTTCAAATATTAATTCATTCAGTAATTTAATTTAATTAATTGATTTTAGTTTTCTTTAGATTTAAGTTGCATGTATCTGCCAATCGATGACGCCATATAAACTTAAAAAAATGAATGAAAATGATTTATAAAGGACTTTTATGCAATGTAGTGAAAAAAAAGTAAGAATTGACTATAATTTTTTTTTATATTACTTGTTTATACTTTAAAAAAAATTTAAATTCTGAGGTTTAATGTTAAAATAATATGTTAAGGAGCAATTTAATTTGAAAGTTTCAATAAACAGCCACAAAGTCAGAGTTGAGAGACTCAGGCTTATAAAAAGCCATTAGATCCACAATACAAGAAGATCTTGTAGAAGATTTTTTTATATTTAAGAACAAATGAGATTGAATGTAATACAAACAACAGCATCTTTGTAATCAAAATGTACAATTTTCTCTTGCTTTTTTCCTATTAGGTGGCCTGATGGCCAAGTGAGTAACGCTCTGGCGCTCTGTGCCACAGGTTTCTGTTCGTGTCCTGGCGGTGCCATGGGTGTCTGTAGTAGTTCGGAATTCACTTTAAGCCGTAGGTTACGATATCATATGACTGTAGAGCGTTGACATAGGACTGACAACCCTACCTCGTAAAAAGAAAACTTATCTTGTCTCGAAGTCTAGCTTAGGCAGACGGCCTTGGCCCACCATAAGGCTGTTGCACCAATGTTTTCTATTAAATAATATATATATATTTTTTCTAATGCAGCTGGCAAATAGACCGTGATCTTTCGCCATAAGGGCTGCACCGATGTTACTCACTTTGCATTACCCAGAGTGCGCGTGTAACTGGATGGTAAGCCACGGACGCGGAGTAACTAACAATGCCCCCGCAGCGCTCTACGATCCTATTAGGACCGGGACCTACAGCTTAAAGTGGATTCCGAACCACTACAACACTCATGAGCAAAGCCGGGATTTGAACCCGAAACCTGTGGTACCGAACGCCAGAGCGCCAGCCATTCGGCCATCAGGCCCAACATAATATTGTACTACTTGTTAATTTCTGTTATTTTTGTAGGATATATATATATGTATATATATATATCTTTTGTTAGCAAATTTACAGTAAAGAAATGTCAAACTTAGTCAATGCAATATTTCTTCTTCATTGGAACAACAGCCCCACGGTGGACCAAAGAATCCTGGCGGTGGCATGGATGTTTGCGTGTGGTTCGGAATCCCCGTCAAACTATATGTCGCGTTCTAATTAGACCAATGAGGGCACAAAATGACCGTAGAGCGACAAACCAAACCAAAGGACACCTTTACCATTGCTCTAGTGCGGCTTGCACTTTGTGATAATACCTGTCAATATTTCAATGTTTATGCAAATGTTATCGAATCCGAATGCCATGTTCTCTTTACTACGCATGCATCTGTAAACTTATAACATAAAAATTAAATTTCTTCCAGCTTCTATCGAAGTTAAGATTTTATTTGTTTTTAACGTACTATTATTAAGTTTATTTATTATTTTTTTTTAATCGTACGTATGATTATTTTCTTCCTCTTTCACATTTCGTTATCGCAATTTAGTTTGATTATCACAATTTAAATTATAATCATCATGATTGGCACATCAGCCCGATGGTGGGCCAAGGCCGTCTGCCTACTCGCAGATTTCGGGACGGAAGATGTTTTCTTTTTTACAAGGTAGAGTAGTCAGGCCTATGCCCAACAGTAATATTAGACCGGCACTTCCAGTTTAAAGTGGATTCCGAACCACTACAAACATCATTGGCGCCGCCGGGACTCAAACCCGAAACTTCAGGCACCGAGCGCCTGTAGGCACTTGGCCATCAGGGCACTAATTTGTTGCTAAGGAAACGAAAAATTGTCAAGGTCAATAATCAATCAATTTAAATTATAAAGCAGTTCTAATTTTTTGAAACCTGAAACTGTATTTCAGGTTAAGTGTCCAATTCCTCGTATTTAAGCATAATCCTGCGCCCAGAAAGTAAGATCAATTTTTTTTTTTCCAAAAGCTCTATTAATTCTTCCAAATTTATTATATCGCCTCCCAAGTAATCCCCTCTGGACACAATGCACTTATGCCAACTTTTCTTCCAATCTTCAATGCATGCTAAAAAGACATCGGCAGGAATTCAAAGAGTCCCAATCGACTCAAAATGGTGTCTCCAGTGGGGTCTTTTCAGTTTTGGGAATAGGCAGAAGCCGTACGGTGTGAATACGGGGGTTGTGGAAAGATACGGGTTTAATTTCTTCGCGAAAAAGTCCTGAAGAATCAATGCAGTGCGAGCTGGCGCATTCAGTGTTTTCGATACCAATCTAGACTTGTCGCGTTTAAGGCCCAAAATGGAATGGATCGATCTCTTTGAAATTCCACCATCACCAGCAAGGTCTCTAATTATAAATCGACGGTTTGCAAGCATCTAATCTTTAATTTTTTTGGACGTGAGCTTCGTCGGTTGAGGTGAAGGTTCGACCAGGGGGGTCTTCAAAGCGTTCTCTGCCTTCTTTGAACTGCTTATACCACTTCTAAACATTTCTTTCTGATATAGGAATGCTCACCGAATGGCTTCTGCAACATTCTATACGTTTCCGCAAACAAAATTGAAATTCTTTGCTCAATGAATTCAGATATTTCAAAAATCTCCGGTATCAGTTTCGGCGTTCTCCCTAAACCAAGCGTAACTCAAACACTAATGAATATTTTGATATAAAATTTCACACAGATGCCAAGGACAGTGCCAGCAACCTAAAGAAAAATGGAAATTCCATCTTTCCCCGGGAAGTCTAAATTGGTCTTCCTTTTTGAACACAGTATTATAATTAAGATTAGTTTACAATTGTCCTCTGAAATCCAGAAAGGTATTTTCAAGGCTTTTCTTGTGTTATTGATCACCCTGGTGGAGGAAATCCTACACCAGGTCTAATAAACCCCGTCGCAGGATAAATGGCTGAGGGTAGTATGCAGTTTTCTTGTCCAAGAGATCCCGTCGTAGGATCCATGGTTGAAGGCTTTCGGTGAGCATTCCTAAAAGCATTCCAGCAAATCGGAAAGAAATGGAAAGGACGCTCTGATCGAACACCAACCTCAATCGACGAAGCTCTCGTCCAAAAAATTAAAGATTTGGTGCTTGCGAACCGTCCGTTTACAGTTCGAGACCTTCCTGATGATCGGTCAATTCCATTTTGGGTCTCAAACGCGTCAAATCTCGATGGGTACCGAAAACACTGAATTCGCCAGCTCTCACTGCATTGATTCTTCAGGACTTTTCATTGAGCAAAGAATTTGCATTCAATTTTGTTTGCAGAAAAATATAGAATGTTGCAGGGGCCATTCGATGAGCATTCCTTTATCGGAAAGAAATGTTTAGAAGGGGTATAAACAGTTCAAAGAAGGCAGAGAACGCGTTGGTCGACCATCAGCCTCAACCGACGAAGTTCACGTCCCAAAAAATTAAAGAATTGGTGCTTGCAAACCGTTGATTTACAGTTAGAGAATGATGATGATGTGGAATTTCAAAAGGATCGATCAATTCCATTTTAGGCCTCAAATGCGTCAAATCTTGATTGGTATCGAAAACATTGAATGCGCCAGTTCACACTGCATTGATTCTTCGTGACTTTTTCACCAAAAATTAAACCCATATCGTTCCACAGCCACCGTGAGACTTCTGGCTATTCCCTAAACTCAAAAGACAACTCCGGGGACACAGTTTTGAGTCGATTGAAGAGATTCAACGTGAATCGCTGCGCGCTTTGAAGGCCATCCCTGTCGATGACTTTTTAGCATGCATTGAGGATTGGAAAAAAAAGTTGGCAAAAGTGCATTGTGTCCGGAAAGGATCGCTTTGAAGGCGATGAAATAAATTTGGTAAAATTGTTTTTGATTTAAAAAATAATTGGTCTTATTTTTTGGGCACAGTAATGCATCTCAGGGGGCGGAAAAATATTCAAGGCGGGCCTCGTGTTGATTACCTCTGGTCTAGAGGTAGGATTCGAACTTGGAGCTTGTGGTTGAAAGATTAAGAGAGGGTTGTCTGGCTGGTTCCAGGCAACATGACTTGATCCCAAGTTAAAACCAAAATGTTTTTGCCGTGTTTGAACTTTTATGTTTAATAAAAAAAAATCCGCCTTTACCGTTTTTTTGCATTTAGTAAGTTAAAAAAAACTTTAAAAAAAACTTTAAATTAACTAAATGCAGTGATTCTTGCTTCTTTATTCTACTCCACGCCGGTCTGTTAAATATTCAGACAGGTTAGAAAATAATTTCATTACATAGAACAAATCTTGAAACTCGGTAAGTGAGGCCCCCATCTCCAGACACTCGGCCGACTAGCGCTCTGGCCTTTGGTATCCCAGGCTTCAGGTTTGAATCCTGGCAGTGGTATGGATGTTTGTAAGTGGTTCGGAATCCTTTTCAAACCGTAGGCCCCGGTCTCATAGGAGTAGTGGCACTCGCGTCGGTAGCCTATCTTCAAGTTACACGTGCTCCCTGTGTAGTGTTCAATGAGTAACCGCGGTGCAACCCGTACTTATGACAAAGATTAACTGTCTCTGTATTGTCAGCTGCGTTTGAACAATAACAATGTTGATATTAATATTGATATTGAGATTGTTATAATTAATATTGAGATTAACGTCAGAGTATCGAATTTTTGATTGGTACACACTGTGCAATTTTAATATCTGGTGGGATTCCAGCTTTAGACGGAAATTAGAATAATTAATTTTAAGGATACTTTTAGTGGCCTGATGGTCAATTGTCTACGCTTTCGGCTTTGGTACATACATATTCGAATCCTGTTGGGGGGCTTGGATGTTTGCGAGTGGTTCGGTATCCACGTTAAACTGTAGGTCCCGGTCTGTTTAGCCTAAAGTGGGCACAAAATGACCGTAGAGCGACCAACCGAACCAGACACTCGGCCATTCAGGCCCCGGTTTTTCTTGTGAATCGTATGTTGTGGCAGTGAGTTGTCTCGACTACTGCCTTTCTCTAACTTTCAATCTGTATTGACATTATTGTTAATGTTTGTTCATTATTGTCCATGTTTGTTCATTTTTGTTGTTGTTGCTGCTTAATGCGTTACTTAATGTTTCTTGTGATCTCCGAACAGTAAAAATGGACCACGGACTCCCTCGAGCGGTGCCCAACGTGCAGAATGCCGGCGGACGCAGATTCACTCTGTTGAATATGAGGATGGCCCAGCTGGCGGACGGTGAGTTCTTCTGATTGTCACCAAGTTGAATTTCTTCCAGTGCGAACAGTGAACTTTAAAATAAATTATAGTTTAAAAAACACGCTTCTAGAGTTAATCATACTTAAAAGTAAAAAATAATTGTTAACATAAGAATAAGATTACTGACGGGGAAAATGAATGTCGCTGTTCTAAAAGCGTGGGGTGCTTTTGTATGACATTTTAAAACTCTGCATTTCGGAACGAAACGAGTGAAAAATTATAACGGTGGATATCGAGCACCCCACGCTTTTAGAACAGTGACATTCATTTTCCCATCAGTAATCTTATTCTTATGTTAACAATTAGTTTTTACTTTTTAGTTTGATTAACTCTAGAGTGTTTTTTAAACTATACTTAAATGAGGTCCCGGTACGGAGGACTGGAACTAGAGTTCTTGCCATCCGAGCGCTTAGGGGTGGTGGAGGATTGCTTCTAAACTTCGAAAGTTGCCGTCTGTTAAGGCTCGTGCTCACCAAGGCGAGAAGATGCAAGTGAAAAAATTTGACCCATCACTAGCCTCACCGCGGTCGCCTGAAACCGATTTACAGTCCGCCGCTTGGAGTTGCCCAACTTTCAACTCGAAGCGGAACTTCAGAAATAGCATTACGCCTAGTGACGTTTCGCTGTGAAGGGGTCGAACAAATTTTGTCACTTGCGTCTTGAATCTTCACGTCTCTCGCCTCGGTGGGAAAGAGCCTTTACAGTGGTGGGCGTAATCGCTTCATCATTCAATTTCCTCCTTGTCTGCATTCTTCGCTCTCAAGTTAATTTTGCATCTTTTTTTTCCCCTTCAGATCACTGCTGTCGATGTGGGCGTCACATATTGTACGATCATGATTGCTGTGCTCCGAAGACTTCGCACGAGTGGTTCATGGTGTGTCTGAAGTGGCTCATGGCTATATTCATAGCTGTAGCTCTTGGAGTCGCTGTTGTGTTTATGAGCTTGGCGTTTCGCCCATCCGGAGCAGTCACAAACTCGACAGAGATTGACACCGTCGCAAATTCGACAATGGATGCCAGTGTCGTAAACTCGACCGTCATTGCCCCTGTCGTCGACTCGACAACTCTACCTTCTCGTATGTCCGCCCCGGTCTCTTCTTGCTTAAGGCTGGTGGCAGAAAACGGCTATAAATGCACCTCATACTCGTACTGACCATTTTAGAGTCGTATTTGACTTGAAATAGACTCGAGTACTGTAATAAATAGTTTTGTACCGAATTAGAGGCTCTTGTGTTTCTTTCTGCGTAAATATTTTAGTTAAGAGAACCGTTCACTCAAGAACTGGTCTAATTGACAACTGTTCAGCCGAATCCTTACAAAATTTCAGACACGAGTGAAATTTTATGTACACTACTGAAATTTTAACATAACCTATTTCAATGAGTAACTTTAACGTACATTTTAATCGACTAATTACGAAAACAAAAATAGTGGGGAATGCAGGCATTCGTAAATTTGCATCATTTTAGTTAGAAAATATTTCTTACACGAAAAGTTAAGTAGTTTTTATTTTTGTTTATCAGTAGTAAATAACAATCCTTAGGGGCGTGCGATACCACAGGTTTCGGATTCGAGTCCTGGCGGTGCCATGGATGTTTGTAGTGGTTCGGAATCCACTTTAAACCGTAGGTACTAGTCTAATATCATTACTGCACCACACAACTATGCTGAGTTGCCCTATAAGGTTTGGGAATGATACGATTGAGTAGTCTGAGTGGGCTCTGTGTCGCTCTTGGGGAGAGACCATGAGACCAGGACCTGCGGCTTAAAGTGGATTCCGAATCACTAGAAACATCCATGGCATCGCCGGGACCCGAACGCGAAACCTGTGGCACCGCCCGCTAGACACTCGGCCATTCAGTCCTCGATTTAATGACTGTGGAGCGTTAGATATAGAGCTGACAACTCTAACACTTAAAAAGAAAAAAAATATCTCCCGTCTCGAAGTCTGCGAGTAGGCATGCGGCCTTGGCCCCCCATCGGGTTGTTGCGCCACTGATGATGACGATGAATCGGTCACTACCTCGGATCCAAAAAAGAATGGGATCATGATGTTGAGATCTTGTTATTATTACAAGCAACAATAGACGAAGAAATCGTAATCCAGAGAAAAAATTCATGGGGGAATTAAAAAAACTCCGAACAGAAAACTTAACCATTGATATTGATTAACGTCTCGGCCTATACTAGACCTATAGTATAACGCAAAGTTGGGCAAATGTTTTCGGTCGCGGGCCAAAAATCGGGGGGAAAAAAAAGTTTGGCGGGCCGAGATAAATTTTTCTAAAATTTTAAAAACTATATACAAGTATTACAATTTAAATATGTTAATGAGAGGATTTCATTTTTAGAAGTTCCTTATAGAGAGGTTCGAAGTGAGATGTACCGATTCTAAGGAACGAGGCTCAATGCTCATCTGTCTGTCTACTTCTGAAATAATTGTTTCCAAGGTTCATAGTTAAAAACACTTGTTCACATACATAAGATGAAGCAAACATAACACTGATTTTCTGGGCGTGAGATATTCAATTTGGAAAACTTACTTAAGTTGAAAGGCATGGTAAAAATTTCTAATTCTGTCTGAATGGCAATGAAATCTGCTTTCGAACTCAAAATAACTCAACTTCATAATTCTTAACCTTCTCTTTATTTACTGAGGGCATTGAATTTAATATCGGGAAATGAGATAAAAATATTAAAAATAATAATTTTCTAATTATTATTTTTAATCTATCATAGCATCTATTCGATATAGCTGCCTGATGGCCAAGTGGCTTGCGCTTGGCCTTTGGTTCCTCGGGTTCGAATCCTGGCGGTGGCACGGATGTTTGTGAGTGGTTCTTAATCCACTTTAAACTGCACGTCTCAATCTGCTTAGCCCAAAGTGTGCACAAAATGACCGTAGAGCGACAAACCAAAGCAAATATATTCATTATAAAAATTTAAGTTGCAAATTTTATTTTTCGAAAGCTATTTTATGGAAAGCAAAAGTTAAGTTGTTACTCCTAGAATATTGTGGGTATTGTTTCGAGGTTTGGTTTGTTTTGTCGCTCTACTGTCATTTTGGGCACACTTTGGGCTAATTAGACCGGAACCTACAGTTTAACGTGGATTCCGAACCCCTCACAAACATCCAAGCCACCGCCTGAATTCGAACTTGAAGCCTGTGGTACCAAAATCCAGAGCGCCTAGGCACTTGGCCATCAGGCCGTGTTGTTTTGAGGAGGTGGGTTTTTCATGTCCCTGACCATTTTCAATTCTGCGTCAATTTCTTTCTCGATTTCTCTTATAAAATCATTTGGAATTCTGTCGTTTATTTTTAATGTCAGAATAATTAATTTTAAATTTTTTCAATTTCTTAACTGCATTCACCACTTTTTTATGTATAATATATATATATGTATAATATATGTATCATTCATCAGATATTATTACAATTGTCATTTTCGATTTAATATATATACTTTTAAGTTAGGCAAAGTATTTAGCTCAATTAAAAAAACATAATAATTGTGTAATTACTACATAATTTTATTGTCCAAGGTATAATTTATGATATAGTTTTTATTTACAATTTTATTTTGTGGTCCCAGCCGATTATTAGCTTTTATAAGCCTTATTTTAATTTATTTTTAAATAGTGCACCTATTTTATATCACTTTAAGAAATATATTAATTGAATTACAAAAATGAAATCAATTTCTTAAAGATTAAACTTCATTATAAAACAAAACAAAATTTCACTCGAAAATTAGTAATACTTGATGATTTATGATGTCATAAAGTGTGTTCAGTGGATCGATTCCTAAAGTGTAGTGTTGATGCTCGCTTATAGATGGCACTGGCGTAGGTTGTTTACTACTTTCCTGTCATAAAACCAGAAGGAAGAGGGAATTCGGGATTTTCGGAGGTCAAAGTTCACGAGGTAGCTTCAGCCTGACAGCAAGCGTTCTTTGTTGGTAAGTTTTTCGATCACTTTTTTCCTTGTGTAATTATATTTATTATATTTTACTTTATTACTATTTTTTTGGATATGTAGAAATGAAAAGCGCATATTCATTTAATTGCAATCTAGGATTGCAAATGTTATCAAGGACTTGAATGATGTTGAAGTTCATTGCTAAGAGTAGATTTAGTAATCCTTTGTTAGCTGGTGTGGTCAAGCAGGCTTTTTACCACTGAATACCAGCATTTGTGCTGTTTTTGCCTTTCTTGTAAAAAAAAAACTTAGTATTTTGAAGATTTTTGCACATTTTTCTTCAGCAGGTAAGTTTAGATGTTTTAATGCATTTAAAACAGTGATTTTTTTGTTAATTTTTGGAACCAAAGCAGTTAAGTTTGCTATTTTTTATTTTCTTTACATCTATGCATGCTATCGTAGGTAGCTTTTGTTGTATTATTTATTTATATATTTTCATTCACATTATCGTAATTCATAAATGTTCTCTTATATACGTCGATTATTTATTTACTTAAAAAGTGAAACAAATTGTTTGATTTCTTCAATAATACATAGTAGTTTCAGTTGAAACCGAAACGTATTTTAACAGTGGAGTTATATTTGGAATACCTTTAAATAACATGATAAAATGGCAAAAAATAATTTATTATTATTTCGCATAATAAAAATAATTTAATTAGTAATTAAATTGTTATTTATTAAATTAATTTTACCGATTTTTTCTGAAAAGAATTTGAAAAAAAATTCTAATATAAGATGGAATCGTAGTTGACATGAAAAAAAAAAGTAGTTAATTAAAAATTTACTGTTTTTACAATAAAAAAATTAAATAGATTTTCACATTGTAAAAGCAAATGTTTAGTTTTTAACTATTTGTTAAATTGGATGTTAATTTTTGTATATTTTTTGCTATTGTATAGTTTCTTTATATCTATCAATGCTTCACTGTAGTATTTATTTATTCATTCATTTATTTATTCGTAATACATAAATGTTCTCTTGTATTTGTTGATTATTTATTTATGTAAAAAGTGAAACGAATTGTTTGATTTCTTCAATAATACATAGTAGTTTCACTTGAAACTAAACGAATTTTAACAGTGAAATTATATTTGGAATACCTTTAAATAATGTGATAAAATGGAATTTTTTTTTTATTATTATTCAGAATAATAGAATTAATAAATAATAAATTAATTTTAAAGATTATTTCTGCAGAGAATTTTTAAAAAAAATTCTAATATATACATATAACAATTCTAATAGATATAATATATATATATGGAAAACAGAATTGACATGAAAAAAAAATATTTGATTAAAAATTTACTGCTTTTACAGAAACGAATTAAATAGATCTTTATATGGAAAAAGGAAATGTTTATTTATTTATTATTATTTTTTTTTTAACCATTTGCTAAACTAAGTGTTATTTTTTGTACAAAATGGTTAATCATTTGCTATATATGTAATATAAAATTCATAACAAAGAGTCGTAATACATAAATGTTCTCTTATATTTGTTGATTATTTATTTATTTAAAAAGTGAAACAAATTGTTTGATTTCTTCAATAATGCGTTTCAGTTGAAAATGAAATGAGTTTTAACTGGAGTTATAGTAGGAACACCTTTAAATAACATAAAATGGCAAAAAATAATTTATTATTATTTAGAATAATAAATTATTTTCGTTATTCGAAATAATAATAATAAATTATTATTTAGAATAATAAAAATAATTTAATTAATTATTAGGTTAAATTAAATTATTTTATTTCATTTTATCGGTTTGTTTCTGAAAAGAATTTTAAAGAAATTCTAACATGATATGAAAAAAAAAATATATTTAATTAAAAATTTATGGTTTTAATTTAAATTTTACGGTAGCAAATTAAAAAGATTTTTACATTGAAAAGGTAAATGTTTTTTTTTTTAACTATATGATAGGCCTGATGTTAAATTTTGCAAGAAAATGATTGTTTATTTGCCATATAAACATATATATTTATTTATTTTCATTGGCAGAATCGTAATTCCTAAATGGTCTCTTGTATTTGTGTATTATTTATTTATTTAAAAAGTGAAACGAATTGTTTGATTTCTTCAATAAGACATGCCGGTTTCAGCTAAAAATTAAATGAATTTTACTGTGACATTATATTTGTGATACCTTTTAAAAAACATGATAAAATGGCAAAAAAATAATGCATAATTATTTAGAATAATAATAATAGTTTAATTAAATTATTATTTACTAAATTAATTGTATCGATTAATTTTGCTCTAATACAACTTAACTTAGCAAAAACTTAGGCAGTTGTTTTTGCTGAAAGAATGAAACTTTATGATGTCAGAAAAAAAAAAGTTTCTCTTGTAAGTAAATGCCCCTTTAAATGTAGTGTTGACGCTTGCCTATAGATGGCATTGACGTAGGTTGTTTACTGTTCTGCTGACGTGAGACGGAAAGGGGGAGAGGGATTAGTGCCTGGTGATTTTCGGGGGGCAGGGGGTCAAAGTTCAAGAGGTAGTTGAAGTTTGACAGAGAGGCGTCTTTGTTGGTAAGTTTTTCGATTACTTTTTTCACTGTTTTATTATAGTTGTTAAACTTTTTTTGGGAAGATTTCGAAATGTAGAAATGAAAAGCAAGGATTTATTTAATTGCAATCTAGGATTGGAAATTTTATTAAGGATTTGAATGATGTTGGAGTTCATTGTTAAATGTAGATTTAGTAATCCTTTGTTAGCTGGCATGGCCTAGCAGGCATTTGTCAGTTGTTTTTGCCTTTGTTGTAGAAAACAACTTAATATTTTGAAGATTTTTGCACATTTTTCTTCAGCAGGCAAATTTAGATATTTAAACGCATTTTAAACAGTTTTTTTTTTTTTTTTTTTTGATTAATTCTTAAAATCAACGCAGTTAATTTTGCTATTATATATTTTCTTCATATCTATCCATGCTTTATTGTATTATTTATTTTTTCATTCACAGAATCGTAATTCATAGATATTCTTTTGTATTTGTCTATTATTTATTCATTTAGAAAGTGAAATTATATTGCAAATACCTTTAAATAACCTGATAAAATTGCAAAAAATTATTTATTATTATTATTATTATTACTTAAAATAATAAATTTATTTTTATTATTTAGAATAATAAAAATAATTTAATTCATTATTAAATTAAATTAATTTATTATTTATTAAATTAATTTTATCGATTTTTTCTGAAAAGAATTAAAAAAAAATATTGATATAATATGGAAAACGTAGTTAACATGAAACAAAAAAGTTCATTTGATTAAAAATTGTTTTTACAGAAACAAATTAAATAGATTTTTACATAGAAAAGTTTTACAAATTGTGAAATGTTTTTTTTTTTTTTTTTTTTTTTTTTTTTTTTTTTAACTGGATGTTAATTTTTGTATTATATACTTTATGTTAATTTTGCTATTATATATTTTGATATCCATGCTATCTTAAGTAGTTTTTGTTGTATTATTTATTTATTTATTTTCATTCACAGAATAGTAATTCATAAATGCTCTCTTGCATTTGTAAATTATTTATTTAAAAAGGTAAACAAATTGTTTTTCTTCAATAATGCATGATAGTTTTAGTTGAAACTAAACGCATTTTAACAAAACAGTGTAATTATATTTGGAATACCTTTAAATAACGTGATAAAATTGCAAAAAAAAAAAAAAAAAAAAAAATATATTATTATTTAGAATAATATATTATTTAATCTAAATAACAATAAAATAATAAAAAATTTCTAAATAATACATTTTATTGTTCTAAATAATAATAAAATATTATTTAGAATAGTAATCTTAGTAATAATTGCATTAAATTATTAATAAAATTATTGTTTATTAAATTAATTTTAATGATTATTTCTCAAAAGAATTTTTTTAACATACTGTACAGTAGAACCTCTTTAAGTCGAAAACCTCCACAACACGAAAAAATTTTTTGTTCCCTTCCCTTCATGCCCCAAAACCTCCATGACTCGAAATTTCAACCCTCTACGAGTCGGAAATAATGAGTCAATCCCCACAAGCCATTTTGGTATCTATTTTCCCTCCGTAACTCGAAAAAAAAAAAAAAAAAAAAATGGGACCTCTGTATCTCGAACATTAGCAATGTTTGATTTTACAACCTTTACAACTCGAACATTTGAAACTAATTACCTCTAGAGCTCGAAGGAAAATAAGTGACCGACTTTAAGGATTTACCGACAATGCACGTCATTGCTTCTTAGAAAACAATGTATGAGTACACAGTAAACAGAATAACCAGTTCTATGAAATAGCAACTCGGAAGAAAAAGAATTTTCTGCTCTTTATAGCTTAGATAATGCTATAGATAGAGAACGATCGAATTGTCTAAAGCAAAAACAATCAAAACAAACTTTTTAATACATAATACTTTTAATTTTATGGTTGTTTCGAATTATTTTGATTTTTTTTTTTTTATTGTAGTACATAATATAATTTTTAAGTTGCAAATAAACATCTCTATTACCTCTGTAACTTGAATTTTTATTTATTTTATCTCTTTAACTCAAAATAAGTTAGAAAGAATCTAAACTTCTACAAGTTAAATATTTCCTTACAACATCCGAATAAGTCGAAAACTCCATAACTCGAATTATTTGGCGTCTCCCTTGAAGTTCGACTTACAGAGGTTCTACTGTGAATATGTATATATATATATATATATTTTCATTCACAGAATCGCAATTCAGAAATATTTTCTTGTATTTGTCTATTGTTTATTTACTTAAAAAGAGAAACAAATTGTTTGATTTCTTCAATATTCAATAATACGTTCTTTTTTGAGTTGAAAGCAAAACGATTTTTAACTGTGAAATTATATTTAGAATACTTTAAATAACACGATAAAATGGAAAAAACAAGTAATATAAAAAAAAAAAAAAAAAAAAATATGTTTATTCCTACTTCCTATTTGCAGAAAGTCCTTTATAAATAATTTTCATTCATTTTTTTAAGTTTATCTGGCGCCATCTATTATTAGATACATGCAACTTGAATCTAAAAAAAACTAAAATTAATTAATTAAATTCAATTAATGAATTAATATTTGAAAAAAAAAAAAAAACTGTATTAACATCCAGTGTCATCCACTACAAGTTTAAAAAAATGTATTTGAACTCGAGTGGATGAATAGAAAGTATTTTATGAACGATTGAAAATTTGACCAAGATATATATAGGGAGAGTATTTTTATAGAAGGAATTGAATAATTAATTATTACTATTTAGAATAATAAATTATTAAATTAAATTAAAATGTTATTTATTAAATTAATTTTATTGATTATTTCTCAAAAGAATTTTTTTACAAAAATTGTAATATAATATGGAAACTTGGTTGACATGATAAAAAAAATTACTTGATTAAAAATTGACTGTTTTGACAGAAACAAATTAGATTTTTACATTGAAAAAAGTAAATGTTTTTTTAATTATTTAATATACATAAATTTATATAAATTATATTGTATAATTTATTAAATTTTAATAAGTTTTCATTTAATATTTTTTTTATTTTTAAAAGTAATTATTCGTTAAACTGGATGTTAATTTTCTACAAAATTATTATTCATTTGCTATATATATATATACATGCTTATACATACTGTTGGCTTCTTTTTCTGTTCTTATAAATAAGCACACTTTCAGTTGATATATAAAGTATTTATTCACATTCCAACAATACGTATTTGAGCAACTGCCCGCCAACCACACTCGCGTTTCTTCTTCTGCCGTTGCTGTTACATTTTTCATCCCCGTATAAGCATTCGCCTTATATGGAGTTACAGGAGGAGGAGTTATGGGAGAGCCTCTTGGTCGTGGCGCCATCTATTGTCATTCACAATGACAAATAGTTTACAATACTATTTGTTCTAAAGAAAACAGCGCATGCGCCAAATAAAATGGGAAGTACTATTTCACGTTGTTTTTTAAAATAGTGTCACACTAATGCAGTATTTTAATGCTGGCATAACTAATAGCGTACAAATTAAGCCCATTAGGTACAAGTATTTCGTTATTTGTAATTATGTTTAAAATGAAAACAAACTTTGATTTTATGATTCTAAATAACCGCAATTAAAAAAAAAATTGACTAACATCAGAACCCATATAAAGTGGTCGTTTGTATTTTCAGTGTTATATATGCATTAATATATTGGCAAGACCCTTAAACCTCCTCATCTTAATTCATAGATGGGCTTATAATTATAGTTGGCTGCTTAATTAATGTTAGTAAATAAAAGATAATAGTTTCTAAAAACTCAAATTAAAGTGGTACTCAATAAATTTAAAAAATACTATTGATAAAAAGTAAAATACAAAATAAAAGAAGGTAAAAGTTAAGTTTTAAATTCGGTACAATTAGGGACCCGTTGTCGATGCCATATTGCTATTGAAAATGTAAACTATTTTGTTTACAATACACTGAAAGGATTATGCTGAACTGTAGGAGCCAATGAATGATCTGAACATTGTTATATGTCCCCACAAAAAAAAAGGCTGATCTCAGAACCGTAATTCTTTTTATTATTTTATAATTTATAATTTTTATTTTTGGGCCTAAATGGCCGAGTGGCTAGGTACCACAGGTTTCGGGTTCGCGTCCTGGCGGTGCCATGGATATTTGTAGTGGTTCGGAATGCACTTTAAACCGTAGGTCCCGGTCTAATACGATCGCAGAGCGTTGCGGGGGCGTTGTTACTCCGCGCCCGTGGCTTATCTTCAAGTCACACGCGTCCCCTGGGTCATGCAAAGTGAATAACGTCTGTGCAGCGCTTGCCAGCTGCATTAGAAGGAAAATTATACATTATTATTGTAAAAAGTAAACAGAAGTACTCGGAGTAATGTAAACAAATCAAACTGAAAGAGTTATGCTGAACGGCGGGAGAGATGAAGAATTATCTGAAAAGCAAATAGTTATATTCAAAAAAAAAAAAAAAAAAAAAAAAAAGCCAAAATCAGAACCGATTTTTAGTTATTTTTCATTTTTATACATATATATTTTTTATATTATTCCATCCTTTTATTTTCCTAACAAAAAAAAAAAAAAAAAAAAAAAAAAAAAAGGGGTAAAAAAGCGTACAATAAAAACCTAACTATTCACTACTCGTTATAATAGAATTATGTATTATCGTTATTATCGTAGCAAAAATATAAAAATAACGAATTGGTTCGAATCTGACACTAGGCTCGTCAACCATTTGGTCGGAAGTCCGTTTCTTTAACTCTGCGCCAATTCGTGTTTAACAATAAGCCGCAATTTTTTAAAGCCAAAACTATTGATTTATCATGAGCCTGAATGGCCGAGTGGCTAGCGCTCTGGCGCTCGGTACTACAGGTTTCGGGTTCGAATCCCGGCGGGTGCCATGGATGTTTGTAGTGGTTCGGAATCTACTTTAAATCGTAGATCCCAGTCTAACACGATCGTAGAGCGTTGTGGAGAGTGGCATATTAAAAATAAGGAAAAAACTGACTGTTCATATATATATAGGGATTAGGGGATTATAGTCCTTGTTGCTTCACATCCCCATATACCACTTCATTCATCATCATTGATCTATCATTAATCAAGACGAACTGACGCAGAAGTAAAGATTCGGATCTTTGACCGCGAGGTTGAGGGTTCAGATCAGAACTCCGTTCCTTTTCGCATTTATTATTGCTACGTTGTGCTTTAAATTTATTCATGACTTTCCGACTAGTAATTAAGTTAGGTTTTTATTGTACGCTTTTTTGCCCCTTTTTTTTTTGTAAGGAAAATAAAAGGACTAGAGATAAAAAATATAAAAACAAAAATAAAAATTATAAAATCGAAAATGTAATACAAATTATAAAATCGAAAACCAAATAAAAACTATAAAAATAAAAAGAATTACGGTTCTGAGATCAGCCTTTTTTTTTTTTTTTTTTTTTTTGTGGGGACGTGTAATCAATTTTTATCTTTCAGATGCATCCATTGGCTCCCACCGTTCAGCATAATTACCTTGAGTGTTATTGGTAAACAAAGAAGTTTTATTTGTTTACGTTTTGCAATATGTTTACGACATCAACAACTGGTCCCAAATTGTACCGAATTTAAAACTTAACTTTTAAATTCGTTTATTTTTTATCTTCCTTTTTATCAATAGTATTTTTAAATCCTTTTTTGAGTACCTACTTTAATTTGAATTCTTAGAAATTTTATCTTGTATTCCTACTAAAATTAATTAAGCAGCCAATTAGAATTCCAAGCATATTTATGAATTAAGATGAGGAGGTTTAAGGGGTATTTCCCCCTGTTGGTACTCCGCAAACGGTACGCCAGTTGCGAGTTAAAGCCAAAAGACTCTTCAGATACACGGTGAGTTAACTGGTCTCAGTGGACGTTTAGATCCACTCCGTTACCTGAATTCGCTTGCGCTTGTTCAGAGTAACAGCCATGGTGTTTCTTAACTTTAGAAAAACAATCATAGGAGACGTCGTAAACTGCCCTTGGTCTTTCCTGAGAGCTTTTCACCCCAGAGTGATAAGTCGGCAGACGACGGATTAACTCATTGCTAATCTGAGGACATTTTTCAAGAAAATTCTTTGAAATTTTGATTAGATAATTTAGAATAGGTTCGACGTCTAGATCTCTATGGATTATCTTTCGACGTACGAACCATGGCACATCAACAATCATAGCCAGGTGTTTATTCTGAAAAACTTGCAGTCTCTTGATATTTGTGAGGGAAATATATGTATGCAATTCATTGAAAACTTTAAATAGCAAAATAGAACACAGATTTAAGGTGAATACCAGCAAAAGTAGTACATTTTGAAAGAAAAAAAAAAGGATATATTAATGTATTAGTCAAATAGGTGCACTGAAAATGTATTAATACCATCAATGCGAAACCCATTTTAAAATTTAGATTACCGACTCCTGAGTCTGAGATTTTATACCGACTCCCAGTCCTCGACTCTTTTCCCAATTTTATGTACTGTGATTTTTACTGGGGCCTGATGGGCGAGTGTCTAGCGCAGGGATGGGCAAACTTTTTCGGTCGCGGGCCAAAAAAGAAAAAATTGAAGAAAAAATTTTTCTAAAATTCAAAAAGTTTTTATAATATTAATAACCATTTATGAGATCCTGATCGCAGTGGCTAGTGCTCTGGCGCTCGGTACCAGATAAATTTTTCTAAAATTGAAAATTGTTATATTTATAATAATTAATCTGTGCAACCATTTATTATTTTAGAAAAAAATAATAACCATTTATTATTTATTATTTGTAATATTATTAACCAATAATACATATACTTTATTTTTGAAATATTTTACGAATAGCCCAAACAAGCACTAGCTACGCTATATTTTTAATAATTTCACCACTATTCACAATGATGCTATAGGTCCGCAATCTTTTCATACGCAATCAATAATATTAGAACTCGCGCCAAAAGAAAACGCCGCTGACTGGAGCTTAAAATGCGCAGTCTGCCACATGTGAGGTCTTATTCATTTATACTGGATTCCTACATGTCTGCTCCCCGAGAAAGAGATAAAGCTTGTTGGCGCCAATCTACAACTATAACTAACAAAGAACTTTCGCTTTTAACACTTTACCTATTAGAGAGTTTTTGCATACCGTATTTTGGACGTTCGTTAGCTTTCTTTCCCTAGCGCGCATGCTCATAGGAAACATAATTACAGATACGCATGCGTAATTTCCTATGAGCATGCGCGCTAGGGAGAAAAGGCTAACGGACGTCCAAAATACGGTATGCAAAAACTCTATTGAAAGCTTTTCTGTGCTTGTCATTTCCGTCAATTTATGTTTTGTAGAACAAAAATAGAGAAAGTAAAAAGATCATATGTCCTTTGAAAAAAAAAAAATATTTAATCAAAGTAGAAAAGGAGAAGAATATATAATATGTAATTCTTTTAATTTGCCACGGACCGGCAACTTAAAATTCTATCCGCGGGCCGGATAGAACCTTCCGGCTGGCCGGAGTTGGCACGCGGGCTGTAGTTTACCTATCCCTGATCTAGCACTCTGGTGCTCGGTGCCACAGGGTTCGAGTCACGGTGGTGCCATGGATGCTTGTAGTGGTTCGGAATCTACTTTAAACCGTAGGTCCAGGTCTAACATGAGCGTTGGGAGTAGGGCTGACAACCCTGTCCCGTAAAAAGAATCATCTATGTCTAGAAATCTGCCAGCAGGCAGATGGCCTTGGCCTTATAATATTAATAACCATTTATTATTACCATATTATTTATAATATTATTAACCAATAATACATATACTTTATTTTTGAAATATTTTACGAATAACCCAAACAAGAACTAACTACGCAACATTAACATGGGACTGTTGATGTGATGTGATGTGATTTTTACTAACGGATTTAGAAGAATGTGTGAAATAATTTCAACGACTTTTACTGAAAATAAGTATGTATAAAAACAGTTTTTGCTCTAACAAAGTATCTTCTACAATTTTAAAGCGGCCTGGTGGCCAAGTGGCTAGCGCTCTGACCTTTAGTATCCCAGGCTTCAGGTTCGAATCCTGGTTGTGGCATGGATGTTTGTGAGTGGTTCGGAATCCACGTTAAACTGTAGGTCCCGGTCTGTTTAGCCTCTGGTGCGCACAAGATGACCGTAGAGCGACAAACCAAACCAAACAATCTACAATTTTAAAGTTGTACTATTTGAACTCGTTTAAAAGTTTTAAAAAGATTCAAATTTAGAATACATCCTGGCACTTTAGTACTCTCCTAGTACATCCTCTCTCTTCTCACCTTAGTACATCTTTGTACTCTAAATTTGCTTACAAAAAAAAAATACACCCAAGAGCCAAAACATTATGACGACCTGTCAATAACGAGTTGGCCCACCTTTGGCGCGCAACACAGCTTCAACTGCCTTGGCATGGATTAATACCAGTTAAATACCACTTCCACCTGATCACGTGCCTTCCACGTCATCCAGGCGAGTTCATTGCAAAATGCAGGGGCGGTCATAATGTTTTGGCTCTTGAGTGTATAACGCATAAAAATAACAGTGCCAAATAACCATGTAATAAAATATTATAGAATAGCTTAAGGCAAGCCAAGAAAAATTGTACATTTTAATGGCAAAAAGGCTATATTTGTAGATGGTGTATTTGCAATCTTTATTTGTTATAAATGATAATAAAGTTTTTAAAGGAATTTTCTGCAACTTTTAAGTGTGTAGTATTTGAACTCACTTAAAAAAAAACCTTTCTTTTAATTTATTTTCAAAAGTATAAGATACAAATAACAATACCAAATTAACAGGTTTCAAAGTATTATAATAATAGCTTAAAGCAATGCAAAACAAGTAATATATAAAAAAAATAATTTTTAAATCAATTCCCACTTTTTTTTACTCTATTGTAGAAAGTCTTTTATAAATAATTTTCATTCATTTTTTTTAAGTTTATCTGGCGCCATCTATTATTAGATACAGGCAACTTAAATATAAAAAAAAACTAAAATTAATTAATTAAATTTAATTGATGAATTAATATTTGAAAAAACTGTGTGAACACCAAGTGTCATCCACTACAAGTTCAAAAAAAATGTATTTGACCTCGAGTGGAAAAATAAAAAGTATTTTATGAACGATTGAAAATTTGAACAAGATATATATAGGGAGAGTGTGAGCTAATAGAAGGAATTGAAACAGAAAGAAAATTGTGCATTTTAATAACGAAATCGTTACATTTGTAATACATTTAATTAAAAAAAAAAAAATAGGCTTTATAATATTTTCTTTTTTTGGGAATCCAAGTTAGCTCCTTATAAGCGTCCGTGCTGAGGAAAGCATATCAACACTGAGTTGGTTTGCGACTAAAGCTGTCACAGTCTTTGCTACTGATTGTGTTATGGAAAAATATAATTGAATCATCTCCTTCACATTTATTCACTGCCTTCTATTAGCTCACACTCTCCCTCTATATATCTTGTTCAAATTTTCAATCGTTCATAAAACACTTTTTATTCATTCACTCGAGGTCAAATACATTTTTTTGAACTTGTAGTGGATGACACTGGATGTCAATACAGTTCTTTCAAATATTAATTCACTCATTAAATTTAATTCATTTATTTTAGTTTTTTTTAGATTTAAGTTGCATGTATCTAATAACAGATAGCGCAAGAAAAACTTAAAAAACTGAATGGAAATTATTTATAAAAGATTTACTGTAATGGAGTGTGAAAAGAGTAGGAATTGACTTTAAATTTTTTTTTTATATTATTTGTTTTTAATATAAATTCAAGGAATTTTTGAAATATAAAAATTATTAAAAGAGTCGGATTTTTTTGAAACCGATTCTTACCCAAATATTAAACCCTATTGATTAAAAATAAATTCAATCTTCTAAACCGCAGATGAATAATAATTTAACCAGGCTTGATGGCCGAGCGCTTTGGCGCTCCGTGCCACAGGTATCGGGTTCGAGTCCCGGTGGTGTCATGGAGGTTTGTGGTGGTTTGGAATGCACTTTAACCGTAGGTCCTGGTCTAATATGAGCGTTGGGCGTCGGACTAACAACCCTACCCCGTATAAAAGGAAAACATCTTCTGTCTAGAAATCTGCCAGCAGGCAGATGCCTTTGGCCCACTATGGTGCTGTTGCGCCACTGATGATGATGATATGCATACTTGACTTCTTTATATAATTAAAAAAAATGAATAATATAATATATTAAAGCAAATTAAGAATTAGGAGATTCGAACTTAATTTAATTTGGTCTACATTTGCTCGATTTTTGCGTTAACCAGTTGCAAAAGTAATTAGTCAAATGATTTTTTTTTTTTATTTACTCCGAAAAAGTTTAACAAATATAGGTAGATCCGAATAGATTTACGGATGTCAATGCATTATCCAATGACCATGGCTACTTTTCTGAACGCTATTTCGAAGTATTTTTCTTTCTAATGCAGCTGGCAAGCGCTGCACAGATGTTACTCACTTTGCATTACCCAGGGGGCGCTTGTAACTTGAAGATAACCCACGGACGCGGAGTAACAATACCCCCGTAACGCTCTACGATCCTATTAAGACCGGGACCTACTGTTTAAAGTGGATTCCGAACCACTACAAACATCCATGGTACCGCCGGGACTCAAACCCGAAACCTGTGCTACCAAGCGCCAGAGCGCTGGCCACTCGGCCATTCAGGCCACTTATGCTAAATGTTTTATACTATTTTTTTCTTCTATTTTTTTTTTTATAAATCTATAACACCTTTGCTGCTGATCAGTTGAACGGAAAAAGAAGTACATGTATTGGTGTACTAATGGAGTAAATACACCCCGAAAACCTCCACATAATCATTAATATATTAAATTTACATTATTGAAATTACATCGTGAATTTAGATAACAAAAGAAAACATTTACGCTAGTAAGTTAAATAATAAAAGAAAGAAGTAATTTAAGTTTAACACATTTTCCCGCGGACAGTCGGTGTATTAATGAAAAAAAAAAAAAAAAAAAAAACATTAAAGAATTTAAAACAAATACATTAGAAATGAAAACATTAACTTCTTAAGAATTTTAGATGTCATTTGCAAAAAAAATTCCGATAGCCAGTATGTGTGATCAGTTGAGGATGTTAGTGATAACCCCCGCATGACAAACCCTTTAGCTACTGTGCTCGAGTGGTGTCGGTAAAAAAAAAAAAGTGAACAGGAGCGAAAGTTCTCTGTCGCCTTGGTCGACGAATTCCAGACCGGTGCCAATTGCCCTTCGACCTTGGGGGGAATGTTTTTGTCAGTCTAGTGTCCTTGGGCCCCGATCCCCGCAGGGGTCGTTGCCTCCCCGAGAACTCCCCCTCCCTACAGCCAATAAAATTAAAGTTCTGTTCCTTTTACAAAATGCCCTTTTTCCCTTTTTCACTTCAAAATGCCAAAATACCCTTTTTCAGTCCACCTGCTATGCCACGAAAAAAAGAAATGGCGACTTATAGAGGCTGGGATGGGCACTACGTTCAGCATAATCCTTTCAATGTACTGTATTCAAGTTTGTATACGTTTTCAATAGTACTACGGCATCGACAACGGGTCCCTCATTGTAAACTTAAAACCTAACTTTTTTACCTTTTATTTTATTTAAAATCAATAGTATTTTTTTTGACTTTTTTTGAGTACCACTTTCATTTTGTATTTTACTTTTATGCTCCAAACCATCTAACAATGCCACGTAGTGACTATATTGTTTACAATTTAGTCGAGTTTTCGTTTCCCCTCCCCCATTTTTTTCCCCCCGTCATTACCAGTTCAATTTTAAATGTTTTTGTTAGAATTAGATTAACCTATTGAAAGTATTTTTATTTTTAACTTCTCTTTCAAACAAAATCTTTTTTGAATTTATTATTTTATTATTAAATTTATTTAATTATTAAATACTTTATTGAAAAGAAGAAAAAAATTGTCCTCTCCATATATTATTATCTCTGTTTTAATTGTTTTATTTCTAATGCAATGGCCTAAAGTAACTTCCCTCTCATATGCAAAGAAGGAGTTAGCGGTTACCCATACCAAGGAGCTCCGTCAACCTACAAATCGTCGTCGTAACATTAAAGCAGCCAATTAAAATTCAAAGCATATATATGAATTAAGATGAGGAGGTTTAAGGGGTATTTCCCCCTGTTGGTACTCCGTAATCGGTACGCCAGTTGCCAGGCAAACTACGGCCCGCCGGAAGATTCTATCCGGCCCACGGACAGAATATTAATTTGCGGTCCCAGGCAAATTAAAAGCAATATATATATATATTTATTATATATCCATCTCCTTTTCTACTTTGATTACATATTATTTTTTTCTTCTTTTTTTTCAAAGGACTGATGATCGTTTTACTTTCTCTATTTTTGTTCTACAAAACATACATCGACGGAAATAGCAAGCACAGACAGCTTTCAATCGGTAAAGTGTTAAAAGCGGAAGTTCTTTTTGAAACATAGCGGTGGTCTCATGCCCTTTGAGTTAATAAGCAAAATAGATAATTAAATGCCCTCTTTTTTTTAAAAAAGAATTATTTATTTAACAAAATTATAAAATGAAAAATAACAAAAATTTCAAAAGGTTAGATGTTGATGAAATCAGTTGCATGCAATAAAACAGAATGAGCAAAGGTCGAATTAGGAGAAAAAAATAGCTTAGGAGAAAAGCGAACTTTTTTCATCCAGGCAGTTGTAAGGAATTAATTTAAAATATTTAGAACAGTGCGAGGTCTTTTGCTATGTTTGCGGGAAGAAATATCATAATCGTAATTTTGTAGGATATTTAAAACAGGGTTAAAACTCCTTTTCTACTTTGATTACATATTATCCTTTTCTTCATTTTTTTCAAAGGACCGATGATCTTTTTACTTTCTCTATGTTTGTTCAAACAATCATCTCAGGTAGTTGTTTCTTTCTTTCATTACTTTCGATAATGATTTGTAAAACTTTAACTTTGTCTTATTTACAAATCATTACCGAAAGTAAGTTTCCCAAATTTAATACCTCATGCCCAGAAAATCAGTGCTGTGTTTGCTTCATCTTATACATGTGAGCAAATGTTTTCAACTACAAACCTCAGAAATAATTATTTCAGAAACAGACTGACAGATGAGCATTTAGACTCGTTCCTTAGAATCAGTCCATCTCACTTCGAACCTCAATGTAAGGAACTTTTAAAAATGAAATCGCAATTTCATTCATATCATTAACATATTTAAATGGTAATACTGGTATATTGTTCTTAAAATTTTAGAAAAATTTATCTTAACCCGCCAAACTTTTTTTTTTCCGATTTTTGGCCCGCGATCGAAAAAGTTTGCCCATCCCTGGGTCCGGATAAATGGACGCGCCATGTCCGAGTAAGCACTGTGTTTAAGGTGCTTGATGCATTTTTCAATGTATAAAGTGAAATCGCTAAGAAAATCTATTATATCAATTCTTTGAAAGCGGAATAGGTTCGAATCCTGGTGGTGACATGGATGTCTGTAAAGGGTTCGGAATTAACGTTAAACTGTACGTTCCCGGTCTGTTTAGCCCTGATATGTGCAAGATGATCGTAGAACGACGAACCAAACCTTTGAAAACGGAAATTCACGACATGTCAGAGATACCTATCAAGTACTACCCATTTTTTGTAAACAGAATTTTTTTAAACATATTTTTCTATTTAATTTTTATTAAATATTAGAGAGTTTTTGTATACCGTATTTTTTCGTCCGATATTTTTTTTCTCCCTAGCGCGCATGCTCATAGAAAATTGAACATGCGTATCTGTAATAATCTTTCCTATGAGCATGCGCGCCAGGGAGAAAAAAATATCGGACGATAAAAATACGGTATACAAAAACTCTTATTTACAAAAATATGTGGGAATTCAGCCTACGTACTTTCCACTACATCACACAGCCACTCGGCCAACAGGCCCTTTATGCACTTTCTACTGCATACCAGTACTTTATCGTCTTTTAATATGTTAAACACAGTTAATTTTACGGATTTGATTTTTATACATTAACGGCTAGCGCTCTGGCCTTTGGTACCACAGGCTTCAAGTTCCAATACTGGCGATGGCATGGGTGTGTGAGTGGTTCGGAAGCCACGTTAAGTTCTAATATATCTCTCTTATCTTCGTCCAGTATTAGCTTATGCAAGCCCAGTTTGGGGTTCTGCTGCACGTACAAATTTCGAAAATATTCAAAGGCTTGAGAACAGAATGTTAACGAATTCACCCTGGTACTTTCGTAATGACGATATTAGACGAGCTCTCTCGATTCCAAGTTTATAAGACAATTTGTTCACAAAATTACTACTAAGTTCTATAAGGATAAGCGAATCATCAATAACCCCGTATTAAATATCCTACAAAATTACGATAGTGATATTTCGTCCCGCAAACATAGCAAAAGACCTCGCACTGTTCTAAATATTTTAAATTAATTCCTTACAACTGCCTGGATGAAAAAAGTTCGCTTTTTTTCTGAACTATTTTTTCTCCTAATTTGACCTTTGCTCATTCTGTTTTATTACATGCAACTGATTTCATCAACATCTACACTTTTGATATTTTTCATTTTATAATTTTATTAAATAAATAATTCTCTTTTAAAAAAAGAGGGCATTTAATTATCTATTTTGCTTATTAACTCAAAGGGCATGAGACCACCGCTATGTTTCAACATTTTACAATGAAGGAGCTAGTGGCCGCTACGCGGCCAAGGATCTTCGTAATAATCTACAATAAGAAGCCACGTTAAGCTGTAGGCCCCGGTGTGTTTAGCCTAAAGAGGGCACAAGATAGCCATAGAGCGACAAAACAAATCTTTGAAAAACGGAAATTCGTTATTTGCAGAGATACTTATTATTATGGAATATATTATCCACCTTTTGTAAGCAGTATTTTGGTAAATATTTTCCTCTTTTTTTCTTTAATTGTTATTAAATATTTACAAAAATATGTGGGAATTCAGCTTATGTACTTTCACTACTACTACACACTCTTATTGTAGGTTATTACGGAGATCCTTGGCCGCGTGGTGGCCACTAGCTCTTTCATTGTAAAATGTTGAAACATAGCGGTGGTCTCATGCCCTTTGAGTTAATAAGCAAAATAGATAATGAAATGCCCTTTTTTTAAAAAGAATTATTTATTTAACAAAATTATAAAATGAAAAATAACAAAAATTTCAAAAGTGTAGATGTTGATGAAATCAGTTGCATGTACTAAAACAGAATGAGCAAAGGTCAAATTAGGAGAAAAAATAGCTTAGGAGTAAAGCGAATTTTTTTCATCCAGGCAGTTGTAAGGAATTAATTTAAAATATTTAGAACAGTGCGAGGTCTTTTGTTATGTTTGCGGGAAGAAATATCAGAATCGTAATTTTGCGGGATATTTAATAAAGGATTATTGATGTTTCGCATATCATTATAGAATTGAGTAGAAATTTTGTGAACAAATTGTCTGAAACTTGGAATCGAGAGAGCTCGTCTAATATCGTTATTACGAAAGTACCAGGGTGAATTCGTTAACATTCTGAGAGTTCTGTTCTCAAGCCTTTGAATAATTTCAAAATGTGTACGTGCGACAGAACCCCAAACTGGGTACACCCCACCACACACTATCACTGTGCCTACAGCTGAGTTGTTTTACAGTTTGGGAATGATGTGGGTGAGAAGTGTGATTGGGTTCTGTGACACTCTATGGGGGGGGGTGACATATGAGACCAGCACCGGTTAAGGTTATTAGCCCTATATCGAAAGCTGCGCAGTCATATTAGACCAGGACCTATGGCTTAAAGTGGATTCCGAACCACTAGAAACATCCATGGCACTTTCGGGACTCGAACCCGAAACCTATGGTATCGAGAGCCATAGCGTTTGCCCCTCGGTCAGAAGGCAGACGTTATAAATGTAAAGTTTGTTCTAGCCTTTGGTCCTTAAGTTAAAAATGGCCAAAAACATTTTGGTTTTAACTTAAATTGGATTAAATTATGTTTGCCTGCAACCAGCCAGATTATCCTGCCTCCTAATATTTCTACCACAGTCTTCAGGTTCGAATCCTGTCGGTCACATGGATTTTAGTGAGGGGTTCGGAATTCACTTTAAATTGTACGTTCGGCCTGTTTAGCCCTCATGTGCACAATATGACCATAGAGCGACAAACCAAACAGAATCTCTGAACATTGACCTGTATCAAATAGGCTCGGTCTCAGAGATTTATACCGAATACAATCTATATACCTTTATTTTATTAGTTTTGCAAAATGAATAAAATATCGCATGCTTTTTTGGGGACGAATCCTGTGATAAAAACATCTACTGAAGAATCGTATGCGAAATAAGTAGGAAGGCATCGGATTTTTTTTTCTTTTCTATAAATATTATGAGATGAAGACATTTATGTCTAAAAACAAAATATTATACTAAGTAAAAATATAAAAAATGGCGACTTATAGAGCTTCAGATAAACGCATGCCCAAGTACTACTGTGTCCAAAAAGTAAGACCCATTTGCAATTTAAAATTCCCTGGCATTATGGAATTTCAATTTTTTTTTTTTTAGGATGCTGGTATTGTCCTTGACATTTGAGTGAAATTTCACGTCAAAATATTCATTAGTGTTTGAGTTGCGCTTGGTTTTGCGAGACGATGAAACTGATTCCGGCGATTTTTCAAATGTCTGAATTCATTGAGCAAAGAACATTCATTCAATTTTGTTTGCGGAAACGTATAGAATGTTGCAGAAGGCATTCGGTGAGCATTCCTATATCGGAACGAAATGTTTAGAAGTGGTATAAACAGTTCAAAGAAGGCAGAGAACACGTTGCCGATCAACCTCAGCCGACGAAGCTCACGTCCAAAAAAATTAAAGAATTGGGGCTTGCAAACCGTCGATTTATAATTAGAGACCTTGCTAATGATGTGGAATCTCTAAAGGATCGATCAATTCCATTTTGGGCCTCAAACGCGTCAAATCTAGATTGATATCGAAAACATTGAATGCGCCAGTTCACACTGCATTGATTCTTCGTGACTTTTTCATCAAAAATGAAACCCATATCGCTCCACAACCACCGTATTCACACCGTGAGACTTCTGGCTATTCCTTAAACTCAAAAGATCCCTTCGGGGACACTGCTTTGAGTCGATTGAAGAGATTCAACGTGAATTGGAGCACGCTTTGAAGGCCATCCCTGCCTATGACTTCTTAGTATGCATTGAGGATTGGAAAAAAAGTTGGCATAAGTGCATTGTGTCCGGAGGGGATTATTTTGAAGGCGATGAAATAAATTTGAAAGAATAAAATAAAGAGTTTTTTTAAAAAAAATAATTGGTCTTACTTTTTGGGCGCAGTAGTAAGCATTGTGTTTAAGGTGTGATGCATTTGATCGCAGACTCGTAAGCTACGCAAATCATTTCATGCGAATCCGAGCTGCAATCTTTTTTTAATTAATTGCTGCGATGCGCAACCCTAATTAACCAATTAATTTAATTTTTAATTTAATTCAACTTTACTTTTTCATTTAATTTTTCATCTCAATTTAATTTTAATTCAATAAGTCTTTCTTTAAACCTTAAATAGCTCTGGTCTTAACTTTAATTACTGTAATTCTTCATTTTTATAATTTTATTATTTGTAAAAAGAAGAAAAAAAATGTGTCACCTTTACCAAAAAATGTAATGTTGGTTTTGGAATTGTAGCCACTGTCGTGGCGCCATCTGTCTGTAACCTCAAGAATTATTTATGTTATTATCCTATGTGAACTCGATCTTGTCCTGGTTAGGTTTGGTTTGTCGCTCTACGTGCATCTTGTGCACACTTTAGGCTAAACACACCGGGACCTACAAATTAAAGTGGATTCCGAACCACTCACAAACATCCATGCCACCGACAGGATTCGAACCTGAAGCCTGGGATACCAAAGGCCAGAGCGCTAGCCACTTGGCCACCAATCCGCGTGTCCTGGTTAGGGGTCCGTGACGCTATCCAAAAATGATGACCTGTTGCAAATTTTTGCGGAAAATGATGCTTTGGGTTCCTTAACTCTTGAAATGATTCGTGAATAATTCATGATTAATAAATAAAAATAAATGATTCATTGAAAGGATTTTTCTAGAGAACTTTGGCTTTTGCTGGAAGTGTTTTGTAGTATGGCTTTGAAGCACTTTTCATGTTGTGGGTTGGTATTTTAAACATTTGTATATCCAATGGGTATAAGTACTCGTAGTGCGTTGATCGATTCCTTCTTTTTGAAGTTTCTTGTTTATCACTTTTGGCATTTCCCCATGCCTATTGAACTGCATAGGGCTTCTTATTGTATTTGGAATACTTCCTTCTTCCTTTATGCCTAGAATTTTGAAACTTTTTTTTCTCTTTCTAATGCAGCTGGCAAACACTTAGACAGCTTGGTCTTGGATGCCTTAAAGCAAGCGCTGCACAGACGTTACTCACTTTGCATTACCCAGAGGACGCGTGTAGCTTGAAGATAAGTCACGGACGCGAAGTAACACTGCCCCCGCAACGCTCTACGATCCTATTAGACCGGGACCTACGGTTTAAAGTGGATTCCGAACCACTACAAACATCCAAGGCCACGCCAGGACTCGAACCCGAAACCTATGGTACCGAGCGCCAGAGCGCTAGCCACTCGGCCATTCAGGCCCTGAATTTTCAAACTTTGATATATTCTTTTGGTTATTGAATGTGATAACGTTTCTTTTAGAATTTGGAATACTTCATTCTTCATTTACGGCTACACTTATCTTACTTATGAATAGTCTTTTAGAGATTCTTTAACAATAGATTCTTCATGAAATTCTTGATCTGTTCAACATTGCTATATTCATATGGCTGTTGAATTCGGCCATTCTTGTAGCATTCCAATCAATTGCTTCATATATCTCTTGCATTATTAACCATTGGCATATTCCTGAGTTTATTCATCCGTTGTCGAATGTTCACACATAAGTTGAAATTTGCCAAGCGAATTTCAGTTTTTTTAGCTGAACTTGTAAGAATTGGTTTTTATGCGGTATAAATTTCGATTATGTTAGTAATTCTCTATTTTATTTTGAAAGACTACGGCCTGAATGGCCGAGTGGCTAGCGCTCTGGTGCTCGGTACCACAGGTTTCGGGTTCGAGTCCCGGTGGTGCCATGGATGTTTGTAGTGGTTCGGAATCCACTTTAAACCGTAGGTCCCGGTCTAATAGGATCATAGAGCATTACGGGGGTATTGTTACTCCGCGTCAGTGGCTTATCTTCAAGTTACAAGCTCCTCCTGGGTAATGCAAAGTGAGTAACATCTGTGCAGCGCTTGCCTTATGGCATCCAAGACCCAGCTGTATAAGTTTTTGCCAGCTGCATTAGAACAAAAAAAAAAAACGTTTTTTTTTTTTTTAGAGATTAAGTTATCTGTTTTTTATATTAAGTTTTTTTTTTTTTTTTTTTTTTTTTTTTGGGACACCTAGATGTGCCGATAGTTTTTACTTTTTCTATCTCCTGCTTTAATTGTTCTCAAGCAGGATATGTTTTCATAATTTTTGTTAATATTCATTAATATTCTTATTCCATAATTAAAGCAACTTCATGTGTGCAGATTTTCAAACCAACTTTAAGATGTGGAGGTTTAGTGGTTCTTAAAACCACATTGGAACTTCGTAACCAGTACGCAATTTGCCCGATGTATTTTCCAATGTATAAAATGACAATCATTCATTGGCGCAACAGCCCCACGATGGGCCAAGGCCGTCTGCCTACTACAGATTTCGAGACGAAAGATGTTTTCTTTTTGCGGGGAAGGGTTGTCAGCCTTATGTCCAATGCTCCACAGCCGTATTAGACTGGGACTTATGGTTTAAAGTGGATTCCGAACCACTACAAACATTGATGGCACAACTGGGACTCGAACCCAAGACCTGTGGCGCCAGAGCGCTAGTCACTCGACTACTAGACCCCATATAAGACTTTACTAAAAAAAAAAACAACGATTATATTAACACTTTGAAGACGGAAATACATGCTATTGACAGAGATACCTATTATTACAGAATATATTAACCACTTTTTGTAAACAGTATTTTTTTTTAAATATTTTTGTTACATATTAAAATATTTTTTAACTATATTTAAATATTTTATTAATATATATAATTAATATTTATTATTTAATAATTAATATTTTAATGTATACACAGTATTTTTTAAAAATATATATTGTATATATTTTTTTATATATTTAAGATATTTAAAAATATTAATATATTAAATATTTTAAATATAATTATTTTTTTAATATTAAAACAGTATTTTATTTAAATATTTTTGAATATAATTTTTTTTAAAAATATTATTTTTTATAAAATTTTTTAAAAATATATGTTTAATATATATATATATTAAAATATTTTAAATATATTTTCTTTTTCTTTAAATTTTTATGAAGTATTTACAAAAATAGTAATCCAGGCATACCAGTGAAATACATAGGCATACCAGTTTTCATTGTATAACAGTGAAAATTACACATCGTCGTTAATGTGCTAAAGATACTACTTTACCGTACTAAAGTAGTATTTTTCACCCAAAGTAGTATCTCATCTAATGTAGTATCTCTGTACTATAAAGTAGTACGTTGAAGGGAAGTACTTTATAATCTTTAATGGGTTAATTTCACAGTTAATTTTTCGGATTTGTTTTGATAAATAATTCGTTCTCAGAATATTAACCTGCATAAGGGTTTGGCTGGTCGCTCTATGGTCATTTTGAGCTAAACAGACTACTTTAGACTAAACAGACCGGAACCTACAGTTTTAAACTTGGATTCGGAACCCTCACAAACATCCATGCCACAGCCAGGGTTCGAAACTCAGCCGGTGGTAACAAAGGTAAGAGCTCTGGCCAATTGGCCATCTGGCCGCATTAATTAAAAAGATTTAATTTAATTAGAGCTTAAATATCGCGTTGCTTTAGTGCGAATAAGCTCTATAAACTTTATTTTAAATGAGATCTTTTGCAACTGAAATAAGAAATCGCGAATTTTTTTTTCTGTGAAACATTTGCTGAGCGGGCCTGAATGGCCGAGTGGCTAGCGCTCTGGCACTCGGTACCACAGGTTTCGGATTCGAGTGTGCCATGGATGTTTGTATTGGTTAGGAATCCACTTTAAACCGTAGGTCCCGGTCCTAATAGGATCGTAGAGCTTTGCATGGGCATTGTGACTCCACGTCCGTGGCTTGCCTTCAAGTTACACGCGGCCCCTGGGTAGTGCAGGTAGTGCCATGGATGTTTGTATTGGTTAGGAATCCACTTTAAACCGTAGGTCCCGGTCTCATAGGATCGTAGAGCGTTGCGGAGGCATTGTTACTCCGCGTCCGTGGCTTATCTTCAAGTGACACGCGCCCCCTGGGTAATGCAAAGTGAGTAACGTCCGTGCAGCGGCTTGCCTTAAGGCATCCAAGACCAAGCTGTCTAAGTGTTTGCCAGCTGCATTAGGAAAAAAAAAAAAAAAAAAAAAAGAACATTTGCTGATCAATTTTATGCAAAAGAACCAGAACGCTAACCCCTCGGCCATCAATCCTTCCCCAACTACAAATATATTTGACAGACAACAGAAATTTTTTTCATACATTAAGACAACGGCACCATACAGTAGAAATAATATACAGAGCTCCTTCCTATTCTAATAGAACAGAAAGCTGCGGCAAACATCTTACCTTCCCTTTCGGCAAGTGCTGGTGCTCTGGCCGTTGGTACCACAGGCTCCAGGTTCGAATCCTGGCGGTGGCATGGATGTTTGTTAGTGGTACAGAATTCGGTGACCGAGTGTCTGACGCTCGGTACCACAGATTTCAGGTTCGAATCCTGGAGTGTCTGAGATGTTTTTAGTGGTATAAATTATAATATTACAGCATATTTATAAAAGTTATAAATATGAACGAAATAAAAAAAATTAAATCATTAAAAAAATATTTCTGTTACCACTGCGATATGTTTTTCTCCATTCTTTTACTTAGCTCCTGCAAATCGATTGCGGCCTGATGCCCAGTTGGCTGGCGCTCTGGCCTTTGGTACCACAGGCTTCAGGTTCGAATCCTGTATGTATGTTTGTGAGGGGTTCGGAATCCACGTGAAACTGTAGGTCTCGGTCTGTTTAGCCCTCGTGTGCACAAAATAACCGTAGAGCGACGAACTATTCCCTTTCGTAGAAGAGTTGGCGCTTTATCGCCCCTTGGCTTCTTTTTTCTGCGCTCATTTATTTAGAAGCAGTAAACATGTTCATGAAACGATTCTGAACATTCCGAGAAATTCTTCTCTAGTCGCACATTTATGTCGTCATCACATTGCACATTTTTATTAAAACATGTGTAGGGATTGCAATATCGGACCAAAAGTTCAATACCGGTATTCGGTATTTTTTTAGATCTTAATACCAGGATACCGGTTTTAATACCGGTAATCGAAATTTTAGAAAAAGAAAGAAAACACATGTTTTTTTTTTTTTTCAAAATAATCTAAAATCCCTGATAGCTTGGGCTTAGAAACTGTGATTAAGTTTGTATCTTCATCGCAATTAGATTATTTCCTCTGTATCATGTTTCGTTTTTAAATGTGCATGGAATCCGCTTGTACTTCCTCCATTCCCGTTAATAACTCTTGAACATTTTTTACATTGTGCCACCCTATTTTAAAACATCCTATGAATAATGAAACCAAACCGAAGTATTATCAACTGATTTTTTTATGTTCTTTAAAGTTATTCTTATTCATTATTATGGGGTATTATTTATGAGTATATATACAGTAAATCTGAAAAATAGTTTGAACTCTTAAAGTATGATATGCAAATACAATGCGAATAACAAACTCACCAATTTAAAAAATATCGAAATATAACATACTTTCTTTACAACTGCAACCTTGTTTTCACAGATAAGAATTTCTATTTTTCAAATAAGAATTCACAGATAAGAATTCTTTCACAGATAAGAAATCTACATTTCTAGTAAATACCGAAAAAACGGTATTACGGTAACTTGTGAATACCGCTATTACAAAATTGTACAAATGGCTCAAAATACCGGTATTCGGTATCCCGGTATGCGGGTATTGCAATCCCTAACCATGTGCTTACTAAAGATGCAAGAAATGTTATTTTATTTATAACTTTGATCATTTTGTGTTAAGTACAATAAAACATTACAAAAAGTTCATAGAAATATATATTATATGGGTATTGTTTTATATGGAGTCTAATAGCCGAGGAACTAGCTCTCTGTGTCACAGGTTTCGGGTTCGAGTTCCGGCGGTGTCACGGATGTTTGTAGTCGTTTGAAATCCACTTTAAACCGTAACTCCCTGTCTAATATGGTTGAAGAGCGTAGGACTGACAACCCTACCCCGTAAAAAAAGAAAACATCTCCCGTCTCGAAATCTGCCAGTAGGCAGACGGCTTTGGCCCACCATGGGGCTGTAGCGCCAATGAGGATGATGAAGATAGTTATTTCACCCAGAAAGAATTATTGTGTCCTTGACTCCTTTCGATTTTGAAAACCTTCACGACGACCTGCAGTTTTTTTTTATTAATTTCTTTGACGAGCTAATAATAATGTAAAATCATTTTAAAAGATCGTCTGGTGAAAACAAAGACGAAAATGTGATTTTTGATTTGTCGCTATACGGTCATTTTGTACGCACTTTAGGCTCATTAGACCGGGACCTACAGTTTAAAGGGGATTCCGAATAACTCGCAAACATACATGCCACCGCCAGGATTCGAACCTGAAGCCTGTGGTACCAACGGCCAGAGCGCTAGCCGACTGGGCATCAGGCAGCATGTGGTTTTTGAACCAAACAAAACCGTTTGGAAATCTTTTTATTTATTTATTAAATTAATTATTTTGTTTTTACATTATTTTATTTCATTTATATTTTGTGTTAAATCTATATATAGGTCCGGCAGGTTATTATTTTATTTTTTAAACATTTTAAAGATGATAAGTAAGATGATTTAGTAATAGAATATAAATGCTAAATATTTTTTAAAAAATTAAGTTTACATTTACTTACAATTACCACACTGCACCAAATCACTGTGCCTAAAGCTGAGTTGACCCTTTACAGTTTGGGAATGATGTGAGTCAGAAGTCTGATTGGGCTCTGTGACGCTCTTACGGTCATATGAGACAGGGACCTACTGAATTCGGAACCATGAACATCCATGGCACCGCGTGGACTCGAACCCGAAACCTGTGTTACACAGAGCCAGACACTCGGCCATTAAGGTCTCACGGGTCTAATACGAGTGTAGAGTATCGGCGTGGGGCTGACAAGTTACGGCTTAAAGAGGATTCCAAACCACTACAAGCATCCATTGTGTCTACGGGATTCGAACCCGAAACCTGTGGCACCTAGCGCTAGACACTCGGCCATCAGGCTCCACATTTATTTACAGCACAAAAAAAAAACCTATTTCATTAAAAAAACTACAGCATTTCTTTTAAAAATTGTTGTAGATTAGTAGGCATTTGTCTTCCTTCCCGCCAACAGTTAAGTAAAGTGTGTTAACTGAGCTATCAAAGCATTTGTTAAACTACAAAACCCTGATGTTACGTGAGTTTTATGTCCTTAACTGGCAGCCCTAAATGGGTGCTCTATTACATTTCTGTCCTATGTACGACACAGACATACAGGGTGGTTATAATTAAAATCCCATTTTCAAAATGTTGTCTGTAAAGAACCACTCGTTAAACTGAGAGTTAAAATTTGAATTGTAGATACTTGAAGAAGGGGGGAAACGACATGGCAACGAGAAACAGTTCCACTGATTTTTCCCATCCAATTTGGTTATAACTTTGCCATGGTGGATGGGCTTTCTACTAACAGTGCTTTTGCAACTGTTGAATGACTTGGAAGTCATTTTGCCCAGCAAAACACTGAAACAGCCCAGCACATTGAACACTACAGTTGATTTAATGGGCAACTCATGCCACATACGTTGTCATTTCAATTCAACATATCATTGGCAGCTGAATTCACTTTCATTATGGGGCTTACAGCGCCATCTATTCGTACACTTTGGAACTCTTTTTTGATTCCATACCGAATGGTCCCTTCTTCAAGTATCTTCAGTTCATATTTGAACTCATTATGACGCGTGGTTCTTTTTTGACCGCATTTTGAAGGTGGGAATTTAATTATGACCGCCCTGTATATATATCTCTGAAAGTGTGTGTGTCTGTCTAATCTCGGCCACAATTTCCATCCAAATTTCACTAAAATTGACAGGGATATTTCTTATACAAAGGCTGGATTAATTAAAAAATTAACTTCCGAAATTGGATCAATATTCGTTAAGAAATTACCAAATTAGGATGATGCCAATTTGGCGACTTTTCGTGATTGGCAAATTTCTCACTAGGGATTGCAATACCGGGATACCGAATACTGGTATTTTGAGCCATTTGTACAGTTTTGTAATACCGGTATTCACAAGTTTAAATACCGGTTTTTCGATATTTATTAGAAATTTCGAATTCTTATCTGTAAATTCTTATTCTTATCTGTGAATTCTTATTCAGAATTCAGAACCTATCCACATTCAGAAGAATTCATCCTGTACCTCGAATTATTTTTAATAACGATTTTAATATTTATTATTTTTTTTAGGGAATCAAGCAACAAAAGGAAATCAGGTTTTTTTTAGTGGGAAAGCCCCACCAAGTTCTGTAGAAGAAGGAAAAAAAAATCGTCAACCGAAGAAGGAGAATGGAGGGTGACAGGGGTGCACCGCCAAAGAAATGGTTCCCCGGACCTCCCCTGCACAACATGGTGCTCCAGGAAGCCGCGGACAATTTGGAAAAGATGATGGACCACAACGCCATGTTCATGGAAATCCTGAGCAACTGGAAGTTTCCGCAGTCGGAGCCGCTGGATTATTCGGCGTCGAGCCGTTCTCAAGAGATGAACCGAAAATGGCAGGAGTTCAACATTCTGGGTTGTGACAAAGGTGAGCGCTCATTCATCGCCTCTCTGATTTTTAAAAAGGAATTTCAAGAATTTAGAGTCAATTTTTTTTAAGTAACTGTAGATTGGGACAACTGTGCAGCAAAAAACTTCGGTACTTACGTATTAACGGTACCTTGGCGACAGACTTGGCGATTTTTAAGTGTCGCCAATCTAACAGCTACTAAGGTTACCAAACCAATAGAATAGATTGGTGCCACTTAAAAACCACCAAATCTGTAACTGCGGTTGGCGCGTGTGCTCTTTATTGCCGCAACTGTCGCCAAGGTACCGTTAATACGTAAGTACCAAAACTTGAATTGTTATTTTTTAGTAAACGTAGATCGGGACAAAAATTTTTTCGCTGCCCACAACTTTTTAAATTTTTTTTTGTTAAATGTAGATCGAGTCAAGTGTGCAGTGAAAAAATTCAATTCAATTTTTAATACGCTTTTATTAGTTTCACCTGTATGTTTGTTTGTAACTGACTCTTTGGGCTCGATTTCGCCCTACTTTAAGCGCTCAGATTTAATTTGAACGTTGCAGACTTTTCAAGGACCGACGACACTAAAGTACTTTGATAAGTTTATTATCTCGTCATGGTTAGGATCGCCAGGATGAGTGATTTTATTTTAACTTGTGAAGAGCAATTTAACCCACGTAGAATGAAAGTATTCAATAAAGACATTTAAACCTACGTGGGACAACGGATAACGCGCCTGACTACGGATCAGGAGATTTCATGTTCGAATCCTGGCTGGCTCGACCTCTTCGCATGTAGCCTTTGTTTTAGTCACAGTTAAATTATTGTAAGAACTGTAGTTCCAGTCCTCCGTACCGGGACCTTATTTAAATATTATAGTTTAAAGACACGCTTTTAGAGTTAATCAAAGTAAAAAATAATTGTTAACTTAAGAATAAAATGACTGACGAGAAAATGAATGTCAGTGTTCTAAAAGCGTGGGGTGCTCGATATCAATCGTTATAATTTTTCACTCGTTTTATTCCGAAATGCAGAGTTAGTTTAAAAATGTCGTACAAAGCACCCCGCGCTTTTAGAACAGTGGCATTCATTTCCTCCTCAGTCATTTTATTCTTATGTTAACTATTATTTTTTACATTTTTAGTTTGATTAACTCTAAAAGCGTATTTTTTAGTTTTTATAAACTATTAATTTATTTTTATGGTAAATGTAAATCGGGTCAAGTGTGCAAAGAAAAAATTCAATTCAAAGTTAATTTTTTTTTTTTTTGAAGCTATTCGTTCCAAAGAAATCGACCCTCATAAAGATCTAAATATACATCCATTTTTTCTGCAACTTTTTGTAAGCAATACTTTCTTTTCAATATTTACAAGAATATGTGGGACTTCAGGCTATATGCTTTTAACTACATACCGTCTTCAAAAAATATGCGGGAATTCAATCTATATGCTTTCCACTGTATACCGTCTTCAGTGAGTTAAAACATACCGTAATTTCTCGAATATTTCAGAATTATATGCCAAAACCCCTTACACTTTTGAAATACTGATTTATATACCACGGCGTAGAATCTCATAAATAATTTTTTTTTTCTGGGGATTTCCTAAAAATTTTATACAGCAATTTAAAAATTGAAATTCCGTTAAAAAAGAAAATTCCATTTTAAATTGAAAATTGGTCTCACTTTTTGGGCACAGAAGTATGACGAAATTCATGTTTACAATATCTACTTTGGGAAACCAGCCATATTTTATTCGCACGCAGATTAAAAAATGCCATATGTATGAAGAAATTTTAAAGTACACTCATTTTCATGCGCCAATCAATCATAGCCGTCTTGCCTCTGTCATTCAAAACTGTTGTCAATTCGCTATTGCACTCGCTTGCAATTTTTACAGGAAAAAGGATCACTAAATTATAATTAAAAATATTAAGAATTATCTTCAGAATAAAATAAAAATAAGGATACCAGTAGAATAAAATAAGAATTTTTTGTTTCTAATAAAACAAAGATATTACTTGGATAAAGTAAAAATAAGAATGTCGTTATAACAATTAAGTGACTTAATTGTGAACATAATTTCGCCAATTTTCCGCCAATTTCTTTAGGGTTGCAATACTATAATTAGAGGAATTCGTAGCTTCATTTTCCAAACAACAAAATGACTATTTATTGTTATTGTGATTATATTATTATTTGCAGAATACTTATTTGCAGTAAATAAGAACAGAAATATATATTCTTTTAAATTAGTATTCCAATAAATTACTGATTATTCCGAACTTATTCTTACAACGTACGTCGGTCACTGATTCAGAACATAAACAATATTTATGAAGTTGCCACTCAGGAGAGTAAGAAACAAACAAGAAAACGATTTTTTTATTTATTAATAACTTATATTTTATTCTTAAATAATTAATTTCCTTTTTAAAGATGTTCGTTTAGTTAGGATTTTCTGACAACCGTAATTGGAATTCGCTCGGAATATTTGAAGCTTTAGCTTTTTAGAACGTTAGTTAACGTTACAATTTAAATTTTTAATAATTAAAATAAATTAATATTAATAAAATAATGTGTCCGGAACATTTGATAATTATCTGGCAGAGTGCATGTGGCGGCGGCAGCACAAATGTGACATCCGCAAAATAATTTATGATTTCACCGATGGAATAAAAGGTAAGTTATACCACAATAAAAGGTAAGTTATTCTCTAGTTTTTTCTTCTTTTTATCTTTTGTTAATATTAATTTATCATTCGAATTCGGCTTCGTAAAGAACATGACTTATTTTTTTTTGTTCATGAAAGTGTGGTGGCGAATAACTTCGGCGAAATTTTATCGTAACGAAATTGTATCAATTAACAGCGATTATTATGTTTGTTTAAACGATACTTTTTTGTGACATAGCAAAATAAAATTCCACATAATAATTTGGCGATAAAGCGATTTAATTTGGTGTGAAAGCAATTTAGGAATAAAATGTTGACAAAATAATGATATATTTTGGCGTTAAAGCGGCAATATATGGCGTAAAAAGAAAACATTAAAAAGTTGACATAATAGTGGTAAGAATTTGGCGATAAAGCGATATAAATTGGCGTAAAGGCATTTTAGATATAATTTTCTTGGCATAATAGCGCTAAATTTCGGCGTAAAAGCGGTTTCATTTGGCGCAAAAGTATTCCAGATATAAAAAATTTTAGTGATAAAAATTTGGCGATAAAGCATCAACTTTTGGCGTAAAAGCGCCTCAAAAAAAAAAAGATTCACTTAGTGAAAAAAATTTGGCTATAAAGCGATAAATATTGGCGATAAAGCATTTTTTGGCTTAAAAGAAGTTATATAACAAAATTTGCTTAGTGAAAAATGGCTATAAAGCGATATATGTTGGCGATAAGGGATAGCGATAATATTTGGCGTTAAAGCAATAAACTTTGGCTTCAAAGCCTTCTCAGGAGTAAACTTTGAGGTAATAGCTATTTGGCTGCTAATGTTGGCGTAAAAGCACTGTTTGGCTATAAATTTTGGCGAAATAGCACTTTACAATGACACCGAACTTGACAACCGTTTTGTCTGTTTACTTGGCGATTTGGCAACACAGTAAAGGATTTTGGCGTAATATCATTTTACCGCGCAAACTACCTGGCCCATTCATTTCTATGCTTACTTACCGACTTGGCAACTTGGCGATGTGTTTGGCACAAAGGGTACAGGATCCTAGATTTTAACGTAAAATTTTCTTATGTTGTTAATTTTCTTTCTTTTGTTCTGGTTTTTTAAATTCTTTTTCATTCAGAATTGTTTATTTCGGTAGATTTTTTAAGAACAGATAAATATAACGCCATATTTATTCTTCATTATCATGAACGCTTAACAGTTTATTTAAAACTTCACAGAAAGAAAGTCATTTTTTAAAATTAAATTAAATTTTATGCATCTGTAAATAACTATATGAACACCATACTTTTTTAGATAATATATCATTTTAATAAATCTTAATAGAAAAAATGTTGCAACTTACTCAACATAGAAATAAAAAAATCTGAAGCAGATGTTTGAAGGCAGATGTCTCAAAGTTTGATTGCGAATAGTAAATAAGTTTTGAATAAACAGTTTTTATCATTAGAAAAAAAATAAAGGTATTTTCTTCTTTTTTATCACAGAATACAGCAGCTCAAAGTTTATTTTTTGTCCGTAAACGTAAATAAACACCAATTCAGAATCTCCAGTTCATAAAACTAATTATTTTTAGAATTCCATCAATTTATTTTTCGACATGTTGCCACTCATGAATTAAATAATCTCTAAAGTAATAGCTCGTGCATAGTTCAAAATGAAAACATAATTTTGATACTGAAATGAACATTTCATCAATTGTAAAAATTATTAGTTATTAAAATAAAAATGTACAAAGTTTTTATATTATACAAAATTTACATATAATAATAAAATAAAATTCTTCGAGTTTTTAAAATTCAGGCAATTTTTTTTTCGATTATCTTTGATAGGATTTGAATGTTTGAAGCTTCTGTAAATCGTATCATTTCAAAATCGTCTGCATTACGTAAATAGTTTTAAATAAAATCGTTTGATAAGAATAAAATAAATAGTTGGAATTTTTTTTTTTATTTATCAACCGAATCGTTTGATTTTAACTTTTTGATTTGATTTTTTTTTTGTTTGATTCTTATTTTTTGAGTTTAAATTTTCTGGAAAGTTAAATTCGTAAGAGTAAAACAAATCTGGCAACATTTAAATAGTTTATTCGAAAGATTTATTATAGTTAAAAAAAATATTTTTTTTTTTTCTAATGCAGCTGGCAAATACTTAGACAGCTTGGTCTTGGATGCCTTAAGGCAAGCACTGCACAGACGTTACTCACTTTGCATTACTCAGGGTGCGCGTGTAAATTAAGATAAGCCACGGACGCGGAGTCACAATGCCCCCGCAACGCTCTACGATCCTATTAGACCGGGACCTACGGTTTAAAGTGGATTCCGAACCACTACAAATATCCATGGCACCGCCGGGACTCGAACCCGAAACCTGTGGTACCGAGCGCCAGAGCGCTAGCCACTCGGCCATTCAGGCCCCTTGAAGCTTCTGTAAATCGTATCATTTCAAAATCGTCTGCATTATGTAAATAGTGATAAAAATTTAAAGATAGTGAATGAAATCGTTTGATAAGAATAAAAAAAATAGTTGAATTTTTTAATACGCTTTTATTAGCTTCACCTGTATGTTTGTATGTAACTCACTTTTTGGGACTGATGGCGCCATCTACTGGCGAGTCAGTCAACTGATCCGCGATCGAATTGCGCTCTTCCTATTGGCCGAAAATTTCGATGGCTAAAAAGAGGCGGATCTCAAAGGCATAGGAGTGCGATCATGTCGAATTGCGCTCTTCCTATTGGCCGAAAATCGCGGTGGGTAAAAAGTATGTAAACTTAGCGGATAACCGGCCAAGTGGAAAACAAAGTAAAAACAATTATAGTTTAAAAAACTAAAAAAATATGCTTTTAGAGTTAATCAGACTAAAAAGTAAAAAATAATTGTTAACATAAGAATAAAATGACTGACGAGAAAATGAATGTCACTGTTCTAAAAGCGTGGGGTGCTTTGTATGACATTTTTAAACTAACTCTGCATTTCGGAATGAAACTAGTGAAAATTATAACGATTGATATCGAGCACCCCACGCTTTTAGAACAGTGACATTCATTTTCTCGTCAGTCATTTTATTCTTATGTTAACAATTATTTTTTACTTTTTAGTTTGATTAACTCTAAAAGCGTGTTTTTTAGTTTTTTTTAAACTATTAATTTATTTTTTATTTATCAACTGAATCGTTTGAGTTTAAATTTTCTGGAAAGTTAAATTCTTAAGAGTAAAACAAATCTGGCAACATTTAAATAGTATATTCCAAAAATTTATTATAATTAAAAATAATTCATTTAATTTGTAATTATTTTAAATAATCATTTTTTTAAAAGTTACATTTATTTTTGGAAATGATAATGCACTAATGCGGTCAGCAAGTTTTTTTTATTTCATTCGATGCGATACTTAATTATACGATTCGTAATTTAAAAATTTTCATCGAAAAATATTTAAAAAAAATTTATTGTTTGTATTTCTGAAATTCTCGCAAATGCGATTGATTCAAAATAGATTCATTATTTGAAAATTCTAAGTGTCGTATATTTATCTTGAATATTTTTGGAATTTCGAAGAAAATTAACTTGCAAAAATAAGAATACTTGTACAAAAATATTTGATGAGAATAATCAAAATGTTCTACAAGAAATATTATTTTGTCTTAATCTTGATGAGGATCAGACAGGTAAGTAATTATTTAGTATGTTTGAAAAATATTTGTGTAGAAGTGTTCAATGTAAAAATGGGTACTTACGTATTAACGGTACGTTGGCGACAGTTGCGCCAATAAAGAGCACACGCGCCAACCGCAGCTACAGATTTGGCGCCAATCTACACTTAAAATTTTTGTTTCAAATAATAAAATATATATGAAACACTTCATTTAAAATCAAAACGCTTTCAAAATTCAAAACACTTTATTTAAACACAAATTAGTCAAAAACACTTTATTTAAACACAAATTAGTCAAAAACACTTTATTTAAACACAAATTAGTCAAAAACACTTTATTTAAACACAAATTAGTCAAAAACACTTTATTTAAACACACCGACTGAAATTGCATTTCCAAAACTTACGTTTACCAAAATAAAGCTTCATGTGATGGGAATTGGGACATTTTCGTTGTTTTGGTAAAATATTTCGCACTGACTGAAATTTCACGCGCCCCCTGGGTAATTCAAAGTGAGTAATTTCTGTGCAGCGCTTGCCTTGGGCATCAAGACCTTTCGTTAAGTGTTTGCCAGCTATTTCGAACAAAAAAAAAAAAAAAAAAAAATTGCATCTTGTTCTGTTTCTGGCAAATCCCAAATACGCATTTTCGTAGCACTACAAAATGGCGTCAAAACTCAACAAATCTGCAGCTGTTAGATTGGCGCCACTTAAAAACTGCCAAATCTGTCGCCAAGGTACCGTTAATACGTAAGTACCTACAAATGTCTATATGTTAATTCGAAGAAGCACGACATGCGCTTAATTTATACATCGATTAATTAACGTACTGCATATAATATTTTACTTGAAACGGTACGATTCAAGTACGGTGATATTTTACTTGTTTCCTTTTTGATAATAAAGAACATTTTTCATGATTAATTGTTTTGAATGAAGTGATGGCTAAATTGTTTTGGTTGAGTCAGCCCTGTTTTCATGTAACGTTAAATCTTTTTAATTGATTTCATAAAAGCATTTATTATTTCTTACAATTTTATCATATATAGAATGATCGTGTTGAAACGTTAATTTCATCCATTTGTAATGGATCTTTTTTAGTAGAAAATCCATAAATAAAGTACTAGTACTAGTAGAAAATTCATAAATAAATAAAAAAAATTATCGTTATAAAGGTAAGGTGAACAAATCCTTACTTAAAAATTGTAAATAATGGGGCCTGAATGGACGAGTGGCTAGCGCTCGGTACCACAGGTTTCGGTTTCGAATCCCGGCGTTGTCATGGGTGTTTGTAATGGTTCGGAATCCCCTTTAAACCGTAGGTCCCGGTCCTAATAGGATCGTAGAGCGTTGCGAGGGCATTGTTACTCCGTACACGCGCCCCCTGGGTAATTCAAAGTGAGTAATATCTGTGCAGCGCTTGCCTTAAGGCATCCAAGACCTAGCTGTCTAAGTGTTTGCCAGCTGCATTAGAACAAAAAAAAAAAAATTGTAAGGAATTACAAATTATATTTTAAACAATAATTTGAAAGCATTACACTTCTTTTAACTTTTTAAATTTGTCTCTTTTTCCAATCATCTTCTTGATAAAACGTTAGACTTCAATAACTTTTGCATTTTGTTTCAATCAGCATATTGTTTAAGTTGTTTTAATAGAAATAGAAAGCGTTATAATACCAGTTTCTCTACTATTATTTAATTTATTACTACTACCTGACTATTATTATGAAAATTCTTGAAATATTTTTACGTTTGAAATTATTCTCTTGTTACTAATCTTTTGGATTTAATGCAATTTGTTTGTTTCAAATTTTACAATTATTCTGTAAACTGAAAGTCTTTTAGCATTCTAAATTATTTTTATTGCATAATAATATTCTGATTGATCCACTATAAAAATTAATCTGGTACAGATTGGGTTTGTTTTTCAAATTCCATCTTTTAATATGGCAAACTGATGCATGGAATGTTATATATATATATATATTTTCCTTTTCTCAATCTATAAAAAAAAATGGCTTTTCAATTTTGTCCTGTGTGCCTGTTTAAATTACGACATATTCTCATGAAATTTATTACAAAATACAACCAAAGCGAAACGATTGCAATAATATCAAAATTAGGTATTTAAATATTATTTGATTGATTAAACGTTGTGATTAATTTTAATTGCTGAGTAGTTCATGAGGTTCATTATTTAAAATACATCCCATTAAAATTTATTTTGGATTTTCAAGTTACATTAAATAAAATTACAATGCAAATATGGATTTTATTGTTAATGAATTTTGCTCGTGAATTACATTTTTTCTTAATTCGATTACGTGTTTTTTTTTTTTTTTTTTTTTTTTTTTTTTTTCAAAATAAAACTGAAAACTACCTATATCCATTGCATGAACTGCATTTTTACTTTGCTTAACACATTATTTTTTAAAAACAAAGACGTTTACTTTTAGATAAAGACCTTTTTTGAAATCGTTTATTAAACGATTTCAATAAACAGAAACTTTTATACCTCTGATAAAATACTACTGTGCCCAAAAGGTAAGACCAACTATTTTTTTTTTTTTTTCAAAAAGTCTTTATTTATTAGAGGAAAAAAGTCTAATAGTGTTGGTTAAATAATTAATTAATGATTATTTACTATTTTGTTTGTTATAAATTAAAAAGTAATTAATAAAACTGAATTTTTATTAAACTTTTTATAAGATCATTTACTTTCTTGGAAACTAAAAAAAAATTGGGCCTGAAGGCCGATTGACTGTCGGTCGGTGCCACTAGTTTCTGGTGCGAGTCCCAGCGGCGCCATGGTTGTTTGCAGTGCTTCGGAATCCACTTAAAACCGTAGATCAACTCTAATAAGGATCGTAGAGCGTTGCGGGGGTATTATTACTCCGTGTCCGTATCTTCAAGTTACACGCCCCCCTCCCCTGGGTAATGCAAAGTGAGTAACGTCTGTGCAGCGCTTGCCTTAAGGCATCCAAGACCAAGCTGTCTAAGTGTTTGCCAACTGCATTAGAACAAAAATATGCCATTTGGGGAAATTAAATAGTTATAGAGCGCTCTGCATCACAGGCTTTCGTTTTCGAGTCCCATCGGTGCCATGGATGATTGCAGTGGTTCCGAATCCACTTTAAACCGTAGGTCTCTGTCTAATATGATTGTAGAGCGTCACAGAGCCCAATCAGTCCGCAAATAACCAAATGAGATACATTGTAGGAGAATGGTGAAGTTATACATTGATCTGGACAATACACAATCAACTATGGATAATACAGATGGATTGAAAATAACATTAGTTGATTTAATTGTTGAGGTTAAATGAACTGATGATCAAGTCTAATAAGGATCGTAGAGCGTTGTGGGGCGGGGGGCGGGTAGTGTGATTGGCGTTCGTAGCCTATCTTCAAGTTACACGTAGTCCCCTGGGTAAAGCTCAGTGTTTAACAGCGTTTGTCGGTGCTGCCCATAATGGACTACTCACAGGGAAATGATCAATACGACACAGTCCTCGACTTAATTAAGAAACGGGGTAGGGTTGTCAGTCCTACGCCCAACACTAGTATTCCAGATGTCTCACCCTTCCCCTTTTTCTTATGAAATTATATCAAAGATATCCTCAACAAAATTAAGGGACACCATTAATTTTAAGTGGATGATTACTGCCATCGTGTTGAGATGAATTGAGTCAAGTCCTCAGGGTCCTGCAGTGCTGGACGGATATCCCATGAGTAATCTACTCCGGGATGGAGGGATAGGGGGCAGCTTCTATAGTGATGGAGCACCCGTAGGTAGAAGTCTTACTTGGCTCCGTGACACTCTTACAATCATATTAGACAAGGTCCAACTATTTAAAGTGGATTTCGAACCACTACAGGCATCCATAGCACCGTCAAGTCTCGAACCCAAAACCTAGGGGTATCGAACGACAGAGCATATTTAATTTTTAACTACATTTAATTCAGTGCATTTCTACATGGGTATCACGAGTTGCCGCAAGATCCTCAAGATGGTACTTGCCATGTTCGCTGCAACTTGCCTTCCTCAATGATATCAGTAGCCGAGTGTCTAGCGCTATGTGCTACAGGTTTCGGGTTCAGGTCCCGGCGGTGGCATGGATGTTTGTAAGGGTTCGGAATCCACTTTAAGCCGTAGGTGACTGTCTCGTAGGACTGTAAGAGCGCCACAGAGCCCAGTCAGACTTCTACCTACGGGTGCTCCATCACAAAAGAAGCTTCCCCCTTTCATGAGTTCACTACTCATGGGACGACCTTCCAGCGCTACAGGACACCGAGGATTAGTCACGACATAACATGGTGGCAGCGACATCATCCACTTATAATTAATGATGTCCCGTAATTTTGTTGAGGAATCCTCGATACAATCCCATGGGAAGAAGTCGACATCTGGAATACGAGGTTCAAAAATGAGTATGGGCCATGACTCATACAAAGCAAAGAACGGTATTGTCACCAATGCGGTTTTTGTTATGTCTGTCTGCGATCAACTTGTGCACAGAGTGGCTAAATAGACCGGGACCTACAGTCAGTTTAAAGTGGATTCCGAACCCCTACAAACATCCATGCCACCACCGGCACTCGAAACCTAAACTTGTGGTACCGAGCAGCAGAGGCCCATCAGGCCACGCACCATTGAGGGTTTGCTGCGGCGAATATGGCAAGAGTACTATCTTGGTGTGCATCTCATTGTGCCCATATACACTGAAGGGACAAAAGTCATGGGATACCTCTTAATATCTTGTCGGCCCTCCTTTCGCCTGGCGAAGTGCAGCAACTCGACGTGGCATGGACTCAACAAGTCGTTGGAAGTCTTCTGCAGAAATATTGAGCCATGCTGTCTCGATAGACGTCCATAATTGTGAAAGCGTTGATGGTGCAGGATTTTGGGCACGAACAGACCTCTCGATCATGTCCCATAAATGCTCGATGGGATTCATGTCGGGCAATCTTGGTGGCCAGATCATTCGTTGGAATTGTCCAGAATGTTCTTCAAACCAATCGCGAACAGTTGTGGCCCGGTGACATGGCGCATTGTCATCCATAAAAATCCCATCGTTGTTTGGGTACATGAAGTCCATGAATGGCTGCAAGTGATCTCCAAGTAGCTGAACATAAGCATTTCCAGTCAATGTTCGGTCCAATCGCACCAGAGGACCAAGTCCATGCCATGAAAAAACAGCCCACACCATTACGGAGCCACCACCAGCTTGAACAGTGCCTTGCTGACAGTTTGGGTCCATGGCTTCGTGGGGTCTGCGCCACACTCGAACCCTACCATCAGCTCTTACCAACTGAAATCGTGACTCATCGGACCAGGCCACGGTTTTCCATTCATCTAGGGACCAACCGATATGCTCACATGCCGAATGCCCACAACCGATATGCCCACGAGAGTCGCTGCAAGCGATGTCGTTCTGTCAGTAAAGGCACTCGAGTCGGTCTTCTGCTGGAATAGCCCAAGAAAGCCAAATTTCTCCGCACAGTTCTAACAGACAAGTCCCTTGTACTTCCCACATTGATTTCTGCGGTTATTTGACGCAGTGTTGCTTGTCTGTTAGAATTTACGACTGTTTTCAGTCGTCGCCGATCTCGGTCGTTAAGTGCAGGCGGTCGACTACTGCGCTGTCCATGGTGGGATGTTATGCCTGAAATTTCATACTCTCGGCACACTCTTGACACAGTGGATCTGGGAATGTTGAATTCCCTAACGATTTCCGAAATGGCATGATCCATGCGTCTAGCTCCAACTAACATTCCGCGTTCAAAGTCTGTTAATTCCCGTCGTCACGCCAAAACCTCTTCACGTGAATAACTTGAACAGAAATGAAAGCTCTGCGAAAGCACTGCGCATTTATACCTGTTCTACGCGATGCTACTGCCATCTGAAAATTTGCATATTGCTATCCCATGACTTTTGTCACTTTAGTGTATATGTATTTAACACGTATATATGGGTACAATGGCATTCATAAATTTATTGAAAATTCAATGCGACACAAGAGAATTAAATATATAGGTGTCATTTCGCAATGTTTTTCACTTAATGCCTTTTTTATTTGATTTTGTTTCGACATTGTAAAGAGACTACCTGGGTAACGAGGAACGTTTGTAAATGTGGCTAACCCGAAGGCAGAATGTGCATACATACCGCCGTGATACGAATCTGTTTAATGGCCTAATCATCGAGTAAAATTCGTTAGTTATTTCGATCTTCCCCCAGTGCTTCATTAAAGAAGGCCGAATTCCAGTAACGAAGAACATATTTCACAGATGTAAGTGATTAAAGCTTTCCAAAAACCCTTTTTTTTCTTTTTTTTGCCATAAGGGTATTTTTTTTTTGTAATTATTTCTGTGTAAAGTTATACAATGTACAAGTTTATTTTGTTCTTCGCTATCTATTTTGTGGCCTAACATTAATTAGTTTTGGCAGCCCCTTCGTCCTCTTCAACCAGAATGACGGAAAAAAGCAACAAAGAAGTAAAAATGACATTGAAAAATCCAAAACCAAGCGGCGCAGCAGTCAAAAAACTCCAACCAAGCAATGTAGCATCAGAGGAAGGGAAACCATTTGGCAAAGTTATTAAAAACATCGAACCAAGCGACGGAACAGTGAAAAAGTCAAACCAAGCAACGTAGCATCAGAGGAAGGGAAACCATTCGGCAAAGCTATTAAAAACATCGAACCAAGCGACGGAAGAGTGAAAAAAGTCCAACCAAGCAATGTAGCATCAGAGGAAGGGAAACCATTCGGCAAAGTTATTAAAAACATCGAACCAAGTGACGGAACAGTGAAAAAGTCCAACCAAGCAATGTAGCATCAGAGGAAGGGAAACCATTCGGCAAAGTTATTAAAAACATCGAACCAAGCGACCGCACAATGAAAAGAGTCCAACCAAGCAATGTAGCATCAGAGGAAGGGAAACCATTCGGCAAAGTTATTAAAAACATCGAAACAAGCGACGGCACTGTGAAAAAAGTCCAACCAATCAATGTAGCATCAGAGGAAGGAAACCATTCGGCAAAGTTATTAAAAAACATCGAAACAAGCGACGGCACTGTGAAAAAGTCCAACCAAGCAATGTAGCTTCAGAGGAAGGGAAACCATTCGGCAAACTTATTATTAAAATCATCGAACCAAGCGACGACACAATGAAAAGAGTCCAACCAAGCAATGTAGCATCAGAGGAAGGGAAACCATTCGGCAAAGTTATTAAAAAGATCGAAACAAGTGACGGCACTGTGAAAAAAGTCCAACCAAGCAATGTAGCATCAGAGGAAGGGAAACCATTCGGCAAAGTTATTAAAAACATCGAACCCAGAGACGGAAGTGTGAAAAGAGTCCAACCAAGCAATGTAGCATCAGAGGTAAGGGAAAAAGCCATTCGGACGGAAGAGTGAAAAAAGTATTGTAGCATCAAGGAAGGGAAACCATCGGCAAAGAAAAAACTAAGCGACGGAACAGTGAAAAAAGTCCAACCGAGCAATGTAGCATCAGAGGAAGGGAAACCATTCGGCAAACTTATTAAAAACATCGAAACAAGCGACGGCACTGTGAAAAAAGTCCAACCGAGCAATGTAGCATCAGAGGAAGGGAAACCATTCGGCAAAGTTATTAAAAAAAACATCGAACAAGCGACGACACAATGAAAAAAGTCCAACCAAGCAATGTAGCATCAGAGAAAGGGAAACCATTCGGCAAACTTATTATTAAAAACATCGAACTAAGCGACGGCACAATGAAAAAGTCCAACCAAGCAATGTAGCATCAGAGGAAGGGAAACCATTTGGCAAAGTAATTAAAAAACATCGAAACAAGTGACGGCACTGTGAAAAAGTCCAACCGAGCAATGTAGCATCAGAGGAAGGGAAACCAATCGGCAAAGTTATTAAAAACATCGAACAAGAGACGGAACTGTGAAAAAAGTCCAACCGAGCAATGTAGCATCAGAGGAAGGGAAATCATTCGGCAAAGCTATTAAAAACATCGAACCATGCGACGGAAGAGTGAAAAAAGATCAACCGAGCAATGTAGCATCTGAGGAAGGGAAACCATTTAGCAAAGCTATTAAAAACATCGAACCAAGCGACGGAACAGTGAAAAAAGTTCAACCGAGCAATGTAGCATCTGAGGAAAGGAAACCATTCGGCAAAGCTATTAAAAACATCGAACCAAGCGACGGAAGAGTGAAAAAGATCAACCGAGCAATGTAGCATCTGAGGAAGGGAAACCATTCGGCAAAATTATTAAAAACATCGACCCAAGCGACGGCACTGTGAAAAAAGTTCACCCGAGCAATGTAGCATCTGAGGAAGGGAAACCATTCGGCAAAGCTATTAAAAACATCGAACCAAGCGACGGAAAAGTGAAAAAAACAGTGAAAAAGTTCAACCGATCAATGTAGCATCAGAGGAAGGGAAACTATTCGGCAAAGCTATTAAAAACATCGAACCAAGCGACGGAACAGTGAAAAAGTTCAACCGAGCAATGTAGCATCAGAGGAAGGGAAACCATTCGGCAAAGTTATTAAAAACATCGAACCAAGCGACGACACAATGAAAAAGTCCAACCGAGAAATGTAGCATCAGAGGAAGGGAAACTATTCGGCAAAGCTATTAAAAACATCGAAAAGCGACGGATTCGCCAAACTTATTAAAGTTAAAAACATCGAAACAAGCGACGGAACAGTGAAAAGAGTCCAACCGAGAAATGTAGCATCAGAGGAAGGGAAACTATTCGGCAAAGTTATTAAAAACATCGAACCAAGCGACGGACAAGTGAAAAAAGTCCAACCGAGCAATGTAGCATCAGAGGAAGGGACACCATTCGGCAAAGCTATTAAAAACATCGAAAACGGAACAGTGAAAAGTCCAACCGAGCAATGTAGCATCAGAGGAAGGGAAATCATTCGGCAAAGCTATTAAAAACATCGAACCAAGCGACGGAACAGTGAAAAAGTTCAACCGAGCAATGTAGCATCAGAGGAAGGGAAACCATTCGGCAAAGCTATTAAAAACATCGAACCAAGCGACGGAAGAGTGAAAAAAGTTCAACCGAGCAATGTAGCATCTGAGGAAGGGAAACCATTCGGCAAAGCTATTAAAAACATCGAACCAAGCGACGGAACAGTGAAAAAAGTTCAACCGAGCAATGTAGCATCAGAGGAAGGGAAACCATTCGGCAAAGCTATTAAAAACATCGAACCAAGCGACGGAACAGTGAAAAAGTCCAACCAAGCAATGTAGCATCAGAGGTAGGGAAACCATTCGGCAAAGTTGAACCAAACGGAACAGTGAAAAAAGTCCAACCGAGCAATGTAGCATCTGAGGAAGGGAAACCATTCGGCAAAGCTATTAAAAACATCGAAAAAGCGACGGCACTGTGAAAAAGTTCAACCGAGCAATGTAGCATCAGAGGAAGGGAAACCATTCGGCAAAGCTATTAAAAACATCGAACTAAGCGACGGAAAAAAAGTTCAACCGAGCAATGTAGCATCTGAGGAAGGGAAACCATTCGGCCAAACCGATTCCAACCGGCAAAGGAAGGGAAACTATTCGGCAAAAAAAAACATCGAACCAAGCGACGGAAAAGTGAGCAAAAGTTCAACCGCGACGGAACAGTGAAAAGAGTCCAACCGTGTAGCATCAGAGGAAGGGAAACTATTCGGCAAAGCTATTAAAAACATCGAACCAAGCGACGGAAAGTGAAAAAAGTCCAACCGAGCAATGTAGCATCAGAGGAAGGGACACCATTCGGCAAAGCTATTAAAAACATCGAACCAAGTGACGGAACAGTGAAAAAGTCCAACCGAGCAATGTAGCATCAGAGGAAGGGAAATCATTCGGCAAAGCTATTAAAAACATCGAACCAAGCGACGGAACAGTGAAAAAAAGTCCAACCGAGCAATGTAGCATCAGAGGAAGGGAAACCATTCGGCAAAGCTATTAAAAACATCGAACCAAGCGACGGAAGAGTGAAAATAGTTCAACCGAGCAATGTAGCATCTGAGGAAGGAAACCATTCGGCAAAGTTATTAAAAACATCGAACCAAGCGACGGAACAGTGAAAAAAGTTCAACCGAGCAATGTAGCATCAGAGGAAGGGAAACCATTCGGCAAAGCTATTAAAAACATCGAACCAAGCGACGGAACAGTGAAAAAAAGTCAGTGAAAAACCATTCGGCAAAGTTATTAAAAACATCGAACCAAGACGGAACAGTGAAAAAAGTCCAACCGAGCAATGTAGCATCAGAGGAAGGGAAACCATTCGGCAAAGCTATTAAAAACATCGAAACAAGCGACGGCACTGTGAAAAAGTTCAACCGAGCAATGTAGCATCAGAGGAAGGGAAACCATTCGGCAAAGCTATTAAAAACATCGAAACAAGCGACGGCACTGTGAAAAAGTCCAACCGAGCAATGTAGCATCAGAGGAAGGGAAACCATTCGGCAAAGTTATTAAAAACATCGAACCAAGTGACGGAACAGTGAAAAAGTCCAACCGAGCAATGTAGCATCAGAGGAAGGGAAACCATTCGGCAAAGCTATTAAAAACATCGAAACAAGCGACGGCACTGTGAAAAAGTCCAACCGAGCAGTGTAGCATCAGAGGAAGGGAAACCATTCGGCAAAGTTATTAAAAACATCGAAACAAGCGACGGCACTGTGAAAAAGTCCAACCAAGCAATGTAGCATTAGAGGAAGCGAAAACAAACTGCAAAATGGTGAATAAACTCGAGTGTATAAACAAGGATGATGTTCTTCCACGCCATTTAAAGCAACTTTTGGCTGACAGGATTGCCGCAAGAAGCTTGGAGATGGAAGAGCGCGAATTCGAACGCGAAATTGGCTACAGCAGGCACAGAAGGCGTCGAGATCTGGATGATTCCTCTGATGACGACACGACAGCCCCAATGTGGCTGCTGAGGGAAAAAGTGAGGTCTTCCGAAGAGAGCTTCAACCGTTTTCTGGAGAGCAGGCATGAAAGTCGCTGGAAGCACGCAAGACGACTTGATAAGCATCTGAAAAGAGGTGAGTGACAAAAAAATCTTAATGCTCTTCAGATGTCTTGACTGACAAACGCTCCAATCGATAGCAATTGAAACTCGAGCGACACTATGCATTTTCTACATCAGGGGTGGCCAACCCGCGGGCCACATGCGGCTCGTGAGATTTATCACACTTTTACAAAATATATTTATTTTATAATGAGAGATGATGTTTATTTAATTTATGATTTTGAGATATATGACATGAGGTGGCAATGAGGAATCATCTTGGAACATCTAATATAGCAAGTTCTATATTTCACTTTTAAGTGACCTCAGTGACCAAGCCTAGATACGCACAGTGGATTGTTGATAGCAAAGCAAACCAAACTCTTAGTGGAAGTTGCTAGCCCTTTTGGTTCAACTTACACATGCGAATCGTTTTTTTTCTAAAATGAAGTTTACCCAACACAAAACACGCTCAAACATAACGGACACTAACCTACAACACCCATTACGATGGGCAAATACCCGAATTGAGATCGAATTGCAAAAGCTAAGTGAAAGAGTGGAGAAGTAAATATCGCAGTCGTGAAATAAATATTTTTGAAGGATTTCATTTTTTTTATTTCGTTTATATTTATATATATTTTTATATGTAATTTTTAGTGTTCTATACTTCTTTACAATGTGTGCCTAGTATTATTAATATCTATGTTTACGGGTAAGAATAATAGTAAATACAATAATAATTCATTATGTTCCAAAAAAAAAATGTCTGTAGTGGGTCTAAATCTAATATGTGAATATATAATTTTATATGAAGCCCGTGGAGTTAGTATGAGTTTCCAAAGTGTCCCGCAGGATCATTTGGGTTGGCCACCCCTGGTCTACACCATGCGTTTTAGATATGCAAATATAAAAAGCGACAGACGTACCAACTGCGAAGTGCAACCTGCGCAATAATAAGTACCACGAAAATCTGTACATCTTAATTAACGAAGATATGTTGTTGTTTCTTATCCCACTTGGCTGGCCAAGCCCACGAGCCCATACGTACTCATGATTGAAGGGGAAGGAAGCAGCTTCTGTTGGGATGGAGCACCCGTAGGTAGAAGCCTGACGCTCTTACAGTCATAGGAGACTGGGACCTACGGCTTAAAGTGGATTCCGAACCACTACACAAACATCCATGGCACCGCCGGGATTCGAACCCGAAACCTGTGGCCCCCGAGCGCCAGAGCGCTAGACTCGGCCATTCAGGTCCCAAATGTGTAATTTAGCCAAAACATCTCTGTTCCCGGGTGGTCAATTAAAGTACTGACCGCGCCCAATGATGCTTGACTTCGGTGATCGAACGAGAACCGGTATATTCAGCATGGTATGGCCGTTGGCTAAGACTGAAGATATTGACTTCGAATGCAGTGGCTTGCATTGTTTTAGAACGATTAAGATTTGAAATTAAAAAAAAAAAAATTATTATAAAGGGGTCAAATTAAATTTAGAAAGTGACAAGTTTATAATTTAGAGAGAAAAATATTCTGCTTCACACTTATGATGCGAAGGTTTGGTTTGCCGCTCTACTGTCATCCTGTGCTCACTTTAAGCTAAACTGACAAGGACCTACAAATTAACTTAGATTCCGAACCACTAATAAACAGCCATCCTCCACCAGGACTCGAACCTGAAGCCTTCGGTACCAACGGCCAGGCCAGCCAGTTGGCCATCAAGCCGCAATGGTGCGTAAGGAGTGTTCATCTAAATAGCTGTTGGCACAATTAGGCGTCCGTTACTCTCATACTTGGCGAGATATTCGGACACAACTCGTGTATTCAAAACTTTACATTGAATTTTGGAAAAACTGTAGTGTTTGTTAAACCCATAGGGTAGTAATATTACAGAGCACGCATCGGAGTTGGGGAAACATACTCCTCACGTGACTTTTACTATTGGCTTGAGGATTCTTCCGTTAGAGGGTGGCGGCGAGTTGGCGACAGCCAAGACAGTCGATGGGTCATTTGCAAACTTGTTACTAGATCTTTCCGATGTTTCTTTCGTTCTAGTTTTTTTGTACTATTTTCCTGTTGTACTATTTTGTATTGTTTTGTACTATTTTCCTGTAAGTATTAATTAACTAATGAATTAATCATATATTCCGGCAGCCATATTGTGTAGTGTAAAATCGCAGAAGAGGGGCCGTTGAGATTTGGCTTTAAAAAAATATTTTCGCCAAAGCGCGCCAAGTAAGAAATTGCTGTGTTGTTAAAAACAGAGTTAAAGAGCAATTTCGGTTTTGTATATGTTTTAAACTAATTCATTAATTAATTAAGAATTAAAGACAATCAACATATGTGACAATTAATTGTTCATGGTAGGATCACTTAAGAACATTTTGAAAATTTTTAAGAAGCAACTATAGCTACTCGTAGAGTCTCGTATTGTGTGACTTGCGTCCGTAGCCTATCTTCAAGCTGCACGTATCGCCTGGGTAGTGATCAATGAGTAACGTCGGTGCAGCTCTTGCTTATGGTATAAAATTTAACTGTCTCAGTATTACCAGCTGCATTAGAACAACAACAGACATATTCTATATTTTGGAGGGGAAAAAAAAAAAACTTTATGATGTTTACAACATTTCAGTAAGCGCATCATTAGTTTTGTGAGCATTGGTCCAAAGAAAGAACTGTCCAGCTTTTGGATTTATTGTACCCCAGCATGGAGATAGCTATCGCTCGTCGAATTTTGAGCCGAGCTTCTTAATTGGAGAAATTCATTTCTCTAATCATATGGTGGCCAAATGGGTAGCGCTCTGGCCACTTGTACCAGATGCTCCAGGTTCGAATCCCGGTGATGGCATAGATGTTTGGAGTAGTTCGGAATCTCTGGCGCACGGTACCACATGTTTAGGGTTTGAATTCCGGCGGTGCCATGCATGTTTGTAGCGGTTCGGAATCTACTTCAAGCCGTAGGTCCCGGTCTCATATAACCCTCCAATCATACTTACATTACCCACATCATTCCTAAACTGTATAGGGGCAACTCAGTTCTAGGCACAGGGATTTGGTGTGGCGTAGTAGTAGTAGTTGTGGTGGTGATATTTCGAAATCCACGTTTAATTGTAGGACCCGGTCTAAGTATGCACAAGATGATCGTAGAGCGACAAAACCAGTCCGCTGTACATCTTTCTCTGTGCCATCTGAGAAAGTAATCTAGCAACCGAGCTGCGCGGTTGAAATCGATGTAGATAATTAACTTTATCAGTGACTGTACTGATTTGAATGTGTACTTTGCAATTTATTATTATCTTAGCTTCCTGTAGTTTATTGCCTGAAAATTTTATGAGTATTTTGTTCATATTATTGAATTGTGAGAAATAAACATTCAGTAAAAAAAAAAAATTCAGTGGGCGATTTTTAAAAAAAAATTTCAAGTAGGAAGTCATTTTTAACCATTAAATAATTTGGACAATTTTTGAAAGCCACTGAAGTATTTTCAACAAATACTTGCATATTTGAGATAAGTTCTGGGATATGATATTCTGTACACCTGCATTTAAAGTATCAAGAAATGGAAAAATTGAAATTATTAAGTGTATGGAAAAGTCAATCCACGATTTTCGGATATTAAAAGGATATGGATTCGATTATGTTTGTGATGGTTACTGCTTACACTTTGTTAAAAAAAAAGTGTCTAAAATAAAAACTTGTTTTAGTTGTGTCTATATTCGAAATGTTCCGGGTAATTTTTAATTCATAGTTAAAATACATTTTCAGTAGTATTAAAAGAATTCAAACACATCGGTGTAACGGGCGAGAAAGATAATTTTGAAAGCGTTTTAATGTTTAGTGACTACAAAAATTGGTAACTTAGTAAAAGCTTGACTTTTAAAACTACAATTTATGGAAAATTAAAGCTACGACTTAAAGAAAAAAAAATTGGATTCGATTATGAATGCAAAAGGGAAATTTTTTTTTACGCACTAGTAATCTATTAATAGTGATTAAGATATGTTTATTATAGGTTTTAAATCCAACGGCCGTACCATGCTGAATATACCGGTTCTCATTAGATCACCGAAGTCAAGCATCATTGGGCGCGGTCAGTACTTGGGTGGGTGACCACCTGGGAACACCGTGGGCCGTTGGCATTCACAAATTTGGGACTTGAATGGCCGAGTGTCTAGCGCTCGGTGCCACAGGTTTCGGGTTCGAATCCCGGCGGTGCCATGGATGTCTGTAGTGGTTCGGAATCCACTTTAAGTCGTAGGTCCCGGTCTCCCATGATTGTAAGAGCGTCACAGAGCAGAAGTCAGACTTCTACCTACGGGTGCTCCATCACAACAGAAGCTGCTTCCTTCCCCTTCAATCATGAGTACGTATGGGCTCGTGGGCTTGGCCAGCCAAGTGGGATAAGAAACAACAACAACAAGTTTTAAATTGATTTAAAAAAAATTTGATTATTGAATACTTCAGTTATTAGATATTTTAGTTCATGGTAAGCCTCAAACATTCAAATTTGCCATAACACTTTGTTTAAATAATTTTATTTTCTAATGCAGCTGTCAAACACTTAGACAGCTTGGTCTTGGATGCCTTAAGGCAAGCGCTGCACAGACGTTACTCACTCTACATTACCCAGAGTGCGCGTGTCACTTGAAGATAAGCCACGGACGCGGAGTTACAATGCCCCCGCAACACTCTACGATTCTATGAGACCGGGACCTACGGTTTAAAGTGGATTCCAAACCACTACAAACATCCATGGCACCGCCGGGACTCGAACCCGAAAACCTGTGGTAACGAGGGCCACAGCGCTAGCCACTCAGCTATTCAGGCCCCCTTTGTTTAAATGTAATACGCTAAGATTAAACAGCGTTCTATATACATGTAAATGTAGAATATGCTAAGATTAAACGATATATGCACATGTAAAGGATTTACAGGATGTGCTGAGGCCTTTATTTCAGTAAATTGAGAAGAAGGTGTTATTTTCCTTATCGATACTTAGAAATGAAGGCATTGGGAATGATTGTATTTTAAACTTATTTCATATTGAAAGACAAATATTGAATTTTTATAATTTTGAGAAAAACATTTCTATAAACAATTTTAGAATTCGATAGAACTAATAACTATGTCGAAAACTTGTCCTTTTTGTGTCTATTTACACGACTTATCGCATAAAAAAATGCCCTATTTCAGATGTACTCTTGATTTTTTTAAATCGATCCATGTAAATCTGAAAATGTAAGATTCTCACAGCTATTCCATGGGAAAGTCGATTTCGTGCTATAGGAGTGCTAGTCATACGTGCGCGCCGCAAGTCAATTTTGAAAATACAAGTTTAACGTTACTGTGGAATTTTTTTTCATCGGTACAGACGGCACATTTAACTCGCAAATCCTCAATCTCGATTCCAATTTTTCTTTTAGATATTAGATAATGTTGTTGAATCATACTACTGTGTCCAAAGAGTAAGACCAATTATTTTTTATTTTCAAAAACTCTTTATTTATTCTTTCAAGTTTATTTCATCGCCTTCAAAGTAATCCCCTCCCCCGTCTCCCTTGAAGTTCGACTTACAGTGGTTCTACTGTATAAGGTAAATGATTCAAATTAATTAACATATACAATTTCCTAATGCAATTAATGACAAAAATTCATTAAAAATACAACAGACTGTGTCCTAGCACGTAAGGAAATAAATAATAGACTTTGACTCATATTTTTGTTAGCGGCCTGATGTAACAACCGTCAGAGCGCAAGCCAATTGGCCAACAGGCTTCAGGTTCGAATCCTGTCGGTGGCATGGAGGTTTGTGAGCGGTTCGGAATCTACGTTAAACTGTCGGTCTCAGTCTAATCATCCTAGAGTGTGCACCAGATAAGCGTAGAGTGACAAACCAATATACTACTGTGCCCAAAAAGTAGGACCAATTATTTTTTTTTTCAGAATCTCTTTAATTGTTCTTCCAAATTTATTTCAACGTCTTCAAAGTAATCCCCCCCCGGATACAACGCACTTATGACAACTTTTTTCCCAATCCTCAATGCATGCTCAAAAGTCATCGGCAGGAATGGCCTTCAAAGTGCACGCCGATTCACGTCGAATCACTTCAATCGACTCAAAACGGTGTGATCTTTGAGTTTAGGGAACAGCCAGAAGGCGCACGGTGTGAATATGGTGGTCGTGGAACGATATGTGTTTCATTTTTGGCGAAAACGTCACGAAGAATCAATGTAGTGTGAGCTGGTGCATTCAGTGTTTTCGGTACCCATCGAGATTTGATAAGTTTAAGGCCCAAAATGTAATGGACCTTTCCTTTTAAAATTTCTACAATCATTAGCAAGGTCTCCAATTGTAAATCGACCGTTTGCAAGCATTAAATCTTTAATTTTTCTGGACGTGCGCTTCTTCGGTGGAGGGTCGACCAGAGGGCTCTTCGTCTTCAACACGTTCTCTGCCTTCATTCAACTGTTTATACCACTTCTAAACTTTTCTTTCAGCTCACCAAATGCCTTCTGCGACATTCTATACGTTTCCGCAAACAGAATTGAATGCATGTTCTTTGCTCAATTAATTCAGATATTTCAAAAATCACCGAAATCACTTTTAGCGCCTAACAAAGCCAAGCGCAACTCAAGCACTAATGAATATTTGGACATCAAATTTCACACAGATGTGAAGGACAGTGCCAACAACGTAAGCAAGGAAAAAAATTTAAATTCCATAAGTCCCGTGAATTTTAAATAGTCGATCTCATACACCAAAAAGAGTCAAAGGCGGAGAGAGTCAATAAAGGGGGGATGGCACTTTATTTTAGTCCATGAGGTCCCTGGCTTCCCAATACAATTGCAAGACTTCTCCCTGGCGCTGAGCCTCCCTGTACAGTCCTGGACATTTCAAAAGATGTTCTGAATTCATGGTACCAGCTCTACACACTGGGCAAGTGTTCGAGGCGAGGACATCTATCCTGTTTAGGCGTACTGGTTCTTAATCGAAAGTTGGCAACCGCCTCTTTATGTGGAGTTAAATATTTGCCAGCTTCTTGAATAGTGTGCCACATTTTGCCTTCAGATAGATTTTCATTTTAACATTTCATTTATTAAAAATTAAAATTATTTTTATTGTAAGCGAAATCTCTCCAGTATAACCTTCCTCTCTAGTTACACCATATGTTTGAATTCCTCCGATTTGGCGACTTTCTAGTTTTCTACGCGATGTCTGGATAATGCTTACTTTTTTTTAAATTAGCAGTTAATATTCTGTTGGGAAAAAGAATAATGGAATTTTTAAATAATGGAACTTCAAGACTTTATTTAACATGTTTCAGATTACCCATTTTGGTCAAATAGGCACCGTTTCGTTCTATGATTTGTTGCCCTTTTAAAGGTAGCTTCATAATGCATGTCTCTCTCATGGAAGTCTTGGCCTGTATTGGCGCAAATCTCTAGTAATCGATTTTCACAATCTTCTCTTGATGCCAATTTCTTATCACTAAGGAAGTTTTGAAATGCCAGAAAAACATGGTAATCGCTTTGTGCCAGGTGGATGCATGCATCAAAATCTTCCAACCAAGCTCCCGAAGTTTCAGGCGAGTCACTGTAGACGTACGTGGCCTGGCGTTGTCCTGATGGAACATACCACGTCTCTTGTTGACCATTTCTGGTCAACCGCTAGCTTCAAACGGTGCAGTTGTTGACAGTAGAGATCCTAATTTAGTGTTTGGCCATATAGAAGCAACTCATAATAAATTATTCTTTTCCAGTCCCATCAAATGCACAGCAGAACCTTCCTGACCGTAAGTCCTGGTTTAGCCACCGTTTTAGCTGCTTCACCACTCTTTGACCACGATCGTTTGCAAACAATGTTCCAAGTAACCCATTTCTCATCCCCAGTTACCATCATAAGAAATGCGTCGATTTCATTTCGTTTGGCCGAGGCTTCGCAGATCGAAGTTCGGTCCATCATGTTTTTTGTGTTAATTGGTGTGACACCCAAAAATCAAGTTTCTTTTTGAATCCAGCTTTGTGCAAATGATTTAAAACTGTTTTAGGGTCCATCTTTAGCTCCTTGGCGATGTTACGACTATTAACATGCACGACAACTTCGATTATTTAGGTGATTTTATCGACATTTTCGACGACGGGCATACCTGTGCTATGTGCATCCTTAACATCAAACATACCTGAAAGGTATCGTCGAAACCAAAATTGCACGTAATTGGCTGTTACAGTATCAGGACCATAAACACCGTTCACAATTTCAGCTGCCTAGCTTGCATTTTTGCCTTTATCAAAGAAACACTGTAAAATTTACCGAATTTTCTTAATTGAGTTCCATTTTTAACACCCTGTAACTCACAACAGAATGGACCAAACAAGTAACAGCAAAAGAATTTTTTAGTTGGAAATGTCACCTTTCCAACGAGCATAAATCTGAAATTTTTTGATCGATACTTTACGATATATCGCTCACTACAGCCGTCTACCGAAAAAATGTTTTTTTCCCAACCTAATAAATGGGTAAGAAGCCATCCTATTTCAATCCTATATTAGCAAGCGGTCTGGTGATCAACTGGCTAGCGCACTGGCCTTTGGAATCACAGGCTTCAGGTTCAAAACGTGTTCGGAGGCTTGGATGTTTCTGAGCGGTTTGGAGTCCACTTTAAACTGTACGTCCCGGTCTCTTTAGACCTCGTGTGCTCAAGATGACCGTAGAGCAACAAACCGAACCTATATCAGCAATGTAAATTTCCTGAATCATTAAAAATTATTAGTTAATCAATGATATGTTCTAACTGTAAACTTTGAAATTTGTCTCCTAGGAAGTGTGACAGCTATGCTCACAAATGACGATGCCGAGTTGGAAGTCCACCAACGTGATTCGAATCGCTGCCCTCGAAGAGGCCTCTTCAAAACTGACCAACAAGAAACTGGAGAACATGCAGCAAGGAACGCCCAGGCGTCCGTCCCGCCCAAACCCTCTAGGTCGTCTGTCAGTCAAGTAGATGGCACGCAGACGAGATTTGTGGCAAGTCCTGCGAAATGCAAGCTGCTTCCGAAAGACGATTTGGACGTGCGAGGGAGGCTCGCCGAAGGTGAAGGTGACTTCGATGCCATGCTTCTAAGAATCGAGCAGTTGAGGAGGAAGGATCTGCAACGGGATTTCGTGTCCATGCCAGCCGGAATGCTGGAAGTGGAAGAACAAGCGGATCATCTGGAAAGGGACAGAGAGGTGGACATGGTAGAACGAGAGTTGCACAGCATGGAGAGCGGTGGTTCTGAAGATGGTGGGTTCGAATCGCAGCAAATGAGGGATAGTGGGATGCGTGATGTTGAGCTTGTTAAAAACAATATGCGGCACACTGTGTTAAAGCTTCAGGAGGGACTCAGAGACATGCAGCAACAGAGACGAAGATTGGAGGTGGGCTTTAGAAATTTATTTGAAGATTTCGATTGCGTAATCCACAACTATAACCAGCACATAGACAGATGGCGAGAGACAATACAAATCATTGAAGGTAATTTTTCATAAACTCCTTTCACGTTTTAAACCACACCCCTATTTGAATACCTGTTTCTATGTGACCCTTGAGCCCCGTCCACGCGAGAATCGCGAGCAACTTTCCTGAAAGCTCTCAAAACAGATTTCTTTCAGTTTGGATGGAAAAAACAAAGCGTGCATGGGTGTAGACCACCTCTCGGGCATAGGTAATCTCCTCTCTGGATAACGCTTGTCCACCACGAGAATTGTTCTCGCTGTTATGTCTGTAGATCAGGGGTGGCCAACCCAAATGATCTTGCGGGCCACTTTCGAAATGCATCCTAAATCTGCGAGCGACATATAAAATTATACTGCACTCTATTAGATTTAGTACCACTCTAGACATATTTTGGAGCGAAAAATTCAAACCGAATGAGTTATTTTTGTGTTTACTATTATTCTTACATATATACATAGAAAATGTAATAATAACTATACTAATCACACATTGTAAAGAATACTCAAAATGAAATATAAAATATATAATTAATTCACATTTTTTAATCTCACCAAAACAATCCGGTAAACTGGAAAATATCGTATAAAATTTATCTTACCTTTCTGGTCCAACAAACTGCAGAATGAGATGTCCAAAAGGTCTGGATGTAGTCAGTCAATTTAACTAGATTTGCAAATACTTTCATTGAACACATAGCAACGACGATATGACACACAAAAAATCCCGCTTGGGAATGATGTGGGTGATAAGTCCTACTGGTCTGTGTGACGCTCTACAGTCATATTAGACAAGGACGTACGGTTTAAAGTGGATTCTAAATCACTGCAAATATGGCACCGCAGGTACTCTCTCGGCACCACAGGTTTCGAGTTAGCCAGTCGGCCACCCCTGGTTTATTTTAATAGTAAATAAATGAATAGTTTAAAAACACTAAAAAATCACGCTTTTAGAGTTAATCAAAGTAAAAAATAATGGTTAACATATGAATAAAATGACTGACGAGAAAATGAATGTCGCTGTTCCAAAAGCGTGGGGAGCTTTGCATGACATTTTAAAACTAACTCTGCATTTCGGAATGTAGATAGTGAAAAATTATAACGATTGATATTGAACTTTTTAGTTTGATTAACTCTAAAAGCGTGTTTTGTAGTGTTTTTAAACTATAATATTTAAATGAGGTCCGGTACGCAGGACTGGAACTATAGTTCTTACAATACTGTAATTGTGAGGAAAACAAAGGCTAAATGCAAATAGGTCGAGCCAGCCAGGATTCGAACAGGGAATCTCCTGATCCGTCGTCAGGCGTGTTATTTGTTGTCCCACGTAGGTCTGAATGTCTTTACTGAATACTTTCATTCTACATGGGTTAAATTGCTCTTCATAAGTTAAAATAAAATCACTCATCCTGGCGATCCAAATCATGATGAGATAATAAACTTATCAAAGTACTTTAGTGTCGTCGGTCCTTGAAAGTCTGCAACGTTCAAATTAAATCGGATCGCTTAAAGTAGGGCAAAATCGAGCGCAAAGAGTCAGTTACAATCAAACAAACATGCAGGTGAAACTAATATAAACGCATATTAAAAAGAATCAACTGTTTTCTTTCTGAAAGATGCCTGTAAATGTTTCTATGTAGCTTAAATAGTGTATATGAGGAGAAACAGATCTCCAGGGGAAAAAATTGATATGCCGATCAAGATGACTTTTCAAAGGCTGTGTGTTTTAATCACTCATCCTGGCGATTCTAATCATGATGAGATAATAAACTTATCAAAATATTTTAGTGTCGTCGGTCCTTGAAAAGTCTGCAACGTTCAAATTAAATCGGTTCGCTTAAAGTAGGGCAAAATCGAGCCCAAAGAGTCAGTTACAAACAAACATATAGGTGAAACTAATAAAAGCGTATTAAAAAAATTCCAAATGTTAAAATCCTTGTTTAAAATTGACTCGTACTGTCTTTGCAGTTCCTTATCGAAATCGAGCCGTGGGCGAGGGTCGTCGAGTGGAACCAGCCGCAAGCAGCTGCAGCTCAAAGAACAGGCGGTCGAGAGATGTAGCTGCAGAGAGATACGAATGGGTCGTTGACTTCATGGACTGCGCCGTGCTCGGAGTTTCGATCTTCATGCTCTACAGGATGTTCAAGTGATTCGCTGTCGACAGAGGTGGACTGCATTGCACTACACTTTATATTGTGATTGTATATGTATATTATTGTATATTGAGATTATCCTGTTACACTACAAGTACTATTGTGAATGGGATTTTGCTGCGCTTGTAATTCAAATGGGTACTTACGTATTAACGCTACCTTGGCTACAGTTGCGCCAATAAAGAGCAATCTTGTTGTTCGCACGCCCACGCAGTTATCTTTTGAACGCCAACCGCAGCTACAGATTTGGCGGTTTTAAATGGAATTCTGCTTCCCTCAAACCAGTTGTCTTTTCCAAGTTCCACATGATAAGCACACTGACTGAAATTGCATTTCCAAAACTTATGTTTACCAAAATAAAGTTTCATGTCATGGGAATTGGGACATTTTCGTTGTTTTGGAAAAATATTTCGCTCCTGAAAAAATAAAATTGCATCTTGTTCTGTTTCTGGCAAATTCCAAATACGCATTTTCGTAGCACTAAAAAAATGGCGTCAAAAATCAGCAAATGGCGTCAAAAATAGATTGGCGCCATTTAAAAACCGCCAAATCTGTAGCCAAGGTAGCGTTAATACGTAAGTACCTTCAAATGTTCTAATGCGTGTTTAATTTTATATGTGTTAATAAAAAATAAATTTTAGTCTGATCAACCAAATTTATGTAATGGAATCGAACATTGGATTTTCTAAAGAGAAATGTGTTCTTCATTTCTCACGCTCTGCAAACCGGAGCACTTTAAATGTTTTTTTTAAACTTCCACTCTCTCTCTGTGCACGCGTCTATACAACAAGTATGTGTGTGTGCATGTACAAATGTGTGTATGCGCAGATATGTGCATTTACAAATGTGTGTGTGGGCGTATATGTATTTGTAGGTCGTAGACATCAAATTGTAGGATCATTGCTACAAATTAAAAATTAATATCCATTTCTGTTATTTCAGTAATCAATTCAATAATACTTTACTGAAAAGAATAGATTAACAGCAATTAAGTGCGTCATGTAATGTCATATTTGTTTAATTATGAGTGGCATTAAAGTAGCTTTCTTCTTGAAGCTGTTATAAGTCTAGTATGGGCAGAGTTGTATCAACATTAATGCAAAATCCACTTGATTTAGTTTTGTATTTATATACACTGAAGTGACAAAAGTCATGGGATACCTCTTAATATCGTGTCGGCCCTCCTTTCGCCCGGCGAAGTGCAGCAACTCGACGTGGCATGGACTCAACAAGTCGTTGGAAGTCTTCTGCAGGAATATTGAGCCATTCTGTCTCGATAGACGTCCATAATTGTGAAAGCATTGATGGTGCAGGATTTTGGGCACGAACAGACCTCTCGATGATGTCCCATAAATGCTCGATGGGATTCATGTCGGGCGATCTAGGTGGCCAGATCATTCGTTGGAATTGTCCAGAATGTTCTTCAAACCAATCGCGAACAGTTGTGGAGCAGTGACATGGCGCATTGTCATCCATAAAAATCCCATCGTTGTTTGGGTACATGAAGTCCATGAATGGCTGCAAGTGATCTCCAAGTAGCTGAACATAAGCATTTCCAGTCAATGTTCGGTCCAGTCGCACCAGAGGACCAAGTCCATGCCATGAAAAAACAGCCCACACCATTACGGAGCCACCACCAGCTTGAACAGTGCTTTGCTGACAGTTTGGGTCCATGGCTTCGTGGGGTCTGCGCCACACTCGAACCCTACCATCAGCTCTTACCAACTGAAATCGTGACTCATCGGACCAGGCCACGGTTTTCCATTCATCTAGGGACCAACCGATATGCTCACGTGCCCACGAGAGTCGCTGCAAGCGATGTCGTTCTGTCAGTAAAGGCACTCGAGTCGGTCTTCTGCTGGAATAGCCCAAGAAAGCTAAATTTCTCCGCACAGTTCTAACAGACAAGTCCCTTGTACGTCCCACATTGATTTTTGCGGTTATTTGACGCAGTGTTGCTTGTCTGTTAGAATTTACGACTCTTTGCAGACGTCGCCGGTCTCGGTCGTTAAGTGTAGGCGGTCGACCACTGCGCTGTCCATGGTGGGATGTTATGCCTGAAATTTCATACTCTCGGCACACTCTTGACACAGTGGATCTGGGAATGTTGAATTCCCTAACGATTTCCGAAATGGCATGACCCATGCGTCTAGCTCCAACTAACATTCCGCGTTCAAAGTCTGTTAATTCCCGTCGTGCGGTCATCATCACGTCAAAACCTCTTCACATGAATAACTTGAACAGAAATGTAAGCTCTGCGAAAGCACTGCGCATTTATACCTGTTCTACGCGATGCTACTGCCATCTGAAAATTTGCATATTGCTATCCCATGACTTTTGTCACTTCAGTGTATATATACTACTGTGCCCAAAGAGTAAGACCCATTTTCAATTTAAATTTCCGGGGCTTATGGAATATCAGTTTTTTTTTTTTTTTTTTTTTTTTCTTTTTAGGTTGCTGGAATTGTCCAACTGACAAAATTGGACATCAAAATATTCATGAGTGTTTGAGTTACGCTTGGTTTTGTGAGACGCTCAAACTGATTCCGGCGATTTTTGAAATGTGTGAATGCATTGAGCAAAGAACTTCCACTAAATTTTACTTGTGAAAACGTGTAGAATGTTGCAGAAGGCATTCAGTAAGCATTCCTATATCGGAAAGAAATGTTTAGAAGAGGTAAAAAAAGTTCAAAGAAGGCAGAGAACGCGTTGAAGACGAAGCTCGCGTCAATAACATTTGGTGCTTGCAAATCGTCGATTTCCAATTAGAGACCTTGCTGAGGATTTTTGGAATTTCAAAAGGATCTGTCCATTCCATTTTGGTTGTCAAACGTGAACGTGAAATGTCAACGTGAATTCGCCAGCTCACACTGCATTGATTCTTCGTGACTTTTTCGCCAAAAATGAAACCCATATCGTTCCACAACCACCGTATTTATGCCGCTCAACTTCTGACTATTCCCTAAATTCAAAATTGCTCCGGGGACACCGTTTTGCGTCGATGGAAGAGATTCAACGTGAATCGCCGCTCACTTTGAAGTCCATCCCTGCCGATGATTTTTTAGCATGCATTGAGGATTGGAGAAAAAGTTTGCATAAGTGCATTGTGTCCGGAGGGGTTTGCTTTGAAGGCGATGAAATAAATTTTGAAAAATAGAGTTTTTGAAAAAAATAAATAAATGGTCTTACTTTTTGGGCACAGTAGTGTTATTAAAATATACACAATCGAATAAATAGCCTCCTTAACTTTTAATCTTACCGTACATACCTAAGATTTTCGAAAAAAATAAATTTCTAAAAAAATAGGATTATTTCTATAATTTGGGGTCGGGTTTTTATACGGATTCCCGGCACCAACTTCTTCAAAAATGACTTAATTGACTACAATTCTTCCGCTTTGATTACAATTTTTATTCTGTGGGAACATTCTCTCCACAAAGCACATGGGGGCTGATGGCCGAGTGGTTAGCTCTGGGGTGCTCGGTATCATAGGTTTCGGGTTCGTGTCCCGGCGGCGCATGGATGTTTCTCTTATTGCAGATTATTACGGAGATCCTTGGCCGCGTAGCGGCCACTAGCTCCTTCATTGTAAAATGTTGAAACATAGCGGTGGTCTCATGCCCTTCGAGTTAATAAGTAACATAGATTATTAAATGTCCTTTTTTTTTTAAAAGAATTATTTGTTTAATGAAATTATAAAATGAAAATTTTTTCCAAAAATGCAGTTGTAAGGAATTAATTTAAAATATTTAGAACAGTGCGAGGTCTGTTGCTATGTTTGCGGGAAGAAATATCATAATCGTAATTTTGCAGGATATTTAATAATTGATGTTTCGCATATCAATATGGAATTTAGTAGAAATTTTGTGAACAAATTGTCTTAAACTTGGAATCGAGAGAGCTAGTCTAATATCGTCATTACGAAAATACCAGGGTGAATTCGATAACATTCTGAGAGTTTTGTTCTCAAGCCTCTGAATAATTTCAAAATGTGTACGTGCAACAGAACCCCAAACTGGGCTTGCATAAGCTAATACTGGATGAAGATAAGAGAGATCTATTAGAATTTTGAGATTAAGAGGTAAAACTGAATTTCTATTGATTAAAGGATAGAGAATTCTAAATTGAGTATTGAATTTATTTCTAAGGTTGTAGATATGCGATCTGTAGTTAAATTTACTATCAAGAATAATTCCTAAGTACACTCATGTCCATAAATTAAAGATAATGAAGTTCAGTCAAAGAAAGAGACAGAAGCAAAACAAGTTTGACTAATTTGTAAAGTCTATTTATTAAACAAAAGGTAAAGAGCAAAAAAAGATGCTATATGTTTGACATAATTAATAAAAATTGCGATTTTTACTCCCTCGAGCAAATTTAAAAAAAGAACCTATTTGCAAAAAACAGTATAACATGGTTAATATGGAGTATGTCTCCCGGACGATGCAATACAGGCCTTACAACGCCTAGGCATGCTGAGTATCAAATTATCAATCTGATCTTGGGGAATATTACACCACTCATCAAGCAATGACCTCCAAAGTTCCGGTTGACAGGTGGGAGGGGGTTGACGGGCTCCAATTCGTCGGCCAAGCATATCCCACACATGCTCTATTGGATTCAAGTCCGGTGAGTATGCTGGCCAATCCATACGGGTGATATCCTCCAATAGAAGGCATTCGTCTACAATGTTTGCACGGTGAGGACGGGTGCTGTCATCCATAAATAGAAATTCAGCACCCATGGCGCACCGAAACAAACGTTCATGTTGTTCCAGAATGACATCCCGATAGATGTGGCCTGTCATCGTAACATTCTGAACATGCAGGTCAGCTCTGGAACCAAGAATAATTCCTTTCCAAACGAGCCATCCTGCACCACCGTAACGGTGTCGTTCAATGGTGTTCTCTTGGTGGTAACGGGTACCTGGCGCTCTCCATATGAAAGTCCGGCGAAAATCAGACTGCAAACTAAACCTGGACTCTTCGGAAAACATCACACCAGACCACTGTTGCAGTGTCCACAATGCATGCTCTCTACTCCAGGTTAATCGCAGGCGACAGTGAGTTGAGGCAAGTGGAACACATCTGACAGGCCTACGAGCATATAGACCAATGTGCCCTAAGCGTCTGTACACGGTCTGCCTTGAAACTGTTGTACCGGCAGCTGAAGAGAGCTGACGAGACAGGTCTGATGCTGTGCTCCGTCTGTTTCTTTTGGCAGTAACTGCTAAATACCGGTCCTCATTCGGCGTTGTAACTCGGGGGCGACCTGTGCTGTAACATCTACTCACATTACCATCATCTTGGAATCGTTGCCAAAGCCTGGAGATGACACTCTGGGCGATACAAAGTTCCTCGGATACTTCCAGCTGGGTACGTCCACATTCGAGTCGTCCGATAATTCTACCACGTAAAAAAGTCATCCAAATGTTTCCTTTGTGCCATAACTATGCGGTTATTTCACTGAAAGGCTTTTAAATACAATTTTACTTCTTTGCCACCATTCCTTATATATCCCTCTCTTACACTCTCGTCATTGTGACGTACGTATCTTCCTGTAATTTGCATATTCTTCTTCAAGATGTCTGTGATAATTCTACAGGTGAAATTTTTATTTTAGAGTTCAATTTCTGTGTGATTCTGAATTATCCTTATTTTATGGACATGAGTGTATTTAAAATTTATTAAATTTTAATTATTCGTTAAAGTAGGTGTTAATTTTCTACAAAATAATTATTAATTAGTAATATATATATATATGCTTATACATGCCATTTATGGTGAAGGAAACAGCGCATGCGCTGAGTAAAAATGGGAAGTACTGTTTCCCGATGTTTTTTAAAATAATGTCACACTAACAGGATTTTAATGCTGGTACAACGAGTAGCGTACAAATTAAAGCACGTCAGGTACAAGTATTTCATTTTTTAAAAATTATATTGAAAATAAAAAAGAAACCTTTGTTAAATAATTCTAAATAACGTAATTAAAAATAGAATGGGACTGGAACATCAGAACTCACATAAAGTGTTTCTTTATATTTTCAGTTTGATATATGTATTCAGTTTGATATGCGTATGCGTATTTTTGATATTTATTGAAAGCTTTAAATAGTGAAATACGTAACATATTTAAGCTCAATACAGTAAATATAATAAGTAATTATTAATATATAATGTATGTAAATATTAAATATAAATGTAAGTAAATAAGTAATTACGAGCAAAAGTAGTACATTTTGAAAGCAAACAAGTAATATAAAAAAAAAAAAAAAATTGAAGTCAATTCCTACTTTTTTTTCACTCTATTGCAGAAAGTCCTTTATAAATAATTTTCATTCATTTTTTTAAGTTTATCTGGCGCCCTCTATAAGTAGATATATGCAACTTAAATCTAAAAAAAATAAAATTAATTCATTCAATTTAATTACTGAATTAATACTTGAAAAAAACTGCATTAACGTCCAGTGTCATCCACTACAAGTTCAAAAAAAAAAATGTATCTGAACTTAAGTGGAAGAATAAAAAGTATTTTATGAACGTTTGAAAAATTGAACGAGATATATATGTAGGGAGAGTGTGACCTAATAGTAGGAATTGAAAAAGGAAATATTAATGTATTAGTCAAATACCTGCACTGAAAAAAGGATTAATACCATCAATGTGAAATCCATTTTAAAATTTAGATTCCCAAGTCGGATTTTTTATACCGACTCTCAACCCGCGACTATTGTACATAATTTTATGGTGTGATTTTTTCTGGGGCCTGATGATCGAGTGACTGGCACTAGGTGACACAAGTTGCGGGTTCGAGTCCCGCATAACATATTAATGTTTAGAGTGGTTCGGAATCCCTTTTAAACCATAGGTCCAGGTCTAACATGGCCGTATAGCGTTGATTTTATGGAGTGATTTTTTCATGGCCGATTATCACGCATTGTATTTTGAAGAATGTGTGAATTAAATTCAAAGATTTTTGTCGAAAACTCGTGTCTATATAAACAGTTTTTGCTCTAAAAGTTTTTTTTTTTTTTGTAATTTTAAAGGTGTAATATTTGCACTCAGTTAGCTAGTTTAAAGCTAATTCAGAGTACATCCTTGCACTCTTAATCCCATAGATTAGGGGTAGGCAAACCTTTTCGGTCGCGTGCCAAGATAAATTTTTCTAAAATTTTAAAAACAATATACAAGCGTTACAATTTAAATACGTTAATGAGAGTAATAAAATTGCGATTTCATTTTTAAAAGTTCCTTGTACTGAGGTTCGAAGTGAGATGTACTGATTTCTAATGAACGAGGCTGAATGCTCATCTGCCAGTCTACTTCTGAAATAATTCTTTGTAAGGTTCATATTTGAAAAGACATATATAAGATGAAGCAAACACAGCACTGATTTTCTGGGCGTGAGATATTAAATTTGGGAAACTTACTTTCGATAATGATTTGTAAAACTCTTTAACTTTGGCATATTTAGAAACAACTGCTTGATTCAATTCATTCAACTTGCAAATCTTACCTCACCGATTCACAATTTACGTTGAAAGTCATTGTAAGAATATCCAATTCTGTTTTAATGTTTCCTTTGAAAAAAAGGAAGAAAAAATAATATTTAATGAAAGTAGAAAAGGAGATGGATATATAAAACATAAATATATATTTCTTTTAATTTGCCTCAGACCGGCAAAATAAAATTGTATTGGCGGGCCGGAGTTTGTCCATCCCTGCCATAGATGATCTATTTGTAATCTTATTTGTTCTTAATGTCAAGCATTTTCTGTAATTGTTAATCGTGTTTTTTACATCCAAACCTTTTATTTCGTTTTAAGTCGGGTAGATCATCAGTTACTCTCTTCTAAACTATTCAACCTAGTTGTAGGAGCTTATAACTAACTATAAAACCGCCAAAAATTTAACGATCCAGTGTTCTTTCTGCCAACCGAACCTTTAGTGCTTTAGCTAACTCGAGTTCTGTCAGTAAATAAAAAAAAAAAGTCGAAAAGGTGCATAGCAGGGGAGAAAGTCCTCTGTGGTCTATTTGACGAACCTCAGACCAGCAGGGGTTCGCAACCTTCCCCTCCCCCACCCACTGCCGATAAAAGGAAAGTCATGATCCTTCTACGAAATACACCATCCTTTCTTCGTTCCACCACCAAGGGAAGAAAAAAATGGTGACTCATAGAGCAGGGGTACTACTACTAGATTGGATAGGAGAGTCGAGTACCTGTGCACTACGCGCACACCACTACGTACTGCTCCTACTACTGCTCAGAATTCATATATAATAAAACAAGGTATCACAGAATGAGCAGGAATTAAAAAATTTAAAGCAAACAGTTAATAGGGGGAATGAAGTTAAGGGGGGACAAATTAGGAGATGACAATTAAGCGATATCAAAATACATAAATGTCCAATAGGAGCATATAAATAAATAAATAGGAAATATAGATATACAATGACAAAAATAAAACTTTAAGGAAACAGAAAACAACAACATTTGAAACTGAAGATCGGAAGTAAAGTTTGTTAATGCAGGGTAGAGTTTGATGTTTTCAGAAATGGAATTTTCTTTTTAACATACAGTGAGTGTAAAAAGTATTCGTACAGTACGACAATTGATTTAAAAGAGATCCGTTCATAAAAATTATAAACATAACTTCCATTTTAATTAATTATAAATATATAATAGACCATATTTTCACTAATTTCATGTGAAATTGACACAAAAATAATTTTAGACATGAATAAATATTTTCAAAACTGGAACAATCCAACATCTTGTAGTGTAAGAAGTATTCGTACACTAAAAGAAGTGCAATTTTTTTTTAGTTATTTTGTGATTGGTTTAGCCATTATGATGCAGTTAATTGACGTCATCTTGTAAGTTACTTAAAAGGTTCTTCAGTGGAAATCTCAATGTAGTGAGAAACTATAAATTCTGTAATTTGTCGTAAAAGTAAAGAGACAAGTGTTTCCGAAAGAGGACTGATTTTAAAGCTCCGTAAAAATGGTAAATCATACAACAAGATCTCTAATCTCGTCGGTAGACCCCGTTCAACTGTGCAGTCAATCATAAAAAAGTTTGCTGCCACTGGAAAGGTTCAAAACAGTTGTACTGGGCGACCATATCTGTTGACATCATCTGACAGACGGTTTCTGGTACGTTCATTAAAGAAGGATCCCAAAATAAGTGCTCCTACATTAACATCAGAACTAAAGAACATGGGAACAGCAGTTTCCGTAAGTACTGTTCGAAATGCATGCAGAAATGAAGGTTTCCATGGCCGTGTTGCGAGACGAAAATTCTTTGTTAGTGAGAAGAATCGGAAGCTGCGATTGTCTTTCGCCAAGCAATACGTTAATGAAAGTCCAGATTTCTGGAAAAAGATTATCTTTACAGACGAAAGTAAATACAACATATTTGGATCGGACGGGAGACAAATGGTATGGAGAAAGCGCGATACAGAAATGCATCCTAAGAATTTAGTGGCAACCGTGAAACATAAGGGTGGAAGTCTGCTTGTTTGGGGTTGTATGAGTGCTTCTGGGGTGGGCAAATTAGTCTTTATTAAAGGCATTATGAATCATCAACTTCATTGACATCTTTAAAAAATAATAATTTAGGACCTAGTGCAACAAAAAATGGACTTGAATGGTGATTACGTTTTCATGCATGATAACGACCCCAAGCATACAGCCCGAAACACAAGGCTCTGGATACTATATAATACCCTAAAGTTCATGAAATTTCCTCCTCAATCGCCGTACCTCAACCCCATCGAGAATTTATGGGACATTCTTGATAAAAATATTAGATGCAGATATATTTCTAATAAAAATGATTTGGAATCAGCTCTTAATCAAGAATGGGAAGCCATATCTAGCTCTATAACAGCAAAATTGGTGGAATCGATGCCAAAGAGACTCAAGGCAAGGTATTAGCTGAAATATTATGACTGTATTGGCCAATATATGCCTGATGTACGAATACTTTTTACACCACAAGATGTTGGATTGTTTCAGTTTTGTAAATATTTATTCATGTATAAAATTATTTTTGTGTCATTTTCATATGAAACTAGTAAAAATATGTTCTATTATATATTTATAATTAATTAAAAGGGAATTTATGTTTATAATTTTTATGAACGGATCTCTTTTAAATCAATTGTCGTACTGTACGAATACTTTTTACACTCACTGTAGTTCCGCAGTACTCACTGCAAAGGCAGAAAAGTGGACGATAGATTTCTTAGAATTGGACAGAGGTATTGCAGATGGGTCATAGAAGAAATTAGGGAGGCTTGAAGTCGTGATTCCATCCTGTTGTGTAATACTGATAATGATATTTACCTTCGTTGTGGGCGAAGAATAGTTGAGCATTAATTAATTTTCACGGTTCTTGATATTTAAAAACAACTTTCTTGTAGAGTGTTCGGCAAAGAGCTGACAACCCTACCCCGTAAAGAAGAAAACATCCCCGTCTTGAAATCTGCCAGTGGGCGGATAGCCTTAGCCCGCCATGGGTCTGTTGCGCCAATGATGCTAATGAATAACATTTTAATATATAGCTTAATAAATATTTAAAATTGAAACAATTTTTTTAGATCTTTTATTTTCGAAAAAGTTATTAAACATTAGATGTCTTTAAAACCTGGTATTTAACTTCTATTCGATATAAAAATTCAACTTGTGCATTTCGTCTTTCACAAATTATTTTATGGGAAACAAAGGATAATTTTTCCTCCTTAAAATGTGTGGGTATTGTTTTGCGGAAGTGTCCAAATTTCCAATTTTGTGTCAATTTCTGCTCGATTTTTCTTATAAAATTGTTTGGAATTCTATAGTTTTAACTTTTAATTTCAATTTAATTAATTTTCTATTTTTAATTTCTTTCACGAGATTTTTTATGCATAATATAGATATTTATAAACAATAATTTCTTTCAGATTTTTTTATACATAATATTTATTTATATTTTTTTCGTCTTTGACAGAGGCAATTAGGCATCAGTTTTGCACAGTAAGAAAATTGAAGTTGTTTTTAAACAGGTCATTCGTCAGATATTAAACAGAAAATGACATTTGTAATGATACATATGCTTTAATCACAAACTAATATTTTTGCCATCTAAAATGTTCTCTAATTGTACCGAAATTTTAATTTTAATTCTTTTATTTTTAATTTTAAATGTTTTATTTTTTATCTTAATTTTTACTCTTTTATTTACTTATTATTTACTTTTATTTATTTTTAGTATTTTTTAGAGTACTATTTTTCTAAATTTTTAGAAACTTTAATTTTTACCATATAGTAACCTTAAGCAGCCAATTAATAATCGTAAATATATATATATATATGAATAAAGACGAGGAGGTTAGGGGGTCTATCCCTGGGAGACTTCGTAATCGGTAAGCCAGTTTCCAGTGCATATGCATTTAAATTAATCAAACCATCTTGTTAAATAAAAAAAATTATAATTGGGTAATTATTAAATAATTTTGTGGGTAACCTGTAACCTATCGTCCCAGCCGATTATTTCCTTTCTTTATTACCTTATTTGATTTTTTTAAAACAATTTTGTGTATCTGTTTTATGTCTTGTTAAGAATGTTATTAATTAAATTACAAAAACGAAACCAATTTCTTAAAGATTAAGCTCCATTATAAAAAAAAACAAAATTTTATATATCGGGTTTATTTTTGTATATCAGAGATGGCCAACCCAAATGATCTTGCGGACCCCTTTGGAAATGTATTGTTACTCCGCGGTTCGCCTATGAAATGATATATCTCCATATTACATTTAGACCCACTAGAGACATTTTTTGGAGTGAAAAATAGAAACAGAATGAGTTATTATTATTATAATAATAACGATATTAAACGCGCAACTCTGAGTATCTAGGGATGGTCACTGAGGTCACTTAAAGTGAACCATAGAACCTGTTATATTAGATGTTCCAAGATACGCGCGCGTCATGATTTCGCAGAGTATAATTTAATTACTCTGCTAAGCTATAGCTGTAAACTCCGCAATAAAACAGGGAATAACTCTCATATATTCGCAAGAATGCTATTTTAAAATAAAAATTATTTTTTACTCCTCATTTCGACTGTTCATTTCTGAATATAGGGATGCACACATAGTGTATTTTTTTAATACATTGGTTTTCACCCCTTTGGCCATTATAAAATAAATATTTTGGAAAAGGGTGATACAACTCACGTGCGGGAAAAAAATTCAAAGCGGGCTGCGAGTTGGCCATCTCTACTGTATATCGTACAGGCCGATTATGATTTTTTTTGTCTTATTTGCTTTTTTTTTTTCATTTCTGTATAACTATTTAATATTTGTTAAGAAATATATTAATTGAAAAACAAATATTAAAAAAATTTTACAATTAACTTCATAATAAAACAAAACAAAACTTCACTCGAAAAAGAGTGAAACTGTTGTTAAATGTTCGATTTTCGACTCTGGTATCTGGCAACAGACGTACAGATTACGGAGTACCCATGTACCCCCTTAAACTCCTCGTATTAATTCGTATATAAAATTTACGATTTTTAATTGGCTGCTTAAGGTTTGTATATGGTAAAAAAAAATAAAAAAGGCACTCTAAAAATTAAAAATATACTAAAAATAACTAAAAGTTAAAATTAAAAATAATTTAAATTAAAAATTCGGTACAATTAGGGACCCGTTGTCGATGCCATAAAAATAGTGAATAAGATTAAAAATTGTGATTCGCAATGTACTACTATGTCCCTTTAAATGTAGTATTGATGCTCGCCTATAGATGGCATTGGCGTAAGTTGTTTACTGTTTTGCTATTGTGAAACTGGAAGGGGGAGGGTGTTTGGGGATTTTCAAGATCAAAGTCCACGAGGTAGTTGCGGCCTGCTAAGCAAGCGTCCTTGTTGGTAAGTTTTTCGATCCCTTTTTTTCATTGTGTTATTATAATTGCATTACTAAACTTTTATTGGAGATGGCAGAATGTAGAAATGAAAAGCGCATATTCATTTAATTGCAATCTAGGATTGCAAATTTCATGAAGGATTTGAATGATGTTGAAGTTAGAGTAGATACAGTAATCCTTTGTTTGAATGACGTGGTCAAGCAGGCTTTTTGACATTGAATACCAGAGCGTCATTTGTTTTTGCCTTTGTTGTAAAAAATAACTTAGTATTTTGGAGATTTTTGCACATTTTTCTTTAGTAGGCAAGTTTAGATATTTAAATAGATTTTAAGTGATTTTTTTTTTTTAATTAATTCTTAAAATCCACGCAGTTAATTTTGCCATTATATATTTTGTTTATATCTATGAATGCTTTATTGTATTTATTTATTTTTTTTTCATTCACAGAATAGATATTCCGCAGTTCATAATAAAATGCATTTAAATATCTAAACTGTGAATATTTAAACAGTGATTTTTTTTGGCTTTTTTTTTTTTTTTTTGATTAATTGTTGGAGCCAACGCAGTTAATTTTGCTGTTGTATATTTTCTTCAATAAAACATTGATAGACATTGTATTATTCATTCACAGAATAGATATTTCGCAGTTCATAATAAATATTCACAGTTTAGATATTTAAATGCATTTAAAAGAGTGATTTTTTAAATTAATTTTTTGAACCAAAGCAGTTAATTTTGCTATTATATATTCTCTTTATATCTATCCATGCTATCATACTAGGTAGTTTTTGTTATTTTATTTTATTTTTTTATTCATTCATTCACAGAATCGTAATTGATGAATGCTTTCTTGTATTTGTCTCTTTTTTAATACGCTTTTATTAGCTTCACCTGTATGTTTGTATGTTTGTATGTAACTCACTTTTTGGGCTCGATTTTGGGACTGATGGCGCCATCTACTGGCGAGTCAGTCAACTGATCCGTCAACTTTCGGTGGCTAAAAAGAGGCGGATCTCAAAGGCATCGATCATGTCGAATTGCGCTCTTCCTATTGGCCGAAAATTTCGGTGGCTAAAAAAGAGGCGGATCTCAAAGGCATAGGAGTGCGATCATGTCGAATTGCGCTCTTCCTATTGGCCGAAAATTTCGGTGGGTAAAAAGTATGTAAGCTTAGCGGATAACCGGCCAAGTGGAAAACAAAGTAAAAACAATTATACTTTAAAAAAACTAAAAAAAAATATGCTTTTAGAGTTAATCAGACTAAAAAGTAAAAATAAATTAATAGTTTAAAAAACTAAAAAATACGCTTTTAGAGTTAATAAAACTAAAAGTAAAAAATAATTGTTAACATAAGAATAAAATGACTGACGAGAAAATGAATGTCACTGTTCTAAAAGCGTGGGGTGCTTTGTATGACATTTTTAAACTAACTCTGCATTTCGGAATGAAACTAGTGAAAAATTATAACGATTGATATCGAGCACCCCACGCTTTTAGAACAGTGACATCCATTTTCTCGTCAGTCATTTTATTCTTATGTTAACAATTATTTTTTACTTTTTAGTTTTATTAACTCTAAAAGCGTATTTTTTAGTTTTTTTAAACTATTATTTTACTTAAAAAGCGAAATTGTTTGATTTCTTCAATAATACACGCTAATTTCAGCTAAAAACTAAACGCATTTTAATAGTGAAATTATATTTGGAATACCTTTAAATAACATGATAAAATGGTAAAAAATATTAGTACTGACGTATTAACGGTATCTAGGCAACAGACTTGGCGGTTTTTAAGTGTCGCCAATCTTTATTATTTGGAATAAAAATATTTTGAAAGCGTTTTGATTTTAAATGAAGTGTTGCATATATATTTTATTATTTGGAACAAAAAAATTTTAAGTGTAGATTGGCGCCAAATCTGTAGCTGCGGTTGGCGCGTGTGTTCTTTATTGGCGCAACTGTCGCCAAGGTATCGTTAATACGTAAGTACCAAAATATTTTATTGTTACTTAGAATATTAAAAATAATAAATAATTTAATTATTAAATTAAATTAAATTCTTAGTTGAATTATTGCTTATTAAATTAATGATTAAGTTTCAGTTGAAAACAAAACGTGGAGTTATATTTGGAATACCTTTAAATAACGTGATAATATGGCAAATAAAAATTTATTATTATTTAGAATAATAAATTATTAAATTATTTATTAATTTAATTTTATCGATCAGTTCTGAAGTAGTTATAGTGTTTGACGTAGTTGACATGATAAAAAAAATTATTTCATTAAACATTTTCTGTTTTGCAGAAACAAATTAAACAGATTTTTACATTGAAAAAGTAAATGTTTTTGGTTTTTAACTATACCCTTAAATAGCATGATAATATGGCAAAAAAAAAAATTTGTTATTATTTAGAATAATAAATTATTTATTCTAAATAATAACAATAAAATAATAAATTATTATTTAGAATAATGAAAATAATTTCAGTAATTATTAAATTAAATTATTATTAAATTAATTTTATCAATTATTTCTTAAAATAATTAAAAAAAATTCTAATAACGTTGGAAAACGTTATGGACATGAAAAAAAATACTATGATTAAAAATGTACACTTAATTTACACTTAAAATTATGATTTAAATGTACACTTAATTGTTAATTAATTGTAATGTTTTTACAATAAATTAAATAGATTTTTACATTGTAGAAGTAAATGTATTTTTTTTTTTTTAACTATTTGTTAAACTGAATTGTAATTTTTGTATTATATACTTTCTGCTAATTTTGCTATTATATATTTTCTTTCTATCTATGCACGCTATCATAGGTAGGCTGCATTGTATTATTTATTTACTGATTTATTTTCTTTCACAGAATCATAATTCATAAATGTTCTCCTGCATTTCTCGATTATTTATTTACTTAAAAATTGAAACGAATTTTAGCAGTGAAATTATATAGGGAATACCTGTAAGTAAGATTATAAAATGGCAAAATATAATGTATTATTGTTATTTAGAATAAATTATTTTTATTGTTCTAATAAATAATAATAATGTTCTAATAATAAAAAAATTTAATTATTTAGAATAACACAAATAATTAATCATTTAAATTAATTTTATCGATTATTTCTGAAAATAATTTAAAAAATTTACTGTTTTCACAATAACAAATTAAATAGATTTTTACATTGAAAAAGTAAATGTTTTTTTAATTATTTAATATTAATTAATGTAATAAATTAATATTAAATTTTAATTAAGATTTAATATATATATATTTATTTAATGTTAATTATTCATTAAACTGGATGCTAATAATTATTTTATAGAAAATTAACAGTAGACCGAATGTAACGGCCAAATTAATTTGTCATAAAATACATTTTACTGTTACTAAAAGTTAGTAATTTTTTTTTTTTTTTTTTTTTTACTTAGTAGAATACTTCAGACATAAATGTTTCCATTGTATAACATTTATTAAAAACGGGGCTTGAATGGCCGAGTGGCTAATGTTCTGGCGCTCGATACCACAGGTTTCGGGTTCGAGTCTCAGTGTTGTTATGGATGTTTGCAGCGTTTCGTAATCCACTTTAAATCGTAAGGTCCCGGTCTCATAGGATAGTAGAGCGTTGCGGGGGATTGTTACTCCGCTTCCGTAGCTCATCTTCAAGCTACACGCATCTCCTAGTGCTAAGTGAGTAACGTCGATGTAGCGCTTGCCTTAAGGCAGGGTCTCCAAACTTTTCAGCCTTCGGGCCATACTTTTACTCCAGTAAGTACCGAGGGCCAAAACCGTTTTAATTTTTCTGCCATTATCTATCATTTCTAGACCAGTCGCCGAGTACACGCTCTGAGCTTGCTAAATTCGCTTCATTCTCCAAAATGAAGTACACAAAGAATGTTTATAGGTCTAAGTTAACCGATGAGCATCTTAAATCTATTTTAATAATTGGTACAAGTAAAATTGATCCACTATTGTCAGTGAAAAATCACAATTACATAAACCTCATTAGTATTTTTTTACAAGTGGATACCCCGCGGTTTCATACGCGTTCATTTAGCTTTTCCGTTCCTGAGGGATTTTCAGGATAAAAATCATTTAAAAGATTCAGGATATATACATTCCAAGTATCGATATACATGCATATGCGATACTCTTTACCCCAACATAACTACCGCGGGATGCTCACTAGTTTATAATGTTAGTGGGATTCATTTCAATTATTCGTTAGCTGTTACGCTTAAGCTAAATTTTCTGCGTATTACGCTTGCCATTAAGCTATACCTGGCAAGTCAATAAAATCGAGTTATTATCATTCTGTGTTTTTTCACAAACATCCATGCCACCGCCAGGGTTCGAAACTCAGCCGGTGGCACCAAAGGTCAGAGCGCTACCCAATTGGCCATCAGGCCGCATTAATTAAAAAGATTTAATTTAATTACAGCTTAAATATCGCGTTGTTTTAGTGCGAATAAGCTCTATAAACTTTATTTTAAATGACATTAGAAACAGAAATAAGAAATCGCGAATTTTTTTTCTGTGAAACATTTGCCGAGCGGGCCAGAATGACCGAGTGGCTAGCGCTCTGTGTCACAAGTTTCAAGTTCGAATCCCGGCAGTGCCATGGATGTTTGTAGTGGTTCAGAATCCACTTTAAGCCGTAAGTCCCGGTCCTAATAGGATCGTAGAGCGTTACGGGGGCATTGTTACTCCGCGTCCGTGGCTTATCTTCAAGTGACACGCGCCTCCTGGGTAATGCAAAGTGAGTAACATCTGTGCAGCGCTTGTCTTAAGGCATACAAGACATCCATGTCTAAGTGTTTGCCAGCTGCATTAGAAACAAAAAAAAAATTTTTCTAGTTTTACATGTTTATTGATGTGCGTATACAATTTATTGAAAGTTTCTAGAATTTTGGATATATAGAGATTGTTGAATAATGAGGATTTTTTTCAAATAATTTTTTCCCCAATCTTGGGCTCTTTTCTTTAATTTTATGCGCTGTTTTTCTTTTGCTTGTTTTTTATAATGCAGTTGGCAACACAGACACAGTTCATCCTTTTGCCATCAGTAAGGGCTGCTCCGCTGTCACTCATTGAGCGTTACACAGGAGTAACGTGCAGCTTGAAGATGGGCTGCGGACGCGAGTCATTCTATCCCCCATAACGCTCAACGATCCTTTTAGGACCGGGACCTACGGTTTAAAGTAGATTTCGAACCACTACCCGCCTCCATCGCACAGCCGGGTCTCGACCCCGAAACCTGTGTTACAGAGCGCCAGCCATTAAGTTCCTGTTTTATATATTGTGATTTTTACTAATGGATATAGAAGAATGAAGTAAATTCAACGACTTTTATTGAAATCCTGCATCTATAAAAGCATATTTTGCTCTAACAAATTTTTTTTTACTCTTTTAAAAAGGTGTCGTATTTACACTCACTTAAAAGATATAAAACGATTCAAATTTAGAGTGCACTCTAAAGGATTATATATAATCACTTTTTTTTTCCACCATGTCAAACATTTTTTTTTTCTAATTTTTGTTAATAATGTTTTTTATATCCAAGCTCTTCATTTTATTTTAAGTCCAGCAGTTACGCAATCAGTTACTCTTCTTGGCAACTAGCGTACCGTTTACGGAGTACCAACAGGGTGAAATACCCCTTAAGCCTCCTCATCTTAATTCATAGATATGCTTGGAATTATAGTTGGCTGCTTAATTATTGTTAGTAAATAAAAGATTATAGTTTCTAAAAATTCAAATTAAAGTGGTACTCAAAAAAATTAAAAAATGCTATTGATAAAAAGTTTTTTTTTTCGTTCTAATGCAGCTGGTAAACACTAGACAGCTTGGTCTTGGATGCCTTAAGGCAAGCGCTGCACAGACGTTACTCACTTTGCATGACCCAGGGGGCGCGTGTCACTTGAAGATAAGCCACGGACGCGGAGTAACAATGCCCCCGCAACGCTCAACGATCCTATTAGGACCGGGACCAACGGTTTAAAGTGGAGTCCGAACAAATACAAACATTCATGGACCGTCGGGATTCGAACCCGAAACCTGTGGTACCGAGCGCTAGCTACTTGGCCATTCAGGCTCCATTGATAAAAAGTAAAATACAAAATAAAAGAAGTTAAAACTTAAGTTTTAAACTCGGTGCAATTAGGGACATGTTGTCGATGCCATATTGCTATTGAAAATGTAAACTATCTTGTTTACAATACATTGAAATGATTATGCTGAACGGTAGGAGCCAACGAATGATCAGAAAAGCAAAATTGTTATATGTCCCAACAACAAAAAAAGGCCGATCTCAGAACCGTAATTCTTTTTATTATTGTATAATGTTTATTTTTGGGCCTGAATGTCCGAGTGGCTAGCGCTCTGGCGCTCGGTACCACAGGTTTCGGGTTCTAGTCCCGGCGGTGCCATGGATGTTTGTAGTGGTTCGGAATCCACTTTAAACCGTAGGTCCCGGTCTGATAGGATCGTAGAGCGTTGCGGGAGCGTTGTTACTCCGCGTCCGGGGCTTATCTTCAAGTGACACGCGCCTCCTGGGTCATGCAAAGTGAGTAACATCTGTGCAGCGCTCGCCTTAAGGCATACAAAGACCAAGCTGTCTAAATGACAGCTGCATTAGAAAGAAAGAAAAAATTTTATTTGCATTTTTATTTTATAATTTTTCAGTTACTCTTCTGAACTATCGAACTTAGTAGTAGGAGTTTATAGGTATAATTATAACTATAAAAATCGCCAAAAATTTCGAAACCCTACTTTCTTTTGTCCAGCTTTCGAGTTGCTTTGGTAGGAAAAAAAGGTGAATAGCAGGGGAGAAATTTATTTTTGGCCTATTTGACGAACCCCAGACCAGTGTCAATTGCCCTTCGACCTTGGGGGGAATGTCTCTGCCAGTCTAGTGACCTTGGGCCCAGATCCCCGCAGGGGTCGTAACCTTGCCCGAGAACCCTCTGTCAACAAAATGAAAACCCCGATCCTTCTGAGAAATGGAACACCCTTTCTTTGTTCCACCTGTTATCCAACGGGAAGGGAAAAAAACGGTGACTCATAGAGCAGGAGTGGCCAACGCGTGTTCGCCTTGATTTGCCACTGAGACTTGTCACACTTTTACAAAATATATTTATTTTAGAATGGTCAAAGTAGTTTAAACCAATGTCTTAAAATAAACTAATAACTAAAAAAACACGCTTTTAGAGTTAATCAAACTAAAAAATAACGTGGGACAGTGGCACAACGGATAACGCGCCTGACTGTGGATCAGGGGATTCCCTGTTCGAATCCTGGCTGGCTCGGCATATTCTCATTTAGCCTTTGTTTTACTCAAAATTAAATTATTGTAAGAACTATAGCTCCAGTCGTCCCTACCGGGACGTCTTTTAAATATTATAGTTTAAAACACGCTTTTAGAGACTTTTTTTAATCAAACTAAACAGTAAAAAATAAATTATAGTTTAAAAACACGCTTTTAAAGTTAATCAAACTAAAAAATAATTGTTAACATAAGAATAAAATGACTGACGAGAAAATGAATGTCACTGTTCTAAAAGCGTGGGGTGCTTTGTATGACATTTTTAAACTAACTCTGCATTTCGGAATGAAACGAGTGAAAAATTATAACGATTGATATCGAGCACCCCACGATTTTAGAACAGTGACATTCATTTTCTCGTCAGTCATTTTATTCTTATGTTAACAATTATTTTTTAGTTTGATTAACTCTAAAAGCGTGTTTTTTAGTTTTTTTTTTAACTATTAATTTATTTTTTACTTTTTAGTTTGATTAACTCTAAAAGCCGATCAAGATGACTTTTCAAAGGCTGTGTGTTTTAATCACTCATCCTGGCGATCCTAATCATGATGAGATAATAAACTTATCGAAATATTTTACTGTCGTTGATAAGTCTGCAACGTTTAAATTAAATCGGATCGCTTAAAGTAGGGCAAAATCGAGCCCAAAGAGTCAGTTACAAACATACCTACAAGCAAACATACAGGTGAAACTAATAAAAACGTATTAAAATCATACATCATGTGTGCATCCGTATATTCAAAAATGAACTGTTGAAAGGATGAGAAAAAATGAACTTTGATTTTAATATAATATTGTTGCGAATATGTGACAGATGTTGCCTGTTTTATGGATGAGTTTACAGTTATGAGTTCGCAGAATATAATTTAATTATGATGCGCGCACTTCTTAGAGCCTTTTAAATAAATATTCCATGTTTCACTGTCAAATATCGCATTTTTATAATAGATATTTCTGAAGGATTTCATTTTTTTTTTTTTAATTTCGTGTATATTTATATATTGTTTATATTTCATTTTTAGCGTTATGTATTTCTTTACAATGTGCGTTTAGTATCATTATTATTATTATTATATCATCTATGTTTACATGTAAGAATAATAGTCAACACAAAAACAACAACTCGTTATGTTTCAATTTTTCACTCCCAAAAAATGTCTACAGTGGGTGTAAATCTAATAGGGGGGATACATAATTTTATATGCGGCCCGCGGAGTTGCCCGCGAGATCATTTGGGTCGGCCACCCCTGGTCTAGATGTTGAGATAAATGGACAAAAATGTCCAAGTAAGCATTATGATTTCTGATGTACCAATGAATAACATGGCATGGTTTTTTTTATGTGATAAGTGTTATAACAGACAAAACTGCTGAAGAATTTTATGCAAAATAAGTAGGAATGCAACGGAGTTTTTTTATTTATTTCTTATGTGGGCCCTTCAGAGGTGGGGCACAGGTTTCGGGTTCGAGTCCCAGTGGTACTTTGGTTATTTGTAGTGGTTCGGAATCGACTTTAAAACGTAAATCTCAGTCTAAATATAAATTTTGTGCTGACAACTGTGCACTGCAAAAAGAAAACATCTCATGTTTCGAAATCTACCAATAGGAAATAGGCTTGGTCCACCATCGGGCTGTTGCGCTAATGATGATGATGATGATGATAATTGTTATGTCATAAAAACATTTATGCCTAAAAACAAAATAAACAAATAATTTTTAATAACAGTGAAAAGTATTTTATGACAAATTAATTTGGTTACTAAAAACTTCGGTATACATCTGTTACAGTGTACAGTCGAGGTATAAATTTTGAATTTTTACACAATATAAATTATTTAAATACGTGCAGAGCAGTTGTATTAACAAGTCTATAATAAATGATTAAAAATGATCATACCAACGTAATATAAATTGTTCTACATAAACAATAATTCCTATCATTTTACAACAATCTTTGATATGTATTATACTAATAATGTTATTTAGAAAAATTAATTTGGCCATTATATTCTTGAGTCTGCAGCTTTGCTATACAGGTAATTACAGTGTAAAAATTCGAGATATAAATTTTGAGTTTTTTTTACACAATATAAATTTAAATATAAGCAGCCGTTGTATTAATACGTCTATATAAAATGACTAAAAAGTCTCATGACCAACGTAATTTATATTATTCTAGATAGGAATCCTTGTTTAAGATTTTACAACAATCTTTGATATGCATTTTTATAATGGTATTTAGAAGGAAAATAAATTAATAGTTTAAAAAAACTAAAAAATACGCTTTTAGAGTTAATCAAACTAAAAAGCAAAAAATAATTGTTAACATAAGAATAAAATGACTGACGAGAAAATGAATGTCACTGTTCTAAAATCGTGGGGTGCTCGATATCAATCGTTATAATTTCTCACTAGTTTCATTCCGAAATGCAGAGTTAGTTTAAAAATGTCATACAAAGCACCCCACGCTCTTAGAACAGTGACATTCATTTTCTCGTCAGTCATTTTATTCTTATGTTAACAATTATTTTTTGCTTTTTAGTTTGATTAACTCTAAAAGCGTATTTTTTAGTTTTTTTAAACTATTAATTTATTTTTTACTTTTTAGTCTGATTAACTCTAAAAGCATATTTTTTTTTAGTTTTTTAAAGTATAATTGTTTTTACTTTGTTTTCCACTTGGCCGGTTATCCGCTAAGTTTACATACTTTTTACCCACCGAAATTTTCGGCCAATAGGAAGAGCGCAATTCGACACGATCGCACTCCTATGTCTTTGAGATCCGCCTCTTTTTAGCCACCGAAATTTTCGGCCAATAGGAAGAGCGCAATTCGATCGCGGATCAGTTGACTGACTCGCCAGTAGATGGCGCCATCAGTCCCAAAATCGAGCCCAAAAAGTGAGTTACATACAAACATACATACAAACATACAGGTGAAACTAATAAAAGCGTATTAAAAACTCGAATTTTTAGTGAAAATTAATTTCAAAATACATATTGAAAAGTTTCTCTAAAATAGTAGACATTGATATAAAATATTTAACAAAATTATAGAGTTGACAGCAGCTTCAAAATAATTTTCAAACTACGTGTCATTCAACAGTTTGGCTTTACAAGGTTAAATAAGTATAAAATGACAATTATTAATTTCGGATCAGCTAGTATTTTTTGCTGTTAGTTTTAGACATCATTGAATCTTTTTAATAAAGATTTTTTTTTCTTTCTAATGCAGCCGGCAAACACTTAGACAGCTTGGTCTTGGATGCCTTAAGGCAAGCGCTGCACAGACGTTACTCACTTTGCATGACCCAGGGGGCGCGTATAACTTGAAGATAAGCCACGGACGCGGAGTCAGAATGCCCCCGCAACGCTCTACGATCCTATTAGGACCGGGACCTAAGGTTTAAAGTGGATTCCGAACCACTACAAACACCCATGGCACCGCCCGGATTCGAAACCGATACCTGTGGTACCGAGCGCCAGCCACTCGGCCATTCAGGCCCTATTAAAAGAAATATATAGCAGTTGTTTCTAAATAGGACAAAGTTAAGAGTTTTACAAGTCATTTATTATTTTATAATTTATATTTTTATTTTTGGGCCTAAATGGCCGAGTGGCTAGCACTCGGCACCACAGGTTTCGGGTTCGAGTCCCGGCGTTGCCATGGATGTGTGTAGTGGTTCGGAATCCACTTTAAAATGTAGGTTCGGGTCTAATAGGATCATAGAGCGTTGCGGGAGCATTGTTACTCCGCGTCCGTGGCTTATCTCCAAGTTACACGCGCCCCCTGGGTAGTGCAAAGTGAGTAATGTCTGTGCAGCGCTTGCCTTAAGGCATCCAAGACCAAGCTGTCTAAGTGTTTGCCAGCTGCATTTGAAAGAAAAAAAAAGTATGTAACATAACAAAACATGTGGCATTAAATATGTAATACCTCAATGAATGTATATAGTGTGTAATTTATTCGTACAATTATAGAATAGACTGTAGCTATTGCATGTGTTTGTAAATACAGCAATTGCCATTAACGAAATGCTAAAAGAACATTGAATGAAAATGAATGCATGGCTCAGTATCAACATGGGCCACTGGTGAGCATTAGGGCGGAGATTCAATCCACTGGAGGCTTTGTTGTACGCTGTTTAAAAAAAACCGAGGAGACTCGAGGGCGTTTGGGATGCTCCACATCTTGCCTCATTAGTCAGACTACTTAGAGGGAGTTTGCTGAGTTTTCTCCTGTATGATACGCAAATATGGGGTAGTTCCTCCCCCTAAAACTCTTCCCGGAAGGCACTGCCAGCCTTTTGCTTAGAAGTCAGACTTCTACCTACGGGTTGCTCCATCACAACGGAAGCTACCCTTTCCCTCTTTCCGTGAGGGATGCGATAACAACATTAAAGTGAATCGAGTGCTTTAAAAAAAGTACCTGGATGTTATAGGAATCAAACCTTTAATCAGCTCGTCTCTTTTAAAATGTTATTTGTAATTTCTGTTTTAAACAAGTATGTTTTTTAAAACTGTCAACATAATTTATCAGATGGTTGATTTTTTGTTATTTTCTACAAAATCTGTATTCAGGATCTGCTTTAAGAAATCTAAAATATGGGTTGATTTTAATTTAGTTTTATCATTTGAAAATGGAACTTGAAGGTTTACTTTAATTATAATCACCTTGTACTTCGGGTTATTTGTAATAATAATTTTTATATTTATTATTGTTATTATTATTATTTTAGGAATCCAGCCACAAAGGAAATCGGTTTTTTTAGGAGGGCAAGCCCCACGAAGTTCTGTAGAAGGAAAACTGAAAAATGGAGGATGCAAGGAGTGCCCTGCGATGTGAATGGTTGCCCGGAGCCCCCCTGACGGACCGGACTCCGGCGAAGGAGCGCAGGACGCACATAAAGTGTTTAGAAAAAGTGTTCGAATCACAGGCGCTCCGGTGGTTAGAGGAATTACAGGAGTGCACGCGTTGTCAAGAGATGAGTCGAAGAGGGCACGAGTCCGACACCCCGGACTGTGACAGAGGTGAGTGCTCATTCATCGCCCCCTGATGCTTAAAGAGGAATTTCAAAACTTTATAGAGTCAATTTTATTTTACAATAAACGTACATCGAAATCAATTGTGCAGAGAAAAAACTTTAAAAAAATTTTTTTTTTTTTTTTGAAGCTATCCGTTCCAAAAAATCGATTTGTATAAAGATCTACGTATACAACCATTTTCTCTGCAAATGTCTACTTCACAGGGCCTGAATGGATGAGTGGCTAGCGCTCGGTAATACAGGTTTCGGGTTCGAGTCCCGGCGGTGCCATGGATGTTTGTAGTGGTTCGGAATCCACTTTAAACCGTAAGTCTCGATCTAATAGGATCGTAGAGCGTTGCGGGGGTATTGTTACTTCGCGACCATGGCTTATCTTCAAGTGACGCGCGCCCCCTGGGTATTGCAAAGTGAGTAACGTCTGTGCAGCGTTTGCCTTAAGGCATCAAAGACCAAGATGTCTAAGTGTTTACCAGCAACATGCCTACTCCACTCTAAAGACAGAAGGCGCGAATTTCCATTTTTTATTTTTCAAACGTGGGGCTTGTATGGCAGAGAGGCTGGTGCTCGGTACCACAGGTTTCGGGTTCAAGTCCTGGGGGTGCCATGGATGTTGGGATTTGACTTTAAACCGTAGGTCCCGTTTTAACAGGACCGTAGAATGTTGTAGAGGGACTGTTACTCCGCGTCCGTAGCATATCTTCAAGCTACACGCACCTGCAGTGTAGAGCTGAGTGAGTAACATCGGTGCAGCGCTTGCCTTAAGGCATCAAAGACAACTCTCTATGCGTTTGCCAGCTGGATTAGAATTTTTTTTTCAAATATCGGCAACGGGAAATGTTATTTCATATATTAACCACTTTTTGTAAGCAATATATTTCTTTTATTTTTGTATATTTCATTTTAATATTTACAAAAATATGCAAGAATTCAGGTTCGAATCCTGGCAGTGACATGGATGTTTTGAGAGGGTTCGAAATCTACATTAAGCTGTAGATCCCAGCTATAACAGAGCTTTCGCATATCCAAATATTCATTCACGATATGTCCAACACGTTCCTTTGACATCTTTAGGGCCTCAGCTACCTCAATAAACTTCACTTTACGGCTATCAGAAATTATTTTGTGGACTTTTTTGATGTTTTCCTCGGTAGCAGTTTCTTTTGCGTGCATCGTCCTCGGTGCTCATTTCGCCTGGTTTAAATTTAACAAACCACTTTTCTACGGTTGATTTTAATGGTGCAAAGTCCGAATAATGTTTATCAATAATTGGCTTCAATAGCATTTTTTTCGCCAAAAAGACAATGCTTTAATTAACACACGAAATTCCTTTTTATCCATTTTTTCAAACTATCAAAAGTTGCTTCACTAAAAATGCTATAACTCACATACTAATAGTGCAACAGCTGTCAAATTTATACACGTGTCTTTTGAAGGTTAGGGATAACTAAAAACCATATGGATTTAATACTAGTAGCTCCATCTATGTGTCAGCCTAGAAACTTTTCAGCCCCTCTGTTAACAATGACGATATGAGACAAAAAAATTCTCGTTTTGGAATGATGTGGGGGAGAAGTTTGACTGGGCTGTGCGACACCCTACAGTCATATTAGACAAGGACGTACGGTTTAAAGTGGATTCGGAACCACTGAAAACATCCCTGGCACAGGCGTGACTGTAACCAGAAACCGGTGGTACCGACAGCCAGAGCGCTAGCCACTCGGCCACCCCTGCTTTATTTTAATAGTAAATAAATTAATAGTTTTAAAAACACTAAAAACACGCTTTTAGAGTTAATCAAACTAAAAAGTAAAAAATAATTCTTAACATAAGAATAAAATGACTGACGAGAAAATGAATGTCACTGTTCTAAAAGCGTGGGGTGCTCGATATCAATCGTTATCATTTTTCACTAGTTTCATTACGAAATGCAGAGTTAGTTTAAAAATGTCATACAAAGCACCCCACGCTTTTAGAACAATGACATTCATTTTCTTTTTTGTCAGTCATTTTTTCTTATTTTAAATTATTTTTAGGAAATTGAGGAAAAACATCTTTGAGAACAATTAAAGCAGGAGATCGAAAAGGCTAAAGTTTTACAATTAAGAGTTTTTCAAACCCCCGCCCCCCAAAAGGTTAAAGTTAAAATGAGAATTTTAAGAAAAGTAAAATAAAACAAAAGGAATTAAGATTAAACAAAATAATTATACAAAATAGGTAGGGTTTGATCAGTTGACTGACTCGCCAGTAGATGGCGCCATCAGTCCCAAAATCGAGGCCAAAGAGTCAGTTACATACATACAAACATACAGGTGAAGCTATTAAAAAAAAAGTTCCAAATGTTAAAATCTTGTTCAAAAGTGATTTTTATTGTCATTGCAGATTCTTTTAGAGATCGAGCCGTAGACGTGGAACCTGCTCAACCAGCCGCAAGCAGCTGCAGCTCAAAGGATGGGGCCTTCCAGCAATCTAGCTGCAGACCTATTCGAACTGGCCGTCGACTTCATGGATTGCGCCCTGCTTGGATTTTCGATCTTCATGCTCTACAGGATTATCAAGTGATTCGCTGTCGACAGAGGTGGACTGCATCACACTACACTCTATGTTGTGATTGTATATGTATATTGTGATTATCCTGTTACACTACAAATATTATTGTGAATGTGATTTTGTTGCGTTTGTCATCCAAATGTGTGTTTGATTTTTTTATGTGTTAATAAAAACGAGTTTTAGTCTAATCGAACAAATTTATATAATGGAATAGAGCATTGGATATTTTGAAAGAAATGTGTGCAGGTATGTACTCTACACTCTGCAAACCGGAGCACTTTAAATTTTTTAACTGCCACTTTCTCTCTCTGGCTTCGTGTGTACGCCAATATGCAATAAGTGTATGTGTTCAAATGCAAATATGTATGCAGTTGTAGGCCTATACAAATGTGTGCGTGCGCATTTGTAGGCTTATTGGGGTCGTATGCAGTTGTAGGCTTACTATACAAGTGTGCGTGTGTGCAGTTGTAGGCTTATACAAGTGTGTATGTGTTTTCTGTTTTTTTTTTTTTTTTTTTTTCAACTATTATAATGCGTGCAAATATTGAATTACAAAAATCTATTGTAGCATTTACGATACATAAATAATAAATAAAAAAATCATAAACCTGTTTTAAAAAAAGGCTTGATTTGTTTTAAATTCGATTTTTAAAATTAATAACCATTTTGATTATTTCAATGATCAATTCAAGAATTCTTTATTGAAAAGAATAGATTAACAGCAATTAAGTGCGTCATGTAGTGTTATATTTGTTTACAATCATCCATAATTATAATTTCCAGTACAATAATTAATCTTTCTTTCTTTTTTTTAACAAATAAGAATACTGCTTGTCCAAAATGTAAGACAATTTAAAATTCTCGGAGCTTATGGAATTTCAATTTTTCTTTTTTTAGATTGTTGGCAGTGTCCTTGACATCTGTGTGAAATGTGACGTCAAAATATTCATTAGTGTTTGAGTTACGCTTGGCTTTGTGACACGCTAAAACTGATTCCGGCGATTTTTCAAATGTCTGAATTCATTGAGCAAAGAACTTGCATTCAATTTTGTTTGCGGAAATGTGTAGAATTTTGCAGAAGGCATTCGGTGAGCATTCCTATATCGAAAGGAAATGATTACAAGTGCTATAAACAGTTTAAGAGGCAGAGAACGCGTTGAAGACGAAGTTCTTGTCAAAAAAATTAAAGATTTGGTGCTTGCAAATCGTCGATTTACAATTAGAGACCTTGCTGATGATTGTTGGAATTTCGAAAGGATCGGTTCATTCCATTTTGGGCTTCAAACACGTAAAATCTCGATGGGTACCGAAAACACTGAATGCGCCAGCTCACACTGCATTGATTCTTCGAGACTTTTTCGCCGAAAATGAAACCCATATCATTCCAGAACCACCGTGTTCACACCATGCGACTTATGGCTATTCCCTAAACTCAAAAGACCACTCCGGGGACACCATTTTGAGTTGATTTTCCTATAACTTGATATTTTTCACTTTTACAATCTTAACTTTTCCTAAAACTTTTGATATTTAAAGAACTAACAAAATTGAAAAGGGAATGATGATTTGGTTAGGTTAAACATATTAAATTTCAGCTTCAGAATAATTTCTAGGTTTAATCCATCTTGTAGATTTATAAAATTTATTATTTTTTTTAAAAAAATATATAAATATTGATTTCATTTTAGTTAAAAAAAATTGAGTTCTATTTTTTATAATTTCTGTGAATCTCTTACAACTCCCTTGATAAGTCTACAACGGTTCAATTAAATCTGATCGCTTAAAGTAAGGTAAAATCGAGTCCAAAAGAGTCAGTTACAAACATACAGGTGAAACTAATAAAAGCGTATTAAATAATAGTTTAAAAAAACACGCTTTTAGAGTTAATCAAAGTAAAAAATAAATTAATAGTTTTAAAAAACTGTTCTAAAAGCGAGGGGTGCTCGATATCAATCGTTAAAATTTTTCACTAGTTCATTCCGAAATGCAGAGTTAGTGTAAAAATGTCATACAAAGCACCCCACGCTTTTGGAACAGTGACATTCATTTTCTCGACAGTCATTTTATTATGTTAACAATTATTTTTTACTTTTTTGATAGATTAACTCTAAAAGCGTGTTTTTTAAACTATTCATTTATTTTTAGTTTGATTAACTAAACTAATATTTAAATGAGGTCCCGGTACGGAGGAGTGGGAACTATAGTTCTTACAATAATGTAATTGTGAGTAAAACAAAGGCTAAATGGGAATAGTCCGTTGTGCCCCTGTCCCACGGATCTGATTGCTTAAAGTAGGGCAAAATCGAGCCCAAAGAGTCGGTTATAAACAAACATAGAGGTGAAACTAATATAAAAGCGTATTAAAAAGAATCAACTGTTTTCTTTCTGAAAATGCCTGTAAATGTTTCTTTGCAGCGCTATTAGTGTATATGAGGAGAAACAAATCTCCAGGGGGAAAAGTCAGTTACATACAAACATACAGGTGAAGCTAATAAAAGCGTATTAAAAAATACACTAATTCCAACGTTAAACGAAAAGTTTGTAAATAATATGCAATAAAAGTTGCGCTTATAATTTTAAATTATTGTGCGAATCAAATACTTTCATCAAATAAGAGTTAAAATATGTAGATAGGCATATTGAATCATTATACATGAAAATTTTTTTTTCGTATAATTAGAACTTGATCGGAATAATAAACATCAGTGTTTCTAGAAAATTCGATCACATATTAGCAGATGGGACGCAACGTTGTCGTGTTACATGAAATAAAACACGGTTGGTTTTGGTACATTTTATGAGAAGGACAAAAAATTATTGCGAAATTCATCGTTGGGAGAGCTGTAAAGGGAAAAATCAATTTTAATGTCTATTTAAAAATGAAAGGATTTTAGAAATAAAAAAAAGAACAGTCGAACATCAAAAATTGAACACGGTAAGTTGATAAATGGCACACTCTGGCATTTCTTCTCATAGGTTCAGCTTCTGGCAGTGACATGGATGTTTGTGAGGGGTTCTGAATCTGTGTTAAACTATAGATGCCGGTCTGGTTTAACACTCGTGTGCAAAAAATAACCGTAGAGCGACAAACAAAACCTGGAGTTTATTTAAATATTAATGTCTCCAGACGGGGGCCTGATGGCCGAAAGGCTAGCGCTCTGGCGTTTCGGTACCACAGGTATCGGGTTCAAATCCCGACTTTGCCATGGGTGTTTGTAGTGGTTCGGAATCCACTTTAAGCCGTAGGTCCCGGTCCTAACAGGATCGTAGAGCGCTGCGGGGGCATTGTTACTCAGCGTCCGTCTCATTGTTACTTACCATCAAGTTACACGCGCCCCCTGGGTAATGCAAAGTGAGTAACGTCTGTGCAGCCCTTATGGCGAAAGATCACGGTCTATTTTGCCAGCTGCATTAGAAGAAAAAAAAATGTCGCCAGATGGCTATGATACATACAGCAGATATTTTTTCAAATGCAGCTGGCAAACACAGAGACAGTTAATATTTATGCCATAAGCTGTGACTCACTTAGCACTACCCAGGGAGTGCGTTTAGCTTGAAGATATACTCCAGGGAGTGCGTTTAGCTTGAAGATATACTACGGACGCAGAGTAACAATAACCCCGTAACGATCTTATACCGGGAGCTACGCCTCAAAGTGGATTCCAAACCACTGAAAATATCCATGGCACACGAACCCGAAACCTGTGATATTGAGCGCTAACCACTCGACTATCAGGCCGAGTGGCTAGATATACGGCAGATATAAATTTATATCATTTACGCAGATATATATATATATAATAATGTTGTTGTTGTTTTTCTTATCCCACTTGGCTGGCCAAGCCCACGAGCCCATATGGACTCATGATTGAAGGGGAAGGAAGCAGCTTCTGTTGTGATGGAGCACCCGTAGGTAGAAGCCTGACTTTTGCTCCGTGACGCTCTTACAGTCATAGAAGACCGGGACCTACGGCTTAAAGTGGATTCCGAACCACTACAAACATCCATGGCACCGCCGGGATTCGAACCCGAAACCTGTGGCACCGAGCGCCAGAGCGCTAGACACTCGGCCACTATTCAGGTCCCAAATTTGCCAACGGCACGCAGTGTTCCCAGGTGGTCACCCACCCAAGTACTGACCGCGCCCAATGATGCTTAACTTCGGTATATATAATAATGAAAAGACATTAAGCGTCACAGAGCCCAATAGACGTTTCACCCACATCATTCCCAAACTGTAAAGGGGCAACTCAGCTCCAGGCACAATGATATGGTCCGGTATGAGTGGTTTGGAATGCACGTAAAACTGTATATCCCGTTTAATTAGCCAAAAATGTCCGTAGAGCGACAAACCAAACTTATAGTTGGTTTGAATATTAATGCACGAGACGCCTATGTTATATACGACAGATATTCATTTAGATGAAAACACAGAAACGAAATTGAGTAGCAAAATCATAGCATGTAAATTCAATAGCATTCAAAATCGCAATGCAAAACCCTGCTCTTGAAAAAACAACAATAATAAAATAAAAAATGCTCTTCAAATTCCAACTTATCATATGTGAACATTGGAAGACGGAAGAATGAACTCAGGAATATGACAATGCACGAGACACAGGGAGCAATGGATTGGAATAAATACAATCATGGCCACATTCAAATAGCCACATGAACAGAGCAATGTTGAATAGAACAAGAACCTCATGAAGAATGAAGTTTTGAAAAATCTCTCAAAAAATATACAAAAGATAAATGTCGCCGTAAATGAAGAATGAAGTATTCCCAATTCTACAAAAAACACTGTTAGCATTTAATGCCTAAAAGAATATATGAAAGTTTGAAAATTCTAGACATAAACGAAGAACGAAGTATTCCCAATTCTACAAAAAACACTGTTAGCATTTAATGCCTAAAAGAATATATGAAAGTTTGAAAATTCTAGACATAAATGAAGAACGAAGTATTCCCAATTCTACAAAAAACACTGTTAGCATTTAATGCCTAAAAGAATATATGAAAGTTTGAAAATTCTAGACATAAACGAAGAACGAAGTATTCCCAATTCTACAAAAAACACTGTTAGCATTTAATGCCTAAAAAGAATATATGAAAGTTTGAAAATTCTAGACATAAATGAAGAACGAAGTATTCCCAATTCTACAAAAAAACACTGTTAGCATTTAATGCCTAAAAGAATATATGAAAGTTTGAAAATTCTAGACATAAATGAAGAACGAAGTATTCCCAATTCTACAAAAAACACTGTTAGCATTTAATGCCTAAAAGAATATATGAAAGTTTGAAAATTCTAGACATAAAGGAAGAACGAAGTATTCCCAATTCTACAAAAACACTGTTAGCATTTAATGCCTAAAAGAATATATGAAAGTTTGAAAATTCTAGACATAAATGAAGAATGAAGTATTCCCAATTCTACAAAAAACACTGTTAGCATTTAATGCCTAAAAGAATATATGAAAGTTTGAAAATTCTAGACATAAACGAAGAACGAAGTATTCCCAATTCTACAAAAAACACTGTTAGCATTTAATGCCTAAAAGAATATATGAAAGTTTGAAAATTCTAGACATAAATGAAGAACGAAGTATTCCCAATTCTACAAAAAACACTGTTAGCATTTAATGCCTAAAAGAATATATGAAAGTTTGAAAATTCTAGACATAAACGAAGAACGAAGTATTCCCAATTCTACAAAAAACACTGTTAGCATTTAATGCCTAAAAAGAATATATGAAAGTTTGAAAATTCTAGACATAAACGAAGAACGAAGTATTCCCAATTCTACAAAAAACACTGTTAGCATTTAATGCCTAAAAGAATATATGAAAGTTTGAAAATTCTAGACATAAACGAAGAACGAAGTATTCCCAATTCTACAAAAACACTGTTAGCATTTAATGCCTAAAAGAATATATGAAAGTTTGAAAATTCTAGACATAAACGAAGAACGAAGTATTCCCAATTCTACAAAAAACACTGTTAGCATTTAATGCCTAAAAGAATATATGAAAGTTTGAAAATTCTAGACATAAATGAAGAATGAAGTATTCCCAATTCTACAAAAACACTGTTAGCATTTAATGCCTAAAAGAATATATGAAAGTTTGAAAATTCTAGACATAAATGAAGAACGAAGTATTCCCAATTCTACAAAAAACACTGTTAGCATTTAATGCCTAAAAGAATATATGAAAGTTTGAAAATTCTAGACATAAACGAAGAACGAAGTATTCCCAATTCTACAAAAAACACTGTTAGCATTTAATGCCTAAAAGAATATATGAAAGTTTGAAAATTCTAGACATAAATGAAGAACGAAGTATTCCCAATTCTACAAAAACACTGTTAGCATTTAATGCCTAAAAGAATATATGAAAGTTTGAAAATTCTAGACATAAATGAAGAACGAAGTATTCCCAATTCTACAAAAAACACTGTTAGCATTTAATGCCTAAAAGAATATATGAAAGTTTGAAAATTCTAGACATAAACGAAGAACGAAGTATTCCCAATTCTACAAAAAACACTGTTAGCATTTAATGCCTAAAAGAATATATGAAAGTTTGAAAATTCTAGACATAAATGAAGAATGAAGTATTCCAAATACAATAAGAAACCCTATGCAGCTCAGTAGGCATGGGAGAATGCCAAAAGTGATAAATGGGAAACTTCAAGAAGAAGGAATGGATCAATGCACTACGAGTACTTATGGCCATTGGAAATACCAATGTTTAAAATCCCAACCCGAAACGTCAAAAGTGCTTCAAAACCATACTACAAGAGACTTCAAACAAAAGCCAAATTCCCCAGAAAAATCCTTTCAATGAATCATTTATTTATCATTATTTCAATTATTTTTTTAATTTATTAATCATCAATTATTCATGAATCACTTCAAGAGTTAGGGGGCTCAAAGTACCATTTTCCGCCAAAATCCACAATGGAGTTTTATTTGCTTGGCCCTCATTTTCGGATAACGTCACGGACCCCTAAGCCTGACAACATCATGTTCACATATGATAAAAAATTAATAATGATTTCAGATGGATATATGTATTAATTTTCCTTTTCTTCAGTGTTTATCACCAATCGAGGTCATATGAGACGCATTTTCCATGGATTGGACAGTAAGGACGCAAATAGGCGTAAATTGGATTAAAAAGAGTATAAATTAATTTAAAATTCCCCTCTTGATCCGATGTCGATAAAACTCGTTCATTGAACATGGAATCGATCACGACTTTTCTTCGTTACAAGATGTAATTCCTTGGGGACTGAATGGCCGAGTGGCTAGCGCTCGGTACCACAGGTTTCGGGTTCGAGTCCCGGAGGGGCCATGGGTGTTTGTAGTGGTTCGGAATCCACTTTAAACCATAGGTCCCCGTCCTAATAGGGTCGTAGAGCGCTGCGGGGGCATTGTTACTCTGCGTCCGTGGCTTATCTTCAAGTGACACGCGCTGCCTGGGTAATGCAAAGTGAGTAACGTCTGTGCAGCGCTTGCCTGAAGGCATCCAAGACGTCCATGTCTGTTTGCCAGCTGCATTGGAAAAAAAAGATGTAATTCCTCCTTGTTTTTTGGCTATTTATTTTAAGATTAGATACTGCTATTAAATAGGTATTAAATTGCTCCGATAAACCAACAATTAGGATGGTGATATTTTAAACTTGGTATAAATGTGGGGCCTGATGGCAGAGTGAATAGCGCTCTTTCGGATTCGAGTCCCGGCGGTGCTATGGATGTTCGTAATGGAATCTACTTTAAACCGTCGGTCCCGGTCTCACATCACTGTGCTTAGAGCTGAGTTGGTCCTTTACAGTTTGGGAATGATGTGGATGAGAAGAAGTCTGATTGGGCTCTGTGACGCTCTACAGTTGTGTGAGACCGGAAGCTACAGCTTAAAATGGTTTCCAGAACACTGCAAACATCCATGGCAATGAAGGGATTGGAATCTGAAACTTGGGGCATTGAAAGCTATTAACTCGGCCATCAGGTCACTGGTCTAATATGACTAATAGATAATAGAGCGTTTTACATAAGACCGACAATCCTACCCAATAAAAAGAAAAAAAATCTCCTATCTCGAAATCTGCCAGTAAGGTAGACGGTCTTGGCCCACCATGCGCCATTGATGATAATGATAATCTTAAATCCTTTTCAAATTACACGAATGAGGATAGATTTAGATTTTTAAGAAATAAGAGTTCAATAGTTTTCGTTAGGCATGCTATGTCATTGTGATTTCTATAAATTTGACATCTATTCGGCCACAAATTGTGAGTAGAGTAGAATTGAGAAGTTTAAATTGAGGTTCCACAAATATTAAACTTTTTTTATCTTTCTAATGCAGCTGGCAAACACTTAGACAGCTTGGTCTTGGATGCCTTAAGGCAAGAGCTGTACAGACGTTACTCACTTTGCATTACAGGGGGCGTGTGTCACTTGAAGATAAGCCACGGATGCGGAGTAACAATGCCCCCGCAACACTCTACGATCCTATTAGACCGGGACCTACGGTTTAAAGTGGATTCCGAACCACTACAAACATCCATGGCACCGCCGGGATTCGAACCCGATACCTATGGTACCGAGCGCCAGAGCGCTAGCCACTCGGCCAGTCAGGCCCCACAAATATCAAACTAGAAATATAAGAATTAATTCAATAACAAGCCAGTTTATATTAGTGTCTGGATGTAGAAGTTAAGCTTAAGATCTCTCATTATCCGACGAATTGAGGCATCTATCGAATTCATAATTGCATTTAAAATCTCAAGTTCCTTGCTCTAAAATTGTACTTTGATACAATGTTTATACACGTATATTTCATGGGCCTAAATGACCGAGGGTCTAGCGCTCTGTGTTTCGGGTTCGAGTTCCGGATGTACCATGGATGCCAAGACTGGAACCCGAATCCTGTGGCCCCGAGCGCTAGTCGGCCATTCAGGCCCCAATCCTTAATAAGTAACGAACATAGGTACACAAACAAATGAGATACGAGCTAGGTATCAAGAAACGACTGCATGGCGGATATAGGAATGCTTGCTCTGTTTATAAATGCACGGTTTCCATTAACATGGACGAATAGTATTTGGGGATTGACAGGTGCCTGCGGTGGCATGGATGTTTGTAAAGTGGTTCGGAATCCACTTTAAACTGTAGGTCCCGGTCTAATGAGCCTAAAGAGTGCACAAAATGGCCATAGAGCGGCAAACCAAACTAAATCTTCTTTTCAGGGTGGTGTCTTGTTGACCCAAATGATTAGATCTTACTTTAAGTTTCGAATGTGTAGAATGAAGACGAGGTTCAAATCCCACAGAACTCCTAATTGAGCCGTTACAGAGAATCGACCGTATGCTGTATTTTAAAAATAGCTTTTTAATGTTAACCTTTATGTCCAAATGCTCGAGCATTTTTTCCACGAGAAGAGTTGTAGTATTATGTTCTAGTTGTAGTTCCCAGGAGAAAAGAATATGTATTCTTTAACAAGTAAATAATAACAAAATATCACTCAAATCTGCTGAGGATAGTTCTATTACATGTAGGTCCCGGTTTAATTAGCCTATAGTGTGCACGAAATGATTGTACAGCGACAAACCAAACCCCCTTTTGTTGAACATTGATGGCCACTGATGTCCACAGTCCACCAAGGCCACCCTTCCTGCCGCTCCAGTGCGAAGAAGCCAATGTTATTCTCTGCGGTTTCTTAACTGTGTCGGTTGGAATGTGTTAATGTATACTTCATTGCTGGCGTTTGGTCTTCCTTTGCAAGTGGTGGGTGTCATGAAACAACCAGTTACGTAAGAACAGTTGCTGTTGTTCTTTGAGCTAATTCGTTTAGATGTTTACGAAATATGTTGTAGATCCACAAGTGATGGCTAGGGTTGTGTAAGTTTTTCTTTTTTATTTATGTGGTAGAATGATAGTGACTGAACATGTTTTTATATATATTGGGTTGAGGAAAAAGAAATGCATTATTTTTACGTGAACTTGAAGACTTTATTCAACACGTTTCGTATTACCCATTTTGGTCAAATAGGCACAGCTTTGTCCTATTATTTGTTGCCATTGGGGATAATTATTTGCTTTTCAGATATCTCATCATGGCTTCCACCGTTCAGCATAACCCTTTCTGTTACATCACAATGAGTTACTCTGTTTACTTTTTACAATAGTTAGTACTCTGTTGATGTTTGGTCTTTCTTTGCAAGTGGTGGGTGCCGTGCTTGTGTTTCATGAAATAACCAGTTACGTGAGAACAGTTTCTGTTGTTGCTGGCCACTTTGAGATTTATAAAATTCCTATTGGAATTTAGATGTTTACAAAATATGCTGCAGATCCAGAAGTGCTGGTTAGATTTTTTTAAATTTTTTTTATTTTATTTCTGTGGTAGAATGATAGTGACTGAACATGTTTTAAAAAGAATTCTTTTTATGTATTAGTTTGGGGAAAAAGAAATCCATTATTTTACGTGAACTTCAAGACTTTATTCAACATATTTCGGATTAACAATTTTAGTCGAATATACGCCGTTTTGTTCAATAATGTGTTGCCATTTTAAAGGTAGCTTCAAAATGCCTTCTCATAGAAGTCTTGGCCTTTATTGGCGAAAAAGTCTAGTAATCGATTTTCACAATCTTTTCTGGATGCCAATTTCTTATCACTAAGGAAGTTTTGCAAGGCAAGAAAAACATGGTAATCGCTTGGTGCGAGGTCCTGACTATAGGGTGGATGTATCAAAACTTCTCAATCAAGTTCCTGGCTTTTCTGGCGAGTCATTATAGATGTGTACGGCCTGGCGTTGTCCTGATGGAACACAACACCGAGCGGGGAGTTCGGAATCCACTTTAAACCATAGGACCCGGTCTGTTTAGCCTAAAGTGTGCACAAAAGGACCGTAGAGCGACAGACCAAACCAAATCCACAATGTCTGCTGTCCAAAGCATTTAACTCGATTAATCAATCACTTGGCCGAATGACTGGCGCTCGATGTCACAGGTTTGGGGTTCAGAGTAGGGGTATAGAAACCCACTTTAAGGCGTAGGTCCCGATCTAAAACAACGACTACTACACCACGCCCTATCTCTGTGCCTAGAGCTGAGCTTTCCCTTTTACGATTTGGGAATGATGTGGGCGAGAAGTCTAACTGGGTTCTGTGACTCTCTTACAATCCTAAAAGACCGGGGCCTACAGCTTTAAGTGGATTCCAAACCACTACAAACATCCATGGCACCGCAGGGTCTCGAACCCGAAACCAGTGGTATCATAGGCCTAGCCAATTTTCCACCAGGTATGGTCTAATACGAATGTAGAGTGCTGGGCGTAGGGCTGAAAACCCTACACCGTAAAGAAAAACATCTTCCTTATCGGAAACGGCCAGTGGGCTGACGGCCTGAATCCCGCCATGGGGCCTGTGCCCCATTGTTGATGATGAATAACATTTTAATACATAGCATGATAAATATTTATAAAATTTAAACAATTTTAATTTTTCAGATCTTTTTTTCAATTTTTCAAAAAAATTATTAAATATTAGATGTCTTTAAAATCTGAGGTTTTTAAAGTATAAATCTGTTATGCAACTTCTATTCGACATAAAAATTGAAGTTGTGCATTTTATCTTTCCCAAATTATTTGATGGGAAACGAAGAATAAGTTTTCCCCCTTAAAATGCGTGGGTGTTGTTTTGTGGAAGTGGGATTTTTCGTGTCCTTGACCATTTCCAGTTTTCTGTCAATTTCTCTCTCAATTTTACTTATACAATCGTTTGGAATTCTATACTTTTAATTTCAAATTTCTTTCACGAGCTATTTTATGCGCAGTATTTATAATATATCTTTCAGAGAATTTTATATGTAATATTAATTTATTATTTTTATGTGTATTATATATTTTTTATATGTAATATTAATTAATAAAATTTTTTTGTCTTTGATAAAGGCAATTAAGAATCAGTTTCGCGCAATAAGAAGATTGAAATTTTTGGAGAGGCCATTCGTCAGATATTAAATTAGAAAATGTCAGTTGTAATAATATACATGCGTTTTAAATTAAGAAAAGTATCTCATTCAAATAAAAAGCAGAATAATTATTGTGTAGTTATTAAATAATTTTATGGGTAACCTGTCTATCGTCCCAGCCGATTATTATCCTTTTTTATTACCTTATTTTATTTTTTTTTAAATTTTGTTTACCTATTTTATATCTAGGGCCTGAATGGCCGAGTGGCTAGCGCTCTGGCGCTCGGTACTACAGGTTTCGGGTTCGAGTCCCGGTGGTGCCTTGGATGTTTGTAGTGGTTCGGAATCCACTTTAAACTGTAGGTCCCGGTCTCATAGGATCATAGAACGTTGCGGGGACATTGTTACTCCGCGTACGTGGCTTATCTTCAAGCAACACGCGCCCTCTGGTTAATGCAAAGTGAGTAACGTCTGTGCAGCGCTTGCCTTAAGGCATCCAAGACCAAGCTGTCTAAGCGTTTGCTAGCTGCATTAGAACAAAAAAAAAATGGTATCCTTTTAAGAAATGTGCGAATTGAATTGCAAAAATAAAACATTCTTAATAATTGACTTCATAATGAAACAAAACAAAATTTCATTAAAAAAAGAATGAAACTTTATAATTTATGATGTCATAAAAAAATGTGTTTTCGATGGATTGATTTTTGACATTCTTAAATGTAGTGTTAATGGTGGTTTATAGATGGCATTGGCGTAAGTTGTTTACTGTGTTGCTATCGTGAAACGTGAAGGGGGGATTGGAGATTTTCGGAGGTCAAAGTTCGCGGGTTAGTTGACGGACAGCAAGCTTCTTTGTTGGTGAGTTTTTCGATCACTTTTTTTCATTGTGTTATTATAATTGCATTACTAAACTTTTATTGGAGATTCCTGAATGCAGATATGAAAAGCGCATATCCCTTTAATTGCAGTCTATGATTGGAAATTTTATGAAGGATTTGAGTAGATTCAGTAATCCTTTGTTAGCTTGAGTGGTCAAGCAGGCTTTTGGCATCGAATCGGAGGTCAAAGTTCGCGGAGTTGTTGCAGACGGACAGCGAGCTTCTTTGTTGGTGAGTTTTTCGATCACTTTTTTTCATTGTGTTATTATAATTATTAAATTTTTTTTGGATATGAGGGAGTGTAGAAATGAAAAGCGAAGATTTATTTAATTGCAATCTAGGATTGGAAATTTTATGAAGGATTTTAATGATGTTGAAGTTCTTTGTTAAGAGTAGATTCAGTAATCCTTTGTTACCTGGCGTGGTCGAACAGGCTTTTTGGCATGAATCCCGGCGTTTGTGCTGTTTTTGAATTTCGTCTTAAAAAAATAAGAGATTTAATAATAAAAATAATGGAGATTTTTGCAGATTTTTCTTTAGTGGGCAAGTTTAGATATTTAAATACATTTTGAATGATTTTTTTTTTTTTTTTTGATTAATTCTTAAAATCCACGCAGTAAATTTTGCCATTATATATCTTGTTTATATCTTTGAATGCTTTATTGTATTCTTTTTTTTTTTCATTCACATAATAGATATTTCGCAGTTCATAATAAAATGCATTTAAATATCTAAACTGTGAATATTTAAACAGTGGGTTTTTGGCTTTTTTTTATTAATTGTTGGAACCAACGCAGTTAATTTTGCTGTTGTATATTTTCTTCAATAAAACATTGATAGACATTGTATTATTTATTTATTCATTCATTCACAGAATAGATATTTCGCAGTTTATAATAAATATTCACAGTTTAGATATTTAAATGCACTTTAAACAGTGGTTTTTCTTTATTAATTCTTGGAACCAACGCTGTTAATTTTGCTGTTGTATATATTCTTTATGTGTATCAATGCTTTTTTGTATTTATTTAATTATTCATAGAATCGTAATTCATAGTTGTTCTGTTGTATTTGTTTATTTATTTAACAAAAATGAAACGAATTGTTTGATTTCTTCAATAATACAATCCAGATTTTTGTTGAAAACTAAACGCAATTTAACAGTGAAATTACATTTTGAATACCTTTTAAATACCGTGATAAAATGGAAAAAATAATTTATTATTTAGAATAATAAATTACTAAATTAGATAAAATTAATTTAATTAATAATTTATTATTTCGAAAGGAATTAAAAAATAATCTAATGTAAGATGGAATCGTAGTTGACATGAAAGAAAAAAAAACTTCAATTATAAATTTACTGTTTTTAGAACAATAACATATTAAATGAATTTTTACATTGAAAAAGTAACTGTTTTTTTAAATATATATGTTTAAGTGTTTTTCAATGCTTTAGTTTAATGTTTGGTTTTTTAATATTTAATATAAATTAATATCAAATTCTAATTTAATATATATAATTTATATATATATATAAACTTATAAAATATTAAATTAAAATGTATTAAATGTTTTAGTTTAATGTTTGGTTTTTTAATATTTAATATAAATTAATATTAAATTCTAATTTAATATATATAAATTTATATAAATTATATATATAAACTTATAAAATATTAAATTAAAATGTATTAAATTTTTTAATATTTAATATTTTTTAAAGTTTAATCATTCGTTAAACTAGATGTTAATTTTCTACACAATAATTATTAATCGATATATATATATATATATATATATATATTCGCGTTAATTTTTAAAATAGTGTCACATTAACAGGATTTTAATGCTAGCGTAACCGGATTTTTAAGTAGCGTACTAATTAAAGCACGTCAGGTACAATCATTTATTTGTAAGTACGTTGAAAATAAAAATAAACTTTTGTTTTATAATTCTAAATAACCACGATTCACCTAATTCTAATAACCAAGATTAACATGAAGTAGTTGTTTATATTTTCAGTTTCATAAATGCATTGATATACGTATACAATTCCTTGAATAGCTTTAAATAGCGAAATAGAAAACGGATTTACGATAACTACTGTCAAAAGCAGTACATTTTGAAAAACGATGCTGTAGAAATGAAATAGCAATATGAATAGCAGAAAAAAGAAAATGAATAGCAGTCAAATAGTTGCACTGAAAAAAAAAGTGTTAATATCAGGGATGGGGGGGCCTGAGTGGCTAGAGCTTTGGCGTTCGGTACCAGAGGTTTCGGGTTCGTGTCCCGGCGGTGCCATGGATGTGTGTAGTGGTTCGGAATCCACTTTAAACCGTAGGTCCCGGTCTAATACGATCGTAGAGCGTTGCGGGGGCATTGTTACACCGCATTCGTAGCTTCTCTTCAAGTTACACGCGCCCCCTGGGTAAAGCAAAGTGAGTAACGTCTGTGCAGCGCTTGCCTTAAGGCGCCCAAGACCAAGCTATCTAAGCGTTTGCTATCCGGTTTAATGTTAAAGCACTTTATAAGTAACTTACTATAGGACCTGAATGGCCGAGTGGCTAGCGCTCGGTACCACAGGTTTCGGGTTCGAGTCCCGGTGGTGAGATGGATGTTTGTAGTGGTTCGGAATCCACTTTAAGCTGTAGGTCCCGGTCTAGTATGATCGTAGAGAGTTAATGGGGTATTGTTACTCCGCGTCCGTGACTTATTTTCAAGTGACACGCGCCCTCTGGGTAATGCAAAGTGAGTAACGTCTGTGCAGCGCTTGCCTTAAGGTATCCAAGACGTCCATGTCTGTTTGCCAGCTGCATTGGGGGAAAAAAAGAATATCAGGGATGGGAAGTCAACTTTAAAATTCAGATTCCCGACTTCTGAGTCGGATTTTTTATGCCGACTACCAACCCTCGACTCTTTTCTGGAATTTTATGTAGTGATTTTCACTGATGACCGAGTGACTAGGACTCGTGCCACAGTTTTTCGGTTCGATTTCCGGAGGTGGCATGGAGTGGTTCGCGATCCACTTTAACGGTAGCTTCCGGTCTCATATGACTATTCGGCGTAGGTTTGACGACCCTAGCTTGCAAAACCAAAACATCTGTTTCGGATGATATGTCCTGTTCTAATCCGCAGATGAATAATAATTTAATCGGGCCTGATAGCCGAGTGACTAGCAATCTGTGCCCCAGGTTTCGGGTTCGAGTCCCCGCTGTCCCATGGATGTTTATTGTGGTCCAGAATCCCCTTTAAACTGCAAGTCCCGGTATTAAACCTATTGATTAAAAATAAATTCATTCGTCTGAACCATAGGTGAATAATAAATAATGAATAACAGATAATGTATCCTTGAAAGAATTTTACCAAAAAATAGTTTTCTTCTAATGCAGCTGGCAAAATAGACCGGGATCTTTCGCCATAAGGGCTGCACCGATGTTACTCACTTTGCATTACCCAGGGGGCGCGTGTAACTTGATGGTAAGCCACGGGCGCGGAATAACAATGCCCCCGCAGCGCTCTACGATCCTATTACGACCGGGACCAACAGCTTAAAGTGGATTCCGAACCACTACAACACCCATGGGCAAAGCCAGGATTTGAACCCGATACCTGTGGTACCGAACGCCAGAGCTCTAGCCATCAGGCCCCCTTACCAAAAAATAGTAATCTAACCTATATATACATATTTAATTTCCTTATAAATGATAAAAAAATGAATGCCATAATGTATTAAAGGAAATTAATAATTAGATAATCGATTTCAACTTAATTGAATGCCGTCTGCATTTGCTCGATTTTGAAGCAACCCAGCGCGAAAGTTATTAGTCAAATGTTGATTATTTATTTACTTAAAAAGTGAAACAAAATGTTTGATTCCTTCAATAATAATATACTCTAATTTCAGCTAAAAACTAAATGAATTTTAACAGTGAAATTATATTTGGAGTACCTTTAAATATCATAAAATGGAAAAAAAAATAATTTCTTATTATTTAGAATAATAAAAATAATTTAATTTTTAAATTAAATTAAATTGTTAATTAAATTATTGTTTATTAAATTAATTTTATCGATTATTTCTGAAAAGGATTTAAAAAAAAAATCTTATGGGGAAAATGGAAAAAGTGGTTCACATTAAAAAAAAAAAATTATTATATTAAAAATGTACTGTTTTTACAAAAAACAAATTAAATAGATTTTTACATTGAAAAAGTAAATGTTTTTTTTAATTATTTAATAAAATTTAATCTAATAAATTAATATTAAATTTTAGTATAAATAAAATTTAAGTAAATTATTATAATATACTTAAATTCATTAAATATTAAATTAAATTAAAATTTATTAAATTGTATTTAAATTTATAAGTGGATACTAATAAAAATTTTGCAGAAAATTAACTGTAGACCAAAAAGTGTAATGGCGAAATTAATTTGTCATAAAATGCATTTTACTGTTAATAAAAGTTAGCCATATATTTTTTTTACTTAGTGCAATATTTTTTTTTCAGACATAAATGTTTCCGTTATATAACATTTATAAAAAAAAAAAGGGGCCTGAATGGTTACCACAGGTTTCGGTTTTGTATCCCGGTGGTGTCATGGATGTTTGTAGTGGTTCGTCATTCACTTTAAAACGCAGTCCAGGTCTAATATGAATATTGAACGTAGTGCTGCCCCTTTCCCCCCCCCCTCCTTAAAAAGATCTCGGAATCGGCCAGCAAGCGCAGACGGCCTTGTCCCACCATGGGGCTGTTGCGCCACTGATTATGAAGATGAATATTTGCACTGAAAGATATAAAAAGATTTCGGGTTCGAGTCCCGGCGGTGCCTTGGTTGTTTGTAGTGGTTTGGAATCCACCTTAGAAAGTAGGTTCCGGTCTAATAGGATCCTAGAGCGTTGCGGGGGCATTGTTACTCCGCGTCCGAGGCTTATCTTCAAGCTTATCTTCAAGTTATCCCCCCCTGGGTAATGCAAAGTGAGTACGTCTGTGCAGCACTTGCCTTAAGGCATCTAAGACCAAGCTGTCTGTGTTTGCCAGCTGCATTAGAAAAAAATAAATAAATAAAAAGATATAAAAAGATTCAAATTTAGAGTACATTCTTTTGTACTCTAAATTTATTTACAAAAATACACGTATGCTACAAAAATAGTAGCAAATAGCCAGATAATAAAATATTATAGAATAGCTTCAAGCAAAAGTAATTACTCAAATGATTTTTTTTTTTTAAACATTTACTCTGAAAATGTTTAATAAATATAGGTTGATCCAAATAGATTTACAGTTGTCAGTGCATTATGTAATGACCACGGCTACCTTTCGGAGCACTATTTCAAAGTATTTTCTCATTGTAAAAAAAATAATAATAAAATGTGGCATGGGGGCCAATTGGTTAGTGCTCTGGCCTTAAGTACCACAGAATTCAGGTTCGAATCCTAGCTGTGGCATGGATGTTTGTGAGTGTTTCGGAATCGACGTTAAAACTGCAGGTCCCGGTCGAATTAGCCTGAAGTGTGCAAAGAAATGACTTTTCTATTTTTAAGGAAATAGTTCCATTTCGCTAAAAAACTAACGCTTGGAAGGACATCATTCTTGTGTTAAAAGAGTTTCATTAGCAATCTGAGGTTCTTTCTTGAAGCTACCGTGCTCGAGTTTTGCCGGTAAAAAAAAAAAAAAAAAAAAAAATGCGAAAAGGTAATTGATTAGCAGGGGAGAAAGCTCTCTGTCGCCTAGTCGACTGACCCCAGACCGCTGGAAATTGACCTTCGACCTTGGGGTGAATGCTTTTGCCTGTCTAGTGTCCTTGGGTCCAGATCCCCGCAAGGGTTGTAACCTTCCTGATACCCCCCCCCTATTGCTGCCAATAAAGTAAAAGTCTGCACTTCTTTTTTTTTCCCCACTCCCTTCTGCTGCTTGAATAGTCGAAACGTTTTCGTTTCCCCCCAGGCTCTGCCTTCCATCATTCACTTGTAAATGACCTTGAACGATTCACAGATTTTCCCCGTCTTTATCATTTCATTCTCTCTCAACAAACTGCTCTGGAACGTTTTTGTTATTTTTAACTTGTACTCCCTTTTGAAAGTATTTTTTATTTTTATTATTTAAGTTCTCTTTCAAACTACGCTCAGTTTATAATTCTTCAAGTTACTCTTTTTACTTTTTTATTTTAATTATTAAATATAATTATTATTTTTTTTAAAATGCTTCATTGGAAAAAAACTTCTCTTCTACATTTATTATTTTGGGCCTGAATGGTCGAGTGGCTAGCGCTCTGGCGCTCGGTACCACAGGTTTCGGTTTCGAGTCCCGGCGGTGCCATGGATGTTTGTAGTGGTTCGGAATCCACTTTAAACCGTAGGTCCCGGTCCTAATAAGATCGTAGAGCGTTGCGGGGGCATTGTGACTCCGCGTCCGTGGCTTATCTTCAAGTTACACGCGCTCCCTGGGTAATGCAAAGTGAGTAACGTCTGTGCAGCACTTGCCTTAAGGCATCCAAGACCAAGCTGTCTGTGTTTGCCAGCTGCATTAGAAAAAAAAACATTTATTATTTTTTCTATTTTACCTGTTTATTTCTAATGCAATGGGCTTTAAAGCTAAAGGAACTTCCTTTTCATATGCAAAGAAGGCGCTAACGGTTACCTAGCAACCAATGAGCTCCGTCAATCTACAAATCGTCGTCGTTCTGAAATATTCCCCACCCCTTCTTCGTTCTACCTGTTATGCCAGGGAAAGAAAAAAAAATGGGGATTTGGAGGGGTGGCCAATCAGCGGCCCGCCTTGACTATTTTTCCAGCCCATGAGATTTAACAGTTTTACAAAATATATTTATTTTAGAATCGCCAAAGGAGTGAAAACCAATGTATTAAAAAATTAATAGTTTCAAAAAATTAAAAAACACGCTTTTAGATTTAATCTGTCTAAAAAGTAAAAAATAATTGTTAACATAAGAATAAAATGACTGACGAGAAAAATGAATATCACTGTTCTAAAAGCGTGGGGTGCTCGATATCAATCGTTATAATTTTTCACTAGTTCATTCCGAAATTCAGAGTTAGTTTAAAAATGTCATACAAAGCACCCCACGCTTTTAAAACAGCGACATTCATTTTGTCGTCAGTCATTTTATTCTTATGTTAACAATTATTTTTTGCTTTTTAGTTTGATTCACTCTAAAAGCGTGTTTTTTTAGTTTTTTTAAATTATAATTTAGGAAAAACATCTCCTGCTTGAGAACAATTAAATCAGAAGATCGAAAAATCTAAAGCTATCGGTACAATTGAGAGTCCGTTAACGATGCCCAAGAAATAAAAAGGTTAAAGTTAAAACAAAAGTTTTAAGATCAAAGTACAATAAAACAAAAGGAATTAAGATTAAACAAAATAATTATACAAAATAGGTAGGATTTGATCAGTTGACTGACTCGCCAGTAGATGGCGCCACAGTCCCAAAATCGAGCCCAAAGAGTCAGTTATATACATACAAACAAACATAAAGGTGAAACTAATAAAAGCGTATTAAAAATTGTTTTAAATAAGCTGCATCGTGGGCTGGCTAATACGAGAGACTTTCCTATTGTACACTGGCGCAACAGCCCCATGGTGGGCCCAGGCCGTCTGCCTGCTGACAGATTTCGAGTTAGGAAATGTTATCTTTTTACGGGGTAGGATTGTCAGTCCTACGCCCAATGCTCTACAGTCATATTAGACCGGGACCCACGGTTTAAAGTGGATTCCGAACCACTATAAACATCCACGGCACCATCGGGACTCGAACCCGAAACTTGTGGCACCACAAGCCAGTCACTGGCACTATGTATTTTTTTTGTACCGACCATCAAAATGTGTTCCATGACCGTCGAATTGTCGTGCATTTAAAAAGTTAAGTCTTTTTAAAAATTATATTTATATTTTATAAATTAGTCCTTTTTAATTACAAACTCCTTAAACCATTAAAAATTTAAATTATTTAACATTTGGGCTAATTTGTACTTTTTTTATGCAATTTTCAAAGTTTAAACTCCTTCTTCAAAGTTTTTTTTTTTTTTTTGCCTTTCATATCAAAATGAATTGTTGGGGGAATTTCTCCACCCTCCTTTATTTAGGGATTTGGTAGGGTTTGTATTTGATAATGAAACGATTTTAAGGCATTTTCGAAACTTTTCAAAATCTGTATTTTTACGATAGTTTTTTTCCTTCTTTCTAATTCAGCTGGCAAACACTTAGACAGCTTGGTCATGGATGCCTTAAGGCAAGCGCTGCACAGACGTTACTCACTTTGCATTACCCAGGGGGCGCGTGTCACTTGAAGATAAGCCACGGACGCGGAGTAACAGTGCCCCCGCAACGCTCTACGATCCTTTTAGACCGGGACCTACGGTTTAACGTGAATTCCGAACCACTACAAACATCCATGGCCCCGCCGCCAACATCCAAGCCACTCGAACTCGAAACCTGTGGTACCGAGCGCCTGAGCGCCAGCCACTCAGCCATTAAAGGCCATTGACGTCACCGCGGTCGCCTGAAACCGGTTTTTCGCCGCGTGATAGTTGTTCAACTGAAAGCGGTTTTTCATGTATTTCGCTGTGAAGGGGTCGAAAAAAATTTGGTCTTGTTCTTTACGCAAGGCCTATACCAAATGAAATTATGTAACAAGTTTTGTTGAAGATCTGAGATATATGAAATCAAATCGAAATTTATTCAACATAAAAATGACACGTGCTTCTGTAGGTATGGAATTGATTTTGATCTGTACAATTTGTGGCTATTCTTTGGGAACATTTGGCTATTCAACAAACAACCAGTTGCACGTGGAATTTAAATAATAGAGTTTTTTTGCATACCGTATTTTGGACGTCCGTTATTTTTTCTCCCTAGCGCGCATGCTCGTAGGTAATTGAGTATGCGTATCTGTAATGTTTCCTATGAGCATGCGCGCTAGGGAGAAAAAAAATAACGGACGTCCAAAATACGGTATGCAAAAACTCTCTATTAAAGCTGGTTTCCTTAAACAGTTAAGAATAGAGAGTTTTTGCATACCGTACGTTAGTTACCGTAGGACGTCCGTTAGCTTTTTCTCCCTAGCGCGCATGCTCATAGGAAACTGAGCATGCGCGCTAGGGAGAAAAAGCTAACGGACGTCCTACGGTAACTAACGTACGGTATGCAAAAACTCTCTATTGTCACCGAAAACTGCGAAGGTATCAAAGTCTTTGCTGAGTTACAAACCCCTGAATGTTACTTGAGTTTTAGTGCTTAATAGGCAATCCCAAATGCATGCTCTGTTATATTTCTACTCTATGAACGGCACAGATATATTTCGTGTTTTTTTTTTAATACCGATTTTAATACTCATTATTATTAATTTTTTCAATTCCTTCTATTAGCTCACACTCTCCCTATATATATCTTGTTCACATTTTCAAGCGTTCATAAAATACTTTTTATTCATCCACTCAAGTTCAAATACATATTTTTTTAACTTGTAGAAGATGGCACTGGATGTCAATACAGTTTTCTCAAATATTAATTCAGTCAGTAAATTTAATTCATTCATTTTAGTTTTATTTTAGATTTAAGTTGCATATATCCACCCATAGATGGCGCCAGATAAACTGAAGTCAATTTTTTTATAAAGGACTTTCTGACTATAGTGGAAAAAAAAGTACGAATTGACTTAAAAATTTTTTTCATTTTTTTAAGTTTATCTGGCGCCATCTATTATTAGATACATGCAACTTAAATCAAAAAGAATGAAAATTATTTATAAAGGACTTTCCACACTGTAGTGAAAAAAAAAAAAAGTAGCAGTTGACTTTAAATTTTTTTTTTTTTATATCACTTGTTTAGGAATCAAGCAACAAAGAAAATCGGTTTTTTTTGGTGGAATAGCTCGAGTTCTGTAGAAGACAAAATAAATCGTCAACCGAACAAGAGAATGGCAGATGCCGGAAGTGCACCACAAAAGGAACTGTCGCCCGCACCCCCTGTCGGACAAGTTGCTCCAGAGTGTGTCGGACTTCGTGATGTCCTCCGCAAGGATGAAGGTCCACGCCGAAGAGTTCAACAAACAGATGGCCAACTGGAAATATATAGAGGCTTTGGATGCAGCTTCCAAGCGTTGTGAAGCGATAACTCGCAAATTTCAGAGGTTCCTTCCGCATTGTGACAAAGGTGAGTGACCTTTTTGCCCCCTCTGATTCTTAAAAAGGAATTTCAAAACTTGAAGGCAGTTTTTGGTACTTACGTATCAACGCTACCTTGGCTACAGATTTGGCGGTTTTTAAGTGTCACCAATCTAACAGCTACAGATTTGGCGGTTTTTAAGTGGCGCCAATCTAACAGCTACAGATTTGGCAGTTTTTAAGTGGCGCTAATCTAACAGCTACAGATTTGCTGATTTTTGGCGCCATTTTTTAGTGCTACGAAAATGCGTATTTGGGATTTGCCAGAAACAGAACAGGATGCGATTTTATTTTTTCAGGAGTGAAATATTTTACCAAACAAACGAAAATGTCCCGATTCCCATGACATGAAACTTTATTTTGGTAAACGTAAGTTTGGGAAATGCAATTTCAGTCAGTGTGCTTATCGCGTGGGACTTAGAAAAGACAACTGGTTTGAGGGAAGCAGAATTCCATTTAAAACCACCAAATCTGTAGCTGCGGTTGGCGTTCAAAAGATAACTGCGTGCGCGTGCGAAAAACAAGATTGCTCTTTATTGGCGCATCTGTAGCCAAGGTAGCGTTAATACGTAAGTACCCAATTTTTTTTTCATGGTAATTATAGATCGGGGACAGGGCCTGAATAGACGAGTGTCTGGCACTCAAGGTCACAGGTTTCGGGTTCGAGTCCCGGCGGTGCCATGGATGTTTGTAGTGGTTCGGAATCCACTTTAAGCCGTAGGTCACAGTCATCTATGACTGTAAGAGCTTCACAGAGCAGAAGGCAGACTTCTACCTACGGGTGCTCCATCAGAACAGAAGCTGCACCCATCCTCCCATGAGGGACACGACGACGACGACAACAACTACAACAACAACAACAACAACAACATAGATCGGGGAAAATTGTGCAGCGAAAAAAAAAGTAATAAAATACTTTTTTGTTTTGTTTTGAAGCTATCCGTTCCAAAGAAGTCTACTCTTATAAAGATCTAAAAATACGTCTATTTTCCTTGCAAATGTCTACTCCGCTGCAAATTCTCATTTTTTTATGTTTCAAATGTAGGGCCTGAATGGCCGAGTGGAGCGCTCTGGCGCTCGGTACCATAGGTTTCAGGTTCGAGTCCCGGTGGTGCCATGGATATCTGTAATGGTTCGGAATCCACTTTAAAAAGTAGGTCCCGGTCCTAACAGGATCGTAGAGCGTTGCGGGGGCATTGTTACTCCGCGTCCGTGGCTTATCTTCAAGTGACACGTGCCCTCTGGGTAATGCAAAGTGAGTAACGTCTGTGCAGCGCTTGCCTTAAGGCATCCAAGACCAAGTGTCTAAGAGTTTGCCATCTGCATTAGAAAAAAAAAATGTTTCAAATGTTGGCAGCAGGAAACGCCATCAAGATATTCACGTCATTTAAACAGATGGCAACCATTGAGGAATATATATCAGCCACTTTTTGTAAACAGTATTTTTTTTATTTTATAATATTTACAAAACATATGCAGAATGAACAGGCTGTATGGTTTATGCAGCATACTTAGTTCAAAATATATATTGTAATTCAGGCTATATGCTTTCTGCAGCATACCGTCTTCAAAAAATAAAGATTTATGACTAAATGCTTTCCGTAGCATACTTTTAACTGCATACCACCTTCAAAAAAATATGCGGAAATAATTTAGGTTATATGTTATTTGTATTCCGCATATTATTATTTCTGCGGAGCTATGCAAAATATTCTAGATTTGCCTTTGTTACGAAGCGGTTCCGAAAACTACCGAAATTCCGATTCTACTCAAATATTTTAACTATATGCTTGCTAAAGCTATGCAGATGCAAGAAATGTTTGTTTGCAACTATGATAATTTTGCATGAAATAGAACATTTTTTTTTTTGTTCTAATGCAGCCGGCAAACACTTAGACAGCTTGGTCTTGGATGCCTTAAGGCAAGCGCTGCACAGACGTCACTCACTTTGCATTACCCAGAGAGCGCGTGTCACTTGAAGATAAGCCACGGATGCAGAGTAACAATGTCCGCGCAACGCTCTGCGATCCTATTACACCGGGACCTACGGTTTAAAGTGGATTCCGAACCACTACAAACATCCATGGCACCGCCGGGACTCGAACCCGAAACCTGTGATACCGAGCGCCAGAGCGCTAGCCACTCGCCCATTCAGGCCCTATGAAATAAAACATTCATGTACAAAAAGTTCATATATAACTAAATATTTCAATTTTTAATCCTTTTGAAAATAGTTTGCAAAAAAATGAATTAACAGACTATAAAAGCCAACGATTTAGACAAATAAAATGTACGTTTATTAACAGATAAAAAAACAGGAGCCCTTTCTTTCGAAAATCGTTGTAGGAAAGTAGGCTTTTTTTAACGCCAACAGCACAGATTGGGCGATGGCCGTCGGTAAAGACTGTCGCCAAAATTCGCCAAGGAATTGAGAATACCAAATGCATACCCAAAACTCATTCCAAATGAGTGTAGTCTGCTCTGTTCATATTTAATACGCTTTTATTAGTCTCGCCTGTATGTTTGTTTGTAACTGAAACTTTCGGTTCGATTTTGCCCTACTTTAAGTGATCCGATTTAATTGAAACGTTGTTGACTTATCAAGGACCGACGATACTAAAATAGTTTGATAACTTTATTATCTCATCAGGATTGGGATCGCCAGGATTAGCGATTTTATTTTAACTTGTGAAGTGTAGAATGAAAGTACCCAAGACATTCAAACCTACGTGGGACAGTGGCACAACAGCTAACGGCCCTGACTACGGATCAGGAGATTCCCTGTTCTAATCCTGGCTGGCTCGGCATATTCGCATTTAGCCTTTGTTTTACTCACAATTAAATTATTATAAGAGCTACAGTTCCAGTCCTCCGTACCGGGACCTCATTTAAATATTATAGTTCAAAAACACGCTTTGGGAGTTAATCAAACTAAAAAGAAAAAATAATTGTTAACATAAGAATAAAATGAATATCACTCTTCTACAATCGTTATAATTTTTCACTCGTTTCATTCCGAAATGCTGAGTTAGTTTAAAAATGTCATACAAAGCACCCCACGCTTTTAGAACAGTGACATTCATTTTCTCGTCAGTCATTTTATTCTTATGTTAACAATTATTTTTTTACTTTTTAGTTTGATTCACTCTAAAAGCGTGTTTTTTAGTTTTTTTTAAACTATAATTTTCTTACTATACAGCGAAAAATTTAGAAATAAATGTATAGATCAGAAAGCAAAGTAGATTAAATCATTGCATTTAAAATGCAGTATTGTATACCTATGCATCTCTGAAATAAATAATTAAATTCATGTGAGTTTTGTAGGCAGCAGTAAAATGCCACATTTGAAGCGAAACCACACAGCGCTTTCAATTGTAATAATTTAATTGGCAGGAAACATCTACTGTGATTCGTGCATAGTTTCCTAAAATTTGATATATACTGACGGGAAAAAAGTTAATATGTTTAATTGATTACATTTTAAAGATCACGGGTTGGTTTAAGATCGAGAAAATACATTTCAAATGTAAAATGCTGATATTAAACATTAATAGCCGGTGTAACCTCCAGAATTTTGAATGCAAACGTGCATGTATTGTGTCATACAAGTGTTGAATGTCGTTTTGTGGTGTGGAGTTCCATGATTGTTGTACTTGTTTTGTTAATACTGGAACGGTCAGTGCAGGCTGTGGATGTTGCTGGAGTTGCCGTCCAATGATATCCCATACGGAGACAGATCTGGTGATCTCGTATAGGCAGTACCATCTCTTGACCACTGCTCCCAACAATCATGCACAGTGGACACATTCCGGCCAAGTCTTTCTGCAATATCGCTGAAAGAAAATCCACCTTCTCGACAAAATACCCTCGTCCAAAATCGGTGAGCTGCTGTTAATGGATTCTTCGTCTTCTTAAAGGCATTCTTGCCTAACTTCAACTCAATACGACAAAGCTCAGTAATGCTCACGAACTTTACAGCACGCATTTAAAGCAAACCTGATTTGCATGTTCCGAGTGGCGTTACACTTATGTGAGAAAATTGAATCGACGTCATCTATCAGATGTAGTATAAACACGCCTACCAAATTTCGTTTATCTAACACAAGTCTTTCTTGGTGTTGGGATTTTTTTTTTTCCGTCAGTGTAGTTTACGAAGTTTTATTTGTACCCACAATTACTTCTGGTCAAACTTCTACAGCACACACGCAGAATGACTTTTCGAGCAATGATAAATTTTAATTTATTTTGTGCTGGCTGAGAAATTTAGTCTAGGGTGTAAAACGCATCGGCAAAAACTATTTTTTCCCCCTACTTACTCGAGTCTTCACTTTTAAATGGAAATCCAATTGCAACATACTACTACTACTACTACACCACACCACATCACTGTGCCTAGAGCTCAGTTGCCCCCTATACAGTTTGAGAATGATTGGACTCTGTGACGCTCTACAGTCCTATGAGACCGGGACTTACGGCTTAAAGTACTACAAACATCACTGGAACGGCACTACAAACATCCATGGAACGGCCGGACTTGAACCCGTAGCATGTGGTACTGAGCGCCAGAGCGCTAGCCATTCGGCCAACAGACCCCTATTCGTAGTAATTGGATTGCTGTCTTGAATTAGCCAGATGCCTTTAAAATGAAAATTAGTACTTCTTCTGTCCCATAGCGGCCTGGTGGCCAATTGGCTAGATCTCTGGCTTTGATACCACAGGCTTCAGATTCGAATCCTGACGGTGCCGTGGATGTTTGTGACTGGTTAGGAATCCACTTTAAACGGTAGGTCCCGGTCTAATGAGCCCAAAGTGTGCACAAAACGATCGTCGAGCGACTAACCAAAGCAAATACGTTCCATAATAATAGTAGGAAGTGACTAATTAAACGGTAATTATTGACGAATGCAGCTGTAAATTATATTGCAGTACAATACTGTTAAACCTACAATTCAAATCAATTATGATATCTGCCATTTGTTTTGATGCCCTATATTTAAATACATTTTAAAGTACACTCATTTCCATGTGCCAATCAGTCATTCTGCGTGCTTTCATTCAAAACTATTGTAAATTCACTATTGCACTCTCTTGCATTTTTTACAGGAAAAAAATATTTACATTTTGCTTTTCAGATCATCCATTGGCTCCCACCGTTCAGCATAATACTTTCAATGTATTGTAATCAAACTTGCTTACGTTTTCAATAGCAATATGGCATCGTCAACTGGTCCCTAATTGTACCGAATTTAAAACTTAACTTTTAACTTCTTTTATTTTGTATTTTACTTTGTACCAATGGTATTTTTTTTTTTTTTTTTTTTTTTTTTTTTTTTTTTTTGTGTACCACTTTAATTTGAATTTTTAGAAACTTTATCTTTTATTTATTTACTAACATTGAGGCAGCCAACTATAATTATAATCCTATTTATGAATTAAGATGAGGAGGTTTAAGGGGTATTTCCCCCTGTTGGTAAAACGGTACTCCAGTTGCCAGTTACAGGAAAAAAAGGAGCACTAATTTATAATTAAAAATTATTAAGAGTTATCTTCAGAATAAAATAAAAATTAGAATGTCAGTAGAATAAAATAAGAATTTTTTTTCTAATAAAACAAGGACATAGCACATTCGGAAAAATTAAAAAAATCAACACATAATTTTAAAATAGAAGAATAAAATTTTCTTATGTTGTTAATTTTCTTTTTGTCCAGTTTTTTGTGAAACTACAATTTCGTTGAAAACACAATGCATACTTCGAATTAATTTACATAGCCGAATTCTTGATTTGGTTTTATATTTTTTTTCTTGCCAAATTCTGAAGAATTTTAAAAATTCTTTTTCATTCACAATTGTTTATTTCAGTAGACTGTTTTAGGAAGAGATAGATATGACGTCATATTTATTCTTGATTATCATAAATGCTTAACAGTTTATTTAGAACTTCATGGAAAGAAAATCATTTTTTAAAATGAAATTAAATTTTATACATCTGTAAATAACTATATATGAACATCATATTTTTTAGATTAAATATTTTAATAAATGTTAATATAAAAAATGTTCCAACTTACACAACATGGAAATAAAAAAATGAAGCGATGTTTGAAAATCTCAAGATGTCGTAAAGCTTGATTGCGAATAGTAAATAAGTTTTTAAAAAGCTATTTTTATGAACACAAATAAAAACCTAAGTTATTTTTTTGCTTTTTATCTCAATACACTCTAAACATCAAAGTCTATTTTTAATCCGGAGCGCGAATAAACACCAGTTCAGAATCTCCATGTCAAAAAACTAATTATTTTCAGAATTCTGTCAATTTATTTTTTGACATGTTGCCATTCGTGAATTAAAAAATCTGTTAAGTAATAACTCGAGCATATTTCAAAATAAAAAATATAATTTTGACACTGAAATGAAAATTTCATTAAATGTATAAAATATTCACCCTTTAGGTATGAAAATAAAAATGTGCAAAGTTTTTATATTATACAAAATCTACATATAACAATAAAATAAAAATCTTCCGAGTTTTTAAAATGCAAACAATCTTTTTTTCCGATTATCTTTGATACGATAATCAATTGAATTTTTTTACATACAATACTTTGATACAATAAATAATTGAATTTTTTTATTAATCAGTTGAATCGTATATGGTTAATACAGGTTTATTCTTGAAGTTCAAATTTTCTGGAAAGCTAAATTCTTAAGAATAAAACAAATATGGCAGAATTTAAATAGTTTATTCGGAAATATTTTTTTAAAGTTACATTTATTTTTGGAAATAATAATTCGCTGGTATATTAATTTGCGGGCAGCAATTTTTTTTATTTTATTCGATACGATACTGAATTATTACGATTCGTAATTTAAAAATTTGCATCGAAAAATATTTTGGTACTTACGTATTAACGGTACCTTGGCGACAGATTTGGCGGTTTTTAAGTGTCGCCAATCTAACAGCTATTAAGGTTACCAAACCAATAGAATAGACTGGCGCCACTTAAAAACCGCCAAATCTGTAGCTGCGGTTGGCGCGTGTACTCTTTATTGGCGTAACTGTCGCCAAGGTACCGTTAATACGTAAGTACCAATATTTTTTAAAAATTTATCGTTTGTATTTCTGAAATTCTAACAAATGCGATTGCTTCAAAATAGATTCATTATTCAAAAATTCTAAGTATCGTATATTTATCTAGAATATATTTGGAATTTCGAAGAAAATTAACTCGCAAAAATAAGAATATTTGCATAAAAACGTTTTGATAAGAATAATCAAAATAATTCTGCATGGAATATCATTTTGTCTAAACTTTGTTGAGGATCAGACAGGTAAGTAATTATTTAGTATATTTGAAAAATATTTGTGTAGAAGTGTTCCATGTTCCATGTCTATATGTTAATTTGAAGAAGCATGGCATGTGTTTAATTTATACATCGATTAATAAACGTACTGCATACAATATTTTTCTTTAAATAATTGCTATTGTTTCCTTTTTGATAATGAAGGAAACAAAACTATTAATCATGAAAAATAAGTGATGGCTAAAATGTTTTGGGGGAGTGTTCATAGATTTTCCTTCAGCCCTGCTTCCATGTAACATTAAATTGTAACACATAATGATTTCATAAAAGCATTTATTATTTCTTACAATTTTATCATAAATAGAATGATAGTGTTAAAACGTTCATTTCATCAATTAACAATGGATCTTTTTTATTGATACTAGTAGTAGAAAATCCATAAATAAAAATAAATACAAAAAAAAAAAAAAAAAAAATGTTTCCTTAAAAGTAGGGAGAACAATTCCTTACTTAAAAAAAATTGTAAGGAATTTGAAATTATATTTTAAACAATTTGAAAGCATTACGCTTTTTTTTTTTTTTTTTAAATTTTTCTCTTTTTCCAATCATCTTGATCAAAAGTTAGACTTCAATAACTTTTGCATTTTGTTTCAATCAGCATATTGTTTCAGTTGTTTTAATAGAATTTTTTTTTCTTCTTTCTAATGCAACTGGCAAACACTTACACAACTTGGTCATGGATGCCTTAAGTTGCCTTAAGTCCTCCGCTGCATAGACGTTACTCACTTTGGATTACCCAGGGGGCGCGTGTCACTTGAAGATAAGCCACGGACGCGGAGTAACAATGCTCCCGCAAAACTACGATCCTATTAGACCGGGACCTATGGTTTAAAGTGGATTCCGAACTACTACAAACATCCATGGCACCGCCGGGATTCGAACCTGAAACCTATGGTACCGAGCGCCAGAGAGCTAGCCACTCGGCCATTCAGGCCCCGTTTTAATAGAAATAGAAAGCGTTATAATAATACCAGTTTCTCTGAAATTATTTAATATTATTACATGAAAATTCTTGAAATATTTTTACGTTTGAAATTATTTTCTTGTTACTACTCTTTTGGATTTAATACAATTTGTTTGTTTCAAATTTTACAATTATTCTGTAAACTGAAAGTCTTTCGGCATTCTAAATTATTTTTATTGCATAATAATATTCTGGTTTATCTATTATATATAATTCCCGTGTCAAGATGTTTGTTCGGGAGGAACTCTGAAACTAACAATCCGATTTTAGCTTTTTTTTTCCCTTAAATGTGTGTTTTGTTTTAACTCGAGAGATAGGATAGTTTTTATACAGTTTTTTTTTTATTTAAATGCCAAAATCGACGATTTTCATATTTCGTCATTTGGCGCCATTGACGTCATTTTGGCGCAACTAAAATTTGCGATTTCTCATTCGATGGACGTAATTTTGAAAGTACATTCAAAATACAAGGTCAGGTGTACCATAAGATCGGGTCGTTGAGCCATTACCTAACGAAGAGCCAAAATTTCTTCAAATTTATTTTATGAACAATTCTGAAGAACGTGTGACAACTCGATGTCAGTATAATTTTATAGAACAAGCAAGTACAAAGAGCTATTGTAGAATTGTTGGAAAATCTTTTAGAAAATCATAACCAACTTATTGAATTATTTAACGAATTTATTTATTTTGACGAAAGACAGATTAACAAGAAATATTTGTAGTTCTTAGATAAATGAAAGTAATGATTATTAAAAATTAAATTTGGTAAAATAATTATAAAACAGTGTTAAAAATCAACATTATCTACCTCATTCATTAAATGAATAAAAAATAAACATTTTCTATTCGGTGAAGCTTAATTTGAACTTTTCATCATTCTTTACCAATCACTTCCTTAACAATGCCAATTATAGTATCGAATAATTGAACGAAATACAAGAAAGCCACAGCAACACGTGACCGGGTGTGCTAGTGAATTATAAAATGCTTGCTGATTTCGCATTAGCGAACGAAATTAATGATCCATACGAATTAATGTACGAGTATTCACATTTAAGTTCTGGGTGCGACAGAAGCCCCTCAAAAATAACCAACGAAAGTGAAAATGACAATTTTGAACACATAGAAAATGCAAAGATTTTTGAACATATTTCCGACGAAAAGCGTGTGACTAAAAATGCAGTTGAAAGTGTGTTTGCAAAACTTTTAATTCAAAGTAGGCGTGAAACTGTTTGTTTGTTGTTTCTTATCCCACTTGGCTGGCCAAGTCCACGAGCCCATACGTACTCATGATTGAAGGGGAAGGAAGCAGCTTCTGTTGTGATGGAGCACCCGTAGGTGGAAGTCTGACTTTGGCTCCGTGACGCTCTTATAGTCATAGGAGGCCAGGACCTACGGCTTAAAGTGGATTCCGAACCACTACAAACATCCATGGCACCGCCGGGATTCGAACCCGAAACCTGTAGCACCGAGCGACAGACACTCGGCCATTCAGGTCCCAAATGTGTGAATGCCAACGGCACGCGGTGTTCCCAGGTGGTCACCCACCCAAGTACTGACCGCGCCCAATGATGCTTGACTTCGGTGATCTGACGAGAACCGGTATATTCAGCATGGTACGGCCGTTGGCTAGGCGTGAAACTAATTGCCAATATATCAATAGAATATGTAAAGAAATTGGAAATGACATTCAAGATAATTTCATAGTTGCTATTTCATAGAATTGGTTATTCTATTTACTATATACTCATATTGTTTTCTAAGAACATTGTCGAATGTGCATTGCATAACTTAAAGTCGGTAACTTATTTTTCTTCGAGCTGTAGAGGTAATTAATTTCAAATGATCAAGTTGTAAAAAAGATTGTAAAATCAAACATTGCTAATGTTCGAGATACAGAGGTCCGATTTTTTTATTCGAGTTACGGAGGGAAAATAGATACCAAAATGGCTTGTGGGGATGGACTCATTATTTCGACTTAGAGAGGGTTGAAATTTCAAGTGATGGAGGTTTTGGGGCTTGAAGGGAAGGGAACAAATTGTTTTTTCGAGTTTTGGAGGTTTTCGACTTATAGAGGTTCGACTTAAAGAGGTTCTACTGCAGTATTAAATTATTATTTAGTATAATAAAAATAATTTAATAAACTATTAAATTAAATTATTTAATATTATTCTTTTTGAAATGATTTTAAGGAAAATAATTCTAATATGGAGAACGTAGCTAACATGTTGGACCATGTTAACAAATTGGACCTATTTTTAAGTTAACTTTCTTTAATTAAAAATGTACTGTTTTTACAATAACAAATGAAATAGATTTTTACATAAAAAGTGAATTTTTTTGTTATTTAATGTTAATTAATTTAATAAGTTAATTAATTAATATAAATTAATTAATATAAATTATTAATATTTACATACATATATTAATAATTACTTATTATATTTACTGTATTTAGCTTAAATATGTTACGTATTTCGCTATTTAAAGCTTTCAATAAATTGCATATGCATATCAAATTGAATGCATATATAAAACTGAAAATATAAAGAAACACTTTATGTGAGTTCTAATTATTAATTTATATTAATTATGAATTATTATATAACATATATATTATATAACTGAGTATTAATTTATATTAATTAATAAATACTTATAATTTAATATTAATTTATTTAATAAGTTAATTAATATTAAATTTTAATTTTAAAATATATAAATTATTATAATATAATATATTAATTTATAATATATTTAAAATTTATTAAATTTTAATTATTCGTTAAAGTAGGTGTTAATTTTCTACAAAATAATTAGTAATTAGTAATAATATATATATGCTTATACATGCCATTTATGGTGAAGGAAACAGCGCATGCGCTGAGTAAAAATGGGAAGTACTGTTTCCCGATGTTTTTTAAAATAATGTCACACTAACAGGATTTTAATGCTGGTACAACGAGTAGCGTACAAATTAAAGCACGTCAGGTACAAGTATTTCATTTTTTAAAAATTATATTGAAAATAAAAAAGAAACCTTTGTTAAATAATTCTAAATAACCGCAATTAAAATAGAATTGACTAACATCAGAACTCACATAAAGTGTTTCTTTATATTTTCAGTTTGATATATGCATTCAGTTTGATATGCATATGCAATTTATTGAAAGCTTTAAATAGAGAAATACGTTGTTGTTGTTTCTTATTCCACTTGGCTGGCCAAGCCCACGAGCCCATACGCAATCATGATTGAAGGAGAAGGAAGCAGCTTCTGTTGTGATGGAGCACCCGTAGGTAGAAGTCTGATTTTGGCACCGGACGCTCTTACAGTCATAGGAGACTGGGACCTACGGCTTAAAGTGGACTCCGAACCACTACAAACATCCATGGCACCGCCGGGACTCGAACCCGAAACCTGTGATACCGAGCGCCAGAGCGCTAGCCACTCGGACATTCAGGCCCTATGAAATAAAACATTCATGTACAAAAAGTTCATATATAACTAAATATTTCAATTTTTAATCCTTTTGAAAATAGTTTGCAAAAAAATGAATTAACAGACTATAAAAGCCAACGATTTAGACAAATAAAATGTACGTTTATTAACAGATAAAAAAACAGGAGCCCTTTCTTTCGAAAATCGTTGTAGGATAGTAGGCTTTTTTTTAACTCCAACAGCACAGATTAGGCAATAACAGTAGGTAAAGACTGTCGCCAAAATTCACCAAGGACTTGAGACTACCAAATGCATACCCAAAACTCATTCTAAATGAGTGTAGTCTGCTCTGTTCATTTTTAATAAGCTTTTATTAGTTTCACATGAATGTTTGTTTGTTTGCAACTGACTCTTTCGGCTCGATATTGTCCTACTTTAAGCGATCCGATTTAATTTAAACGTTGTAGACTTATCAAGGACCGACGACACTAAAATATTTTGATAAGTTTATTATCTCACCACGATTAGAATCGCCAGGATAAGTGATTTTATTTTAACTTATGAAGAGCAATTTAACCCATGTAGAATGAAAGTACCCAAGACATTCAAACCTACGTGGGACAACGGATAACGCGCCTGACTACGGATCAGGAGATTCCCTGTTCGAATCCTGGCTGGCTCGGCATATTTGCATTTAGCCTTTGTTTTACTCACAATTAAATTATTATAAGAGCTACAGTTCGAGTCCTACGATTTAAATATAGTTTAAAAACACGCTTTTAGAGTAAATCAAACTAAAAAGTAAAAAAATAATTGTTAACATAAGAATAAAATGACTGACGAGAAAATGAATGTCACTGTTCTAAAAGCGTGGGGATGCTCGATATCAATCGTTATAATTTTTTGCTAGTTTCATTCCGAAATGCAGAGTTAGTGTAAAAATGTCATACAAAGCACCCCACGCTTTTAGAACAGTGTCATTCAGTCATTTTATTCTTATGTTAACAATTATTTTTTACTTTTTAGTTTGATTAACTCTAAAAGCGTGTTTTTTAGTTTTTTTAAACTATAATTTTCTTACTATACAGCGAAAAAGTTAAAATAAATGTATAGATCAGAAAGCAAGGTAGATTAAATCATTGCATTTAAAATGCAGTATTGTATACCTATGCATCTGTGAAATAAATAATTAAATTCATGCGAGTTTTATAGGCAGCAGTAAAATGCCACATTTTAAGCGACCCACGCAGCGCTATCATGTATATTGCGTATTAATTTAATTGGTAGGGTACGTCTTGATTACTTTTGGAATTTCGAAGAAAATTAACTTGCAAAAATAAGAATATTTGCATAACAATGTTTGGTAAGAATAATAAAAATATTCTGCGTGGAATATTATTTTGTCAAAACTTTGATGACGATCAGACAGGTAAGTAATTATTTAGTATGTTTGAAAAATATTTGTGTAGAAGGTTTCCATGTAAGAATGTCCACGTGTTTAACATGTCGACATTTATACATAGATTAATTAACATATTGCATATAATATTTTTCTTTAAATAATTGTTATTGTTTCCTTTTTTATGTGTTTGTTTTTGCTGTTATCGTAAAAAAAATATTAAAATATTATTAAAGTAAGATCAAATTAAAAGTCTTCACGATAGCGGCCGCTAGCAATGGCGCCGCTTCACTATACAGGACTTCCCTTAAGTTGGCCACGATTGGCACCCTACCCAATTGCAAAATATGGGGAGTGAGTGCTGGCCACTCTAGAATGTGCTTAGGTGTTAGGAAAGCGTTGGGACAATTTCTGCAGGGGATGTATTCCCTGGTCTCGTCTGGGAGAATCTCATCCCTCTGCGATGATTAGTTCTGAGTCTGCTAATAACTGATGTCAACTTTCCAGGGCAGTTGAAGTCCGTGATGAGAGGCTTCTTAAAGTTATGAGGAATGAGTCGGCTTTTGGCAAGTGTGATGGTAGTCCTGGGATGATCATTGTCCCTGCCTTCTTTGGATAAAGTGTCGGCACATTCTTCAATATATCACAATTCCTGGAAAAAGGTTGCCAGGGCCTCGGAAGGTTGTGATTTATTTCCCCTACCACCCATCAGAGATCGATGGAGACATCCCCGATCCCCACCGGGGGGACGCGCCTCTAGGGTCACAGGCTCCCCGAGGGCTCCTTTTTGATGTTGAAGAAACCCCCCCCAATGCAGCTGGCAAACACTTAGACATGGACGTCTTGGATGTCTTAAGGCTCGTGCTCACCAAGGCGAGAAGATGCAAGCGAAAAAATTTCACCAATCACTAGCCTCACCGCGGTCGCCTGAAACCGGTTTGCAGTCCGCCGCTTGGAGTTGCCCAACTTTCAACTCAAAGCGGTTTTTCACTAGGCGTAATGCTATTTCTGACGTTTCGCTGGGCAGGGGTCAAAAAAATTTTGTCTCTCGCCTCGGTGGAAACGAGCCTTTAAAGCAAGCGCTGCACAGACGTTACTCACTTTGCATGACCCAGGGGGCGCGCGTGACTTGAAGATAAGCCACGGACGCGGAGTAACAATGCCCCCGCAACGCTCTACGATCCTATTAGACCGGATCTACGGTTTAAAGTGGATTCCGAACCACTGCACATATCCATGACACCGCCGGGACTCGAACCCGAAACCTGGGGTACAGAGCGCTAACCACTCGGCCATTCAGGCCTAGGAAACAAAACTATTAATCATGAAAAATAAGTGAATGGCTAAAATGTTTTGGGGGAGTGTGCATAGATTTTCCTTTAGCCCTGTTTTCATGTAACATTTCATCTTTTTCAATGATTTCATAACAGCATTTATTATTTCTTCCGTTGTTTTGGTAAAATATTTCGCTCCTGAAAAAATAAAATTGCATCTTGTTCTGTTTCTGGCAAATCCCAAATACGCATTTTCGTAGCAATACAAAATGGCGTCAAAACTCAACAAATCTGCTGCTGTTAGATTGGCACCACTTAAAAGCCGCCAAATCTGTAGCTGTTAGTTTGGCGACACTTAAAAACCGCCAAGTCTGTCGCCTACCGTTAATACGTAAGTACCATAAAAAAAACATTGTTTCCATAAAGGTAAGGAGAACAATTCCTTACTTAAAAAATTTTTTAAGGAATTACAAATTATATTTTAAACAATAATTTGAAAGCATTACGCTTTTTTTTTTATCTTTTTAAACTTTTCTCTTTTTTCCAATCATCTTCTTGATAAAAAGCTAGACTTCAATAACTTTTGCGTTTTGTTTCAATCAGCATATTGTTTAAGTTGTTTTAATAGATAATAGAAAGCGTTATAATAATACCAGTTTCTCTGCAATTATTTAATATTATTACATAAAAATTCTTGAAATATTTTTAAGTTTGAAATTATTTTGTTTGTTACTAATCTTTTCGATTTAATACAATTTGTTTGTTTCAAATTTTACAACTATTCTGTAAACTGAAAGTCTTTCAGCATTCTAAATTACTTTTAATGCATAATAATATTCTGGTTTATCTATTATATATAATTCCCGTGTCACGATGTTTGTTCGGGATGAACTCTGAAACTAACAATCCGATTTTAACTCTTTTTTTTCTTAAATGTGTGTTTTGTTCCAACTTGAGAGACAGGGTAGTTTTAATACCGATTTTTTTTAGTTAAATGCAAAATCGACGATTTTGATATTTCGTCATTTGGCGCCATTGGCGTCATTTTGGCGCAACTAAAATTTGCGATTTCTCATCCGATGGACGTAATTTTGAAGGTACATTCAAAATACAAGGTCAAGTGTACCATAAGATCGGGTCGTTGATGCCAATACCTAACGAAGAGCCAAAATTTCTTCAAATTTATTTTATGGGCAATTCTGAAGAACACGCGACAACTCGATGTCAGTATAATTTTATCGAACAAGCAAGTACAAAGAGCTATTGTAGAATTGTTGGAAAATCTTTTAGAAAATCATAACCAACTTATTAAATTATTTAACGAATTTATTTATTTTGACGAAAGACAGATTAACAAGAAATAGTGTTCATCGCTTAGTTCTTGATTTAATGAAAGTAATGATTATTAAAAATTAAATTTGGTAAAATAATTATAAAACAGTGTTAAAAATCAACATTATCTACCTCATTCATTAAATGAATAAAAATGAAACATTTTCGATTCGTTGAAGCTTAATTTGAACTTTTCATCAATCTTTACCAATCACTTCCTTAACTATACCAATTATAGTATCTAATAATTGAGCGAAATACAAGAAAGCCACAGCAAAGCGTGGCCGGGTCTGCTAGTTCACTATAAAAATTAATCTGGTACAGATTGGGTTTGTTTTTCAAATTCCAGCTTTTTATATGGAAAACTGATGCATGGAATGTTACTTATTTTTCCTTTTCTCTGTCTATAAAAAAAAAAATGGCTTTTCAAATTTGTTCTGTGGGCCTGTTTAAATTACGACATATTCTCATGAAATTTATTACAAAATTCAATCAAAGTGCAACGATTGCATTTTCATAAAAATTAGAAATTAAAATATTATTTAATTGATTAAACATTAATATGATTAATTCCAATATGATTAATACTCATTAATATGAAAATATTATTTAATTGATCAAACATTAATATGATTAATTCTAATATGATTAATATTCATTAATAGGAAAATATTATTTAATTGATTAAACATTAATATTTATTAATATGAAAATATTGTTTAATTGATTAAACATTAACATGAAAATATTTAATTTATTAAACATTAACATGAAAATACTATTTAATTGATTAAACATTAACATGATTAATTCTAATATGATTAATATTCATTAATATGAAAATATTATTTAATTTATTAAACATTAATATGATTAATATTCATTAATATGAAAATATTATTTAATTTATTAAACATTAATATGATTAATATTCATTAATATGAAAATATTATTTAATTGATTAAACATTAATATGATTAATATTCATTAATATGAAAATATTATTTAATTTATTAAACATTAACATGAAAATATTTAATTTATTAAACATTAACATGAAAATACTATTTAATTTATTAAACATTAATATGATTAATTCTAATAAGATTAATATTCATTAATATGAAAATATTTAATTGATTAAACATTAATATGAAAATATTATTTAATTGATTAAACATTAATATGATTAATATTCATTAATATGATTAATTCTAATCATTGAGTAGCTCATTAGACTTGAATCTTATTAACCACTATTTAAAGTGCATTCCATTAAAATTTATTTTGGATTTTCAAGTTATATTAAATAATATCACAATGCAAATATGGATTTTATTGATAATGAATTTTGCTCGTGAATTAAATTTTTTTTCTAAATTCTATTGTGTTTTTTTTTTCTCCAAAATAAAACTGAGGAGTACCAATATCCAATGCATCAACTGAATTTCTATTTTGCGTAAAGATATTATTTTTAAAAACAAAACTAGAACGATTTCAATAATCAAAAATTTTTATGCCTCTGTTAACATACTACTGTGCCCAAAAACTAAGACCAATTATATATATATTTTTTAAATCTGTTCATTTATTCTTCCAAATTTATTTCACCACCTTCAAAGTAATCCCTTCCGGACACAATGCACTTATGTCAACTTTTTTTTGCAATCATCAATACACGCTAAAAAGTCATCGGCAGGGATGGCCTTCAAAGCGCGCAGCGATTCACGTTGAATCTCTTCAATCTACTCAAAACGATGTCCCCGGAGTAATCTTTTTCGCTTAGAGCAAGGGTCGGCAACCTGCGGCTCGCGACCCACATGCGTCTCTTTGGATGTGAAGCTGCGGCTCTTTAGTTTCATACGCAAATATTTATTTTATCAAAAAAAAAAAAAAAAAAAAAATCGTTTAAACATGCACGTACGTAACGCAACAAAAGTGGACAGCTTTAAAAGAAATGCCGCTAGTTGAGGCACTTATACTCGACGCATGGAATAGTCTTCCAGATTGCTACAGTGAAGTGAAGAAGTTGGCAGTTGGCATTTGGTGTGCTGACTATCTTCGGATCGTGCGCATGAATATAATTAAAAGTAAAGTAAGAAACCAACTAACAAATGAAAAGTTAGAGTCGTGTTTGAACAACAAGTTATGAGCCAAATTTATCCAAACTTTCTAAAACCAAGGCAAACGCATCGCTCCCGTTGAATTTGTTTGCCCAATTGTTTGTTATTGAAGTACAAGTTAGTGTTGTAAGTAAATGTTTAATTGTTTTAATTTTTTACTTAAATAATGAGTAATTATCTAATAATGCCATATATATATATTATCTAATGTGTTGCAAAAAACACTACTAATATATGAATAAATAGATATTTTTCCTTATAAATAAATAGATTAGCTTTATTTATGTGAGTACTATTTATTGTTGTCAGGAAAAAATTTTGTGGCTCTTTAAAAACTTTGAAATTTTGTAAATTGTAATTTTTGACTTTTCCGACTCGAAAGGTTGCCGACCCCTGGTTTAGGGAATAGCTGGAAGTCGAACGGTGTGAATACGGTGGTTGTGGAACGATATGGGTTTCATTTTTGGAAAAATAATCAAGAAGAATCAATGCAGGCGCATTCAGTATTTTCGGTACCAATCGAGATTTGACGTGTTTGAGGCCCAAAAAGAAATTGACCGATCCTTTTGAAATTCCAACATCAGCAGCAAGGTCTCTAATTGTTTGCAATCACCAAACCTTTAATAGTTTGGACCTGAGCTTCGTCGGTTGAGGTTGATGGTCGTTCAGAGGGCGCATCTTCAACGCGTTTTCTGCCTTCTTTGAACTGTTTATACCACTTCTACAAATTTTTTTCCGATATAGGAATGCTCACCCCAATGTCTTCTACAACATTCTATACGTTTCAGCAAACAAAATTGAATGAGAGTTCTTTGATCAATGAATTCAGACATTTCAAAAATCGCTGGAATCGGTTTGAGCGTCTCACAAAGCCAAGCGTAACTCAAAAATTAATGAACATTTTGACGTCAAATTTCACACAGATGTCAAGGAATGTGCCAGCAAACAAAAAAAAAAAAAAAAAAAAAAAAGGGGGAATTGAAATTCCATAAGCCCCATTAATTTTAAATTGAAAATTAGTCTTACTTTTTTAGCGCAATAGTAAGTCAAAGATTAATAAATAAATACTTTCTTTCCCTAGGATTATAATTGCTAAGCATTAATTGTGCCTTCGATAAACAAATTTATTCATGTTGTCATTAACTGGATTCGAAAAAAAGATAAAAATCTAAATAAAGATTAGTGCTAGCTAAATAATTATATAATGATTACGATTTTGTTTATTACAATTTAAAGAATAATGAATAAAACTGAACTTTTATTAAACTTTTTGATAAATCATTTATATTTTTGGAAACAAAAAAACATTGGCCTTGAAGGAGCCACTAGTTTGTGGTTCGAGTCCCGGCGGTGCTATGGTTGTTTGTAGTGCTTCGGAATCCACTTATACAGACTTTTATACACAGATCACCAAAGAGTCGCATATATACTAAGTGTCATTTTGAAATAATTTTCACTTAATGTCTTTTCATTTGATTTTGTTTCGAAATTGTAAAAAGACTTCTTGGTTGAGGAGGAACATTTGTTGTTGTGACTAATCCTCAGTGTCCTGCAGTGCGGGACGGACAACCCATGAGTCATCAACTCATGGATGGAGGGAAAGGGGTCAGCTTCTGTTGTGATGGAGCACCCGTAGGTAGAAGTCTGACTTGCACGACGCTCTTTACAGTCAAATGAGACCGGGACTTACGGCTTAAAGTGGATTCCGGACCACTACAAGCATCCATGGCACCGCCGGGACTCGAACCCGAAACCTGTGGCGCCGGAGCGCTAGACACTCGGCCATTCAGCCCCCGAAACATTTGTAAAGGGGGCCCACCAAAAGGCGGAATTTGCATGCATAGCGAAGTGTTACTAATTTGTTTAATGACCTGATCATCGAGCAAAATTCGAGATTATTTCGAGCTTTCCGCAGTGCTTCAATACAGATGGCAAAACTGTAGTAACAAAGAACATATTTCATAGATTTAAGGAATTAAATTTTCATAAAGCCTTTTCTACTTTTTTGTGAGAAGAGTATTTTTTTTTTTTGTAATTATTTTTGTGTAAAGTTATACAATGAACATTTATTTTATTTACTATATATTATTTTGTGGACTAACATTAATTATTTTTGGCAGCCCATTCGTCTTCAACAACCAGAATGACGGAAAAAAGCGGCAAAGAAGTATACACGACGCGGCAAGCTTCAAAACCAAGTGGAGAAATAGTGAAAGAAGTCGCACCAGTCGCCAAAGACATCAAACCAAGCGGCGAAATAGTAAAAGAAGTCGCACCAGCAGCCAAAGCCGTCAAAAACATCAAACCAAGCGGCGAAACAGTAAAAGAAGTCGCACCAGCAGCCAAAGCCGTCAAAAACATCAAACCAAGCGGCGAAATTGTAAAACAAGTCGCACCAGCAGCCAAAGCCGTCAAAAACATCAAACCAAGCGGCGAAACACTAAAAGAAGTCGTACCAGCAGCCAAAGCCGTCAAAAACATCAAACCAAGCGGCGAAACACTAAAAGAAGTCGCACCAGCAGCCAAAGCCGTCAAAAACATCAAACCAAGCGGCGAAATACTAAAAGAAGTCCCACCAGCAGCCGAAGGCGTCAAAAACATCAAACCAAGCGGCGAAGCAGTAAAAGAAGTCACACCAGCAGCCAAAGGCATCAAAAACATCAAACCAAGCGGCGAAATAGTAAAAGAAGTCGCACCAGTAGCCAAAGCCGTCAAAAACATCAAACCAAGCGGCGAAGTAGCGAAAGAATTCACACCAACTGCTAGACTCGTGATACACATCAAACCAAGCTACGAAGTAGTTAAAGAAGTCGCACCAACCGATAGAGTCGTGATACGCATCAAACTAAGCTACGAAGTAGTTAAAGAAGTCACACCAACCGTTAGAGTCGTGATACACATCAAACCAAGCGGTGAAGTAGTTAAAGAAGTCACACCAACCGATAGAGTCGTGATACACATCAAACTAAGCGGTGAAGTAGTTAAAGAAGTCACACCAACCGATAGAGTCGTGATACACATCAAACCAAGCGGCGAAGTAGTTACAGAAGTCACACCAACCGATAGAGTCGTGATACACATCAAACCAAGCGGTGAAGTAGTTAAAAAAGTCACACCAACCGATAGAATCGTGATACACATCAAACCAAGCTACGAAGTAGTCAAAGAAGTCGCATCAACCGCTAGAGTCGTGATACACATCAAACCAAGCGGCGAAATTGTGACAGAATTCGCACCTGTCGCCAAAGGCATCAAACCAAGCGGCGAAATTGTGAAAGAATTTGCACCAGTCGCCAAAGACATCAAACCAAGCGGCGAAATTGTGAAAGAATTCGCACCAGTCGCCAAAGACATCAAACCAAGCGGCGAAATCGTGAAAGAATTCGCACCAGTCGCCACAGACATCAAACCAAGCAACGACATAGTGAATGATATCAAAAGAATCTCCACTGCGCATGCGCTCATCAGAAACGGTATTTTATCGGGAAGTTTAAAATGAGTTTTTGCATAGCGTCCGCTTTCATTTCCGATAAATTAAAACGGTGGCAAAAGTCTCGAGGAGTTGAGTGATGATATAGAAGTGCAAATACCCAGTTCTCGATAAGAAAGATTTAACAAATGTAGATTTTAGTCGTTTTTGTCAGAGAACATTTATTTTTTTAAATTGCATGTTTTTAATACAAAAAATTGCAAAATGAATCACATATATGCTTGATAATTGCTATTCATCTTTATGTGACAATCAGGCAGCTCCATATTTTCAATAAATGTTCAAATATTCATAGAATATTAAGAATTTTAATATTTTTTAAATCTTTCTTCTTACCCAATTGTAATAAATGTTTAATTTGAATTGTTTCCCAATTCTGTTCTTAAAGTTATATAAATTTGTATGTATATCATTTCTACTATTTTTTTTTTATTCTTACAAGATTTTTTTTTTCTTTCTAAGAATTTTCAATAGTATCATTTAAGTACAAATATATTTATTTATTCTTTTAAAAATAAGAAAGACAATGTTAAAATAAATGAAGTATAAAAACATGCAAGAAATAAACAAAATTTTTAAAAAGAACATTTCTATTTGCAGCTGCTTTGTTATGACTAGCATGCTTGTTTTTTGTCTCAATTTAAAAATCTGCTTGAAAATATATAGTTTTATGCTTAGACATAAGTAATAATTTAAATAGTGTAATTTTAAATAACATAATTAAATGTATATACATGTTTACTTAATTATTGTTGAAAATTATTATTGAAAATTGTTATTGAAAAAATTCTCTTTCAAGTTTATGCTAATGAAAAATATATTATGCAGATATTTTCAAATTAGCAATCTGTTTTTATTGATATTTCAGTTATATTTGATTCCTATTTTTTGTAATTCAAAAGGTTATTTAAAATTGATAGCATGTACCTGTACTTATTAAAATGCTGCATGATTTTAGATTCAGATGTATATTTAGTAATGCTATATGTTTGTTTTAAAAGTATTGCAATTGTAATTGTTTTTAAATACAATTTTAAAATAGATTAAAAAAACAGTATAGTATTAAAATTTTATTTTAATAATATTTTTTAAAATAAAATTTTTATGAAACCAGGCTATTATATACAGATGTTTAGTGGTTTCATTGGTAGTAAGCTTTTACAGGATAATTGTGCAAAAATCTAAACTACCTTAAAATACATCATTAAGAAAAATGAATTAAAAATTCATTCTTTCTAAATTTCTTACAAAGCATTTGATCATTGAAGATTATACATATAACAATTAAAAACAATAATAAATGCAAATTTAAAATTTTATTTAAAAATTGGTGAACATAATTTGTTTTGATGATTAAAAACAAATGTGCTATGAATAAACGTGAGTAATTTTAATGTTAATTTATTTTTCATATTTCCAGTTTTAAGAAAATATATTATAAATTTATATTTATTTAAAACAAACAAAAAAAAAGTATTTTTTATTTAAAAGTATATTAAAAGCTACTTGCTATAAATAATTTGCTTTAATTATTAAAATTCTAATATTAAACTATTTTTTATTTTGATAACTCTTTTATTTTTATGCTAATTAAAAGTACTATAGAAATATTTTCCATTTATTAACCTGCTTCTGTTGGTATTTAAATTTTCTATTCCTATTTTGTATTTCATATGATTATTTAAGAAATAATTTGTAAATTATATTTGTTACTATGAAGAAATTAGCATTTTTAATAGTATAATATTTTAAAAAAAAAATAAACTATATATAAAATATATCAATTTTGTGCCCTCCTGTTTTAACTTGATTATATTAGTATGGATTTATTTTTCTGAATAGAACTTTTTATATTTTGAATTGAGTTTTATAATAAATTGAAAATATACATAGATAAACTAAATGTACTATTAAATAAGTGTTTAATAAATTTGCTTGTTTATTTTGAAAATTATTCTTTATTTAAGAAAACAACATATAACAAGAAATATGTTTTTATTCATTTTCATCCTTAATATTAGTTACATTTTTAAAGATTTGGTTTATTTTTATATTTGTTAGCCATTTTTTTTTTTTTTCCCGGATTACAACTTTCTGTTCCATTTCTTATAATTTTTCTCTTTTTAAGGATTTTTTATAATGGTATAAAAGTTCATAAGTTTTAACTTTTTAAAAAATCTTTCTGCTATTTGCAAATTAAAAGTTAAATAGTAATATATAAATGAATCATTACAATTTTCTTTTTTTCCTTGCATGCTTCATGTGAAATTATAATTTATTTTATACACCTTTATAATAAAGTACAAGTATAAATAAATTTACTATATTGTTTCTTAATAAATTTGTTTTGTTTTGTTAGAACATTGTTCTCTATTTAAAGAAATGGCATATTGTAAGGAATCAATTTTAACATTTTCATCATTAATATGTAAAGGTTTTCAAAAATTTTACTAATCTGTTTTTTAAAGTATGTCATGAATCTTTAAAATTAATTCAGGTATTTTAAATCTCTTTCATAGTGGTTATACATTACAAGAAATGTTCATTTAAAAAATATTGCTCCATATAATCTGAAATGTTTAAATACATGAAACTTGCACAAAATTATATGTAAATAATAAGTAATTTAATCAAAATTTTAAAAAGTTGCACATAAATAAATCTATAAAATACATACATCTTTTTAATGAGTAATGAAATTGTTCACTAAAGACATGTCAATACAAAACAAATAGCAATCTAGTTGTTAGTAAACAAGTACTTTTTTTGGCAAATGATTTTTTGGTGGTACATTAGCTTATTATTTGACTCAATCTACCATCTATGTCATGAAAATGAATATGTAAACAGTGATTATATCATTTAATGTTCCATTTGAAATTGATATATATTTTTATTCTCGAAGGCCTGTTAAGGGAATATAATTTATAAAACAATCAAATTGTGAAAAAATATTTTCTAGTTGTCATTATCTTTATTATTAAAAATGGGGGAGTGGGTGAATTCTTACACTCCTGTAAATTGAAAAAATTATTTTATACATCTTAAAATTTAATATACATGAATAATTCAAATGATCTTGAATTTGGAATATTATTCAGGGGGGGGGGGGTTGGAGAGGATATTCTTTTCTGAAAATTAATCTTAATGTTTATAGATCAATATACAATAAAAATTAAAAACTATTCGTAATATAATTCGAATAAAACTGATGAAACGATAAGGAGTTAAACATATTAGGAAACGGGGTTAACAGAAATTAAACACTATAAACTTGATTTAAATAAATTAAATTATTTTTTAGATTAGTCTAGGATCTTTTACTAGAAGAAATGTGCTTAGATGTAATTAAAAACATTTTTATTTATCAGCGGAATCATCAAAGACACACATACGATATTCTGCGAATCACGAAAGTAAGTTTTCCAGTTTATTTTTTATATTAAAAATATTCTATAATGCAGTTTAATATCTTAACATTATAGTATATTTTATTATATTTAATGCTATTTAATTCTAAAATTCCTATGATAATCTGTTAAAGCTTAATCGATTTTCATTCATATAACATAATAAGTTTTGCCTATAATGATGTTTGAGTATCTATCTAACTACAAAATATATTTATTATATATGAATGAAAATTGATAAAGTTTAAACAGATTATCATGAGAATTTTAGAATTAATTAGCATTAAATATAGTTATGTTAAGAAATTAAACTACATTATAGAATATTTTTAATATAATAAATAAACTGGAAAACTTACTTTCGTGATTCGTAGAAAATCGTATATGTGTGTTCGTTGCCTCATCGTTGATGAGTCAGCTGATTAGTAAAAAAAAAAGTATTTTTATTTAAGATTAATTGTTCGCACATTTTATATTTTTAGAGATCCTAGTACAAGATCCTAGACTAATCTAAAAAATATTTTAATTTATTTAAATGAAGTCTATAGCGTTTAATTTCTGCTTCCCGTGTTTCACAGTTAGTCAACTCCTCATCCATTCATCAGTTGGCAGCCATGTTTGTTTATTAGAAATGCTTTCAAATCGCATGTGCAGTAGTGCAATATTGCAGATATGCATGCGCAATAGTACAATGTTTCCTATGAGCATGCGCACTAGGGAGAAAAAAAAATAACGGACGGTTATCTAGGTACGGTCACTGCTTCACTGAAGACACTCTGCGAACTCCTAATTGTACACTCATCACTAAAACAGTCAATAGAGAGTTTTTGCATACCGTATTTCAGACGTCCGTTAGCTTTTTCTCCCTAGCGCGCATGCTCATAGGAAACTGCGCATGCGTATCTGTAATAATGTTTCCTATGAGCATGCGCGCTAGGGAGAAAAAGCTAACGGACGTCCTACGGTAACTAACGTACGGTATGCAAAAACTCTCTAATATCTGTCCTACACAGTGGTATATTTGCAAGAATATTATTTTAAAATCAAAGTTCATTTTTTCTCATCATATCGAGAGTTCATTTTTGAATAGAGGGATGCACACATAATGTATTTTTTTTAATGCATTGGTTTTCATTATTTTGGCCATTATAAAACAAATATATTTTGTAAAAGTGTGATAAATATTACGGACCAAAAAAATATTCAAGGCAATATTCAAAATATTTACCTGACAGTAAATAATATATATATATTTTTTTTTCCTTTGAGTGTTTTGAAATGAAAGAATTGAAATCTATTTAATATAGGTAAATGTGTTTGTCTTGCTTCTAAAGCCTCCTTCCCACCTAGAGACCTGATGGCCAATTGGCTAGCACTCTAGCGTTTGGTACCACGGACTTCAGGCTCGAATTTTAGCTATGGCATGGATGTTTGTGAGGGGTTCGGAATCCCCGTTGAACTGTAGGTCCCGGTCTAATGAGCCTACATTATGCAAAAAATTACCATAGAGCAGGCCTGAATGGCTAATGCTCTGGTGCTCGGTACCACAGGTTTCGGGTTCGAGTCCCGGCGGAGCCATGGATGTTTGTAGTGGTTCGGAATCCACTTTAAACAGTAGGTCCCGGTCTGATAGGATCGTAGAGCGTTGCGGGGGCATTGTTTCTCCACGTTGGTGGCTTATCTTCAAGTTACACGCTTCCCCTGGCTACGAGGGCCTCCTTAACCGCGCAAAGTGAGTAACATCTGTGCAGCGCTTGCCTTAAGGCATCCAAGACAGCTGTCTGAGTGTTTGCCAGCTACATTAGAAAAAAAATGACCGTAGAGCGACAAACCTATCATAACCAAGGAGTAGAAAGATAAAGAAGAAAATTTTTGGCGAATCGTTAATAAAATACTTTTTATTCATTCTCTCACGTTCAAATACATTTTTTTTAAAACTTGTAATGGATGACACTTCATGTTATTACAGCTTTTTCAAATATTAATTTATTCATTAAATTTAATTAATTAATTTTAGTTTTTTTTTTAGATTTAAATTGCATTTATCTACCAATAGATGGCGCCAGATGTAAAAACAAAATTTCAACTTTATTTGTAAAGGAATTTTCTGCAATATAGTAAAAAAAAAAAAAAAAAAGTAGGAATTGACTTAAAAATTTTTTTTTTATATTACTGGTTTTTGTTAAATTCATTCATTGTTTATTGCTTCTAAATAGATGTAATCTAATTTCTCCATTAGATGTTAACTTTATATAATAATCAAGTAAAAATATCAATTTATACCCAATTTTTTGTTTAGATTATTTTTTTTTTTTTTTTTTAAATATGTAATATAATGGTTCATACCTTCTTTGATCAGATTCTCCCCCCCTTGTATTCCATTTATGCCAAGGCATTTGTAAAACAGAAATGAATGCATTATTTTAAAAACAAAATTGAAATAAAATAATATAGATAACAAATATTTGCTAGATAATTTATGTAAATAAACTTAAAATGCATAAAATATTTTACGGTCTTCTAAGTTTAGAAATTTTAAAATAAATTTGATAAGATAATTAAAATGAATTTAATAGGATTAATATTTTAATTAAATTGATAAGACAAAAAAAAAAACCAAAATGTTCATTTATACCATTTATTTATAATGTTCATTCAATTCCTTCTATTAGCTCACACTCTCCCTATATATATCTTGCTCAAATTTTCAATCGTTCATAAAATACTTTTTATTCATCCACTCAGGTTCAAATACATTTTTTTTTGAACTTGCACTGGATGTTAATACAGTTTTTTCAAGTGTTAATTCAGTAATTAAATTAAATTAGTTAATTTTAGTTTTTTTTTTAGATTTAAATTTCATGCATCTACCAATAGATGGCTCCAGATAAACTTAAAAAAATGAATGAAAATTATTTATAAAGGACTTTCTGCAATAGAGTGAAAAAAAGTAGGAATTGACTTTAAAAACATTTTTTTTATATTACTTGTTTTTCTTCAAGTCGCTAGAAAAACAGCGGTAAAATCTATTGAAACCTTATTGGCTCAATCCAAGTCACATGACGTGGCAATCAATAAGTTGGGCAACTTGAAGCGGTGGATTTCAGGCGTTGCACTTTGAGGCTTGCGATTGGTCAACGCTTCACCGCTTCACGCCTCTTTGTGAATGCCGCTTTAATAGTCACTAAAAATCTCATTTCTCAAGGTACCAAAAGGTCTGCAATCGCTTATTTTAGAATTGGTCTTTTCTCCTGAGAAAATATTGTATATAAATGCCTTTGACTCGGAGCCACTTGACACTGGAACGATAGATACTATATCTAATAACAGGGACCTGAATGGCCGAGTGGCTAGCGCTCTGGAGCTCGTTACTACAGGTTTCGGGTTCGAGTCCCGACGGTGCCATGGGTGTTAGTAGTGGTTCGGAATCCACTTTAAACCGTAGGACCCTGTCCTAATAGGACAGTAGAGCGTTGCGGGGCCATTGTTACTCCGCGTCCGTATCTTCAAGTTACACGCGTCCCCTGGGTAATGCAAAGTGAGTAACGTCTGCGCAGCGCTTGCCTTAAGGCATTCAAGACCAAGCTGTCTAAGTGTTTGCCAGCTGCATTAGAAAGAAAAAATGTTATGTTCAATCCATCTGTGTTATCCGTAGTTGACTGTGTATTGTCCAGATCAATGATCCAGATCTTCACCATTTTCCTACAATGTCTCTCATTTGGTTATTTGTTGACTGATTGGGCTCTGTGACGCTCTACAATCATATTAGACAGAGACCTACGGTTTAAAGTGGATTCGGAACCCCTGCAATCATCCATGGCACCGATGGGACTCGAAAACTAAACCTGTGATACAGAACGCTCTATAAGTATTTAATTTCCCCAAATGACATAACATAAAAGAACGCTGGATACTATTAGATATTTTTTTGTTCTAACGCAGCTGACAATCACTTAGACAGCTTGGTCGCCATAAGACAAGCGCTGCACAGACGTCACTCACTTTGCATTACCCAGGGGGCGCATGTAACTTGAAAATAAGCCACGGACGTGGAGCAACAATGCCCCCGCAACGCTCTACGATCCTATTAGGACCGGGACCTACGGTTTAAAGTGGATTCCGAACCACTACAAACATCCATGGCACCGCCGGGACTCGAACCCGAAACCTGTGGTACAGAGCGCCAGAGCGCTAGCCACTCGGCCATTCAGGCCCATTGAAAATAACATTAGTTGATTTAATTGTTGATGTTAAATGAACTGATGAACCACTGATGTACCTCATGGATGGACCAACAAGGCCACCCGTCCGGCTGCTCCAGTGCGAAGAAGGCAATGTTATTCTCTGCGATCTTTTAACTGTGTCGGTTGGAATTTGTTAAAATACACTTGATTGCTGGCGTTTGGTCTTCCTTTGCAAGTGGTGGGTGTCATGAAACAACCAGTTACGTAAGAACAGTTGCTGTTGTTCTTTGAGCTAATTCGTTTAGATGTTTACGAAATATGCTGCAGATCCACAAGTGATGGCTAGGGTTGTGTAAGTCTTTTTTAAATTTTTTTTAATTTTTTTTCTGTGGTAGAATGATAGTGACTGAACATGGTTTTATATATTAGGTTGAGGAAAAAGAAATGCATTATTTTTACGTGAACTTGAAGACTTTATTCAACACGTTTCGTATTACCCATTTTGGTCAAATAGGCACAGCTTTGTCCTATTATTTGTTGCCATTGGGGATAATTATTTGCTTTTCAGATATCTCATCATGGCTTCCACCGTTCAGCATAACCCTTTCTGTTACATCACAATGAGTTACTCTGTTTACTTTTTACAATAGTTATGGCATCGACAACGGGTCCCTAATTGTACCGAATTTAAACTTAACTTTAAATTCTTTTATTTTGCATTTTACTTTCTTATTATTAGTATTTTTAATCTTTTTCGAGTACCACTTTAACTGAATTTTTGAAACTTTATCTAGTATTTTTACTAACATTAATTAAGCAGCCAACTATAAATTTAAACATATCTGTGAATTAATATGAGGAGGTTTAAGGGGTATTTCCCCTTGTTAGTACTCCGTAATCGGTACGCCAGTTGACAGTTTATTGCCATTTTAAAGTAGCCTCATAATGCCACTCTCATAGAAGTCTTGGTCTTTATTGGCGAAAAAAATTTTGTAATCAATTTTCGCAACCTTCTTATGATGCCAATTTTTTTTTATCACCAAGGAATTTTGGAAATGCATTAAAAAAATGATAATAGCTTGGAACCCGGTCCGGGCTATGAGGTGGATCCATAAAAAGCCCCCGGAGTTTCTGGCGAGTCACTATAGACATGTGTGGAACTAATAACCTGGCGTTGTCCTGATGGAACACAACACATCTCCTGTTGATCAATGCTAGACGTTTCTGGTCAATCGCTAGCTTGGAACGGTCCTATCTTTAGCTCGTGGGCGATGCTATGGCTGTTAACATGCAGATCAACTTTGATTATTTCGGTGATTTTATCGACATTTTCGTCGACTGGCCTACCTGTGCGAGGTGCATCCTTAACAACAAAAGTACCTGAACGGAATCGACAAAACCAAAATTGCACGTTATTGGTTTTTACAGTATCAGGACCATAAAAAACTCAATTTCAGCCGCCTGGCTTACGATTTCGCCTTTATCAAAGAAAACTATAAAATGCATCGACTTTTCTCATTTTAACTTCAATTTTTAACACCTATAACTCCCAACTGAATGGACCAAACAAAAAACAGCACAAGTTTTTTTTTTTATTGCGAAATGTCACCGTTCAATCGAGCATTAATCTGAAATGCTTTTATCAATACATTCCACAAATATCGATCAATACAGACCACTGCCGAAAAAATAATGGATTTTTTTTTTTTACTCAACCTAATATATCATGATGTAATTGATGCTTAATATCTGCGTTGTTTATTCTTCGAGTAAAAAAGAATGTCTTCGTTTAACTTAAGAAAGTAACGTAGTTTTTAATTGACAGCCTATATATAATGATGCAATTGATGCTTAATATCTGCGTTGTTTATTCTTCGAGTAAAAAAGAGTGTCTTCGTCTAACTTAAGAAAGTAACGTAGTTTTTAATTGACAGCCTATATATAATGATGCAATTGATGCTTAATATCTGCGTTGTTTATTCTTCGAGTAAAAAAATTGTGTCTTCGTTTAACTTAAGAAAGTAACGTAGTTTTTAATTGACAGCCTATATATACGATGCAATTGATGCTTAATATCTGCGTTGTTTATTCTTCAGTAAAAATAATTGAGTGTCTTCGTTCAACTTAAGAAAGTAACGTAGTTTTTAATTGACAGCCTTTATATAATGATGCAATTGATGCTTAATATCTGCGTTGTTTATTCTTCGAGTAAAAAAGAGTGTCTTCGTTCAACTTAAGAAAGTAACGTAGTTTTTAATTGACAGCCTATATATATCATGATGCAATTGATGCTTAATATCTGCGTTGTTTATTCTTCGAGTAAAAAAATTGTGTTTCGTTTAACTTAAGAAAGTAACGTAGTTTTTAATTGACAGCCTATATATAATGATGCAATTGATGCTTAATATCTGCGTTGTTTATTCTTCGAGTAAAAAAAGAGTGTCTTCGTTTAACTTAAGAAAGTAACGTAGTTTTTAATTGACAGCCTATATATAATGATGCAATTGATGCTTAATATCTGCGTTGTTTATTCTTCGAGTAAAAAAGAGTGTCTTCGTTCAACTTAAGAAGGTAACGTAGTTTTTAATTGACAGCCTATATATATGATGCAATTGATGCTTAATATCTGCGTTGTTTATTCTTCGAGTAAAAAAAAATGTGTTCGTTCAACTTAAGAAAGTAACGTAGTTTTTAATTGACAGCCTATATATAATGATGCAATTGATGCTTAATATCTGCGTTGTTTATTCTTCGAGTAAAAAAAGTGTCTTCGTTTAACTTAAGAAAGCAACGTAGTTTTTAATTGACAGCCTATATATAATGATGCAATTGGTGCTTAATATCTGCGTTGTTTATTCTTCGAGTAAAAAAAGAATGTTTTCGTTTAACTTAAGAAAGTAACGTAGTCTTTAATTGACAGCCTATATATAATGATGCAATTGATGCTTAATATCTGCGTTGTTTATTCTTCGAGTAAAAAAATTGTGTCTTCGTCTAACTTAAGAAAGTAACGTAGTTTTTAATTGACAGCCTATATATAATGATGCAATTGGTGCTTAATATCTGCGTTGTTTATTCTTCGAGTAAAAAAAGAGCGTCTTCGTCTAACTTAAGAAAGTAACGTAGTTTTTAATTGACAGCCTATATATAACGATGCAATTGATGCTTAATATCTGCGTTGTTTATTCTTCGAGTAAAAAAAGAATGTTTTCGTTTAACTTAAGAAAGTAACGTAGTCTTTAATTGACAGCCTATATATAATGATGCAATTGGTGCTAAATATCTGCGTTGTTTATTCTTCGAGTAAAAAGAGCGTCTTCGTCTAACTTAAGAAAGTAACGTAGTTTTTAATTGACAGCCTATATATAATGATGCAATTGATGCTTAATATCTGCGTTGTTTATTCTTCGAGTAAAAAAAAATGTTTTCGTTTAACTTAAGAAAGTAACGTAGTCTTTAATTGACAGCCTATATATAATGATGCAATTGGTGCTAAATATCTGCGTTGTTTATTCTTCGAGTAAAAAAAGAGTGTCTTCGTTTAACTTAAGAAAGTAACGTAGTTTTTAATTGACAGCCTATATATAATGATGCAATTGATGCTTAATATCTGCGTTGTTTATTCTTAGAGTAAAAAGAATGTTTTCGTTTAACTTAAGAAAGTAACGTAGTCTTTAATTGACAGCCTATATATAATGATGCAATTGATGCTTAATATCTGCGTTGTTTATTCTTAGAGTAAAAAAGAATGTTTTCGTTTAACTTAAGAAAGTAACGTAGTCTTTAATTGACAGCCTATATATAATGATGAAATTGGTGCTAAATATCTGCGTTGTTTATTCTTCGAGTAAAAAAAGAGTGTCTTCGTCTAACTTAAGAAAGTAACGTAGTTTTTAATTGACAGCCTATATATAATGATGCAATTGATGCTTAATATCTGCGTTGTTTATTCTTAGAGTAAAAAAAGAATGTTTTCGTTTAACTTAAGAAAGTAACGTAGTCTTTAATTGACAGCCTATATATAATGATGCAATTGATGCTTAATATCTGCGTTGTTTATTCTTAGAGTAAAAAAGAATGTTTTCGTTTAACTTAAGAAAGTAACGTAGTCTTTAATTGACAGCCTATATATAATGATGCAATTGATGCTTAATATCTGCGTTGTTTATTCTTCGAGTAAAAAGAGTGTCTTCGTCTAACTTAAGAAAGTAACGTAGTTTTTAATTGACAGCCTATATATAATGATGCAATTGATGCTTAATATCTGCGTTGTTTATTCTTCGAGTAAAAAAAGAGTGTCTTCGTCTAACTTAAGAAAGTAACGTAGTCTTTAATTGACAGCCTATATATAATGATGCAATTGGTGCTTAATATCTGCGTTGTTTATTCTTCGAGTAAAAAAAGAGTGTCTTCGTTTAACTTAAGAAAGTAACGTAGTTTTTAATTGACAGCCTATATATAATGATGCAATTGATGCTTAATATCTGCGTTGTTTATTCTTTGAATTTGTTATGCATTGAATGCATTTTTCAATAGTTTATTGCAGCCTATGCCAAATTAAGAAACAACAGTGCCTAATTTTTATAAAGCACAATGGGCATTTTTCGGTCTTAATTTTTCCCGAACAAAAAAAATGGTTGAAAACATTTTATTAGTTTTACAACAAAAATAACCATGAAAAGGTTCTAATTTTTCGATTAAAACTATTCTAATTATTGTTAACTATTTGAAAGTGCATTATTTTAATATAATTTTCAATGAACTAAATTATACTAAAACTTACCATATGGCAATTTTATAAATTTAAATATGTAATTATTTGTGAATGATGTTGACATTAAAAAATTAAGTGAATTGATGCCTATTTTTGAATAAAAAAAATTCAAAATGTATGAATTGTGTAAAATTGTAAAGAGTTCTAGAAATTTGTTAACCTTGTTGTTGGTGTTATTCCTCAGCCCTGGTGCAGGGAGCGACCTGATGGCCAACTGGATAGTGCACTGGCGGTTGGTACCGAAGGCTTCAGGATCGAATCCTTGCGGTGGCATGGATGTTTGTTGGTGGTTCGGAATCCACGCTAAACTATAGATCCCGGTCTGTTTAGCCTAAAGTGTGCACAAGATGACCGTAGAACGGCAAACCAAACTCTAGTGCAGGAAAGCCTACGCCAGGTCCAATAAACAACATAGCACGATTCATTGCTAAAGGTAATATGCAGCTTCCATTGAGCAAGGAGCCACTAGGGCTGAAGACTGACTCAACCTCAAGACAACACTCTACGATCCTATGAGACTGGGACCTACGATTGAAAGGGGATTCCGAACCACTCCAAACATCCATGGTACCACCGGGACTCGAACCCGTAGTCTGTGGCACCGTGCGCCAGACCCTCGGCCATTTCGTCATTAAGACACTACCCCGGGAACTGAAGCAAAGGCTGCACCGCTGTTACTCATTTATTACTACCCAGGGGACACGAGTAGCTTGAAGATTGGTTACGGACGCAAGTCACATTACACCCACAACACTCAATTATCCTATTAGACTGGGACCTACAATTTGAAATGGATTCCGAACAACTCCAAATATCCATCGTACCATCGGGACTCGAACGCGAAACATGTTTCACCAAACGCCAGAGCGCTAGACCCCTAGTAGTATTTTAGTATGGATACAAATTAATAAAAAGGAACAACTAATTTTTTACCATTTCTAATTTGTTTTTTCTTCAAAATTTATTTAGGTGGAAATGTTACTACAGAACAAACAAAACTTCAGTCAATTTTCGTTTAGTAATAGAGAAGGCAAATCGATTTTTACCACTTATGCGCACCAGTTTTACGTAATACAGTTAATCGGCAAAGTTATTTGCTATGTTCTGAGTGGATCTCTAACAGAATCGGTGGTTCTTTCAGAAAAATCATGACAGAAGATCCCCCCACACCACAAATCAAATTAATTCAATCACAAAAAAAAAAAAAAAACTACAGTAGAACCTCATTAAGTCGAAAACCACCAACTCGAAAAAATATTTTGTTCCCTTCCCTTCAAGCCCAAAACCTCCCTTACTTGAAATTTCAACCCTCTCTAAGTCGAAATAATGAGTCAATCCCCACAAGCCATTTTGGCATAGATTTCCCCTCCGTAACTCGAAAAAAAAATTGGACCTCTGTATCTCGAACATTGGCAATGTTTGATTTTTCAACTCGATCATTTGAAACGAATTACCTCTATAGCTCGACTATACCTCTATAACTCGAGTTACCGACTTTAAGGATTTGCCGCCAATGCACGTCATTGCTTCTTAGAAAACAATGTATGAGTATACAGTAAATAGAATAACCAATTCTATGAAATATTCTTATTATAATTCTTATTATTGCTATTGATTTCATTTGAACTCAAACATATTTATTACCTCTTTATCTTGAATTTTTATTTATTTTACCTCTCTAACTTAAAATACACTCAAGAACCAAAACATTATGACCACCTGTCAATAACGAGTTGGCCCACCTTTGGCGCGCAACACAGCTTCAACCCGCCTTGGCATGGATGCCACAAGTCCTTCGTAGATGCCCGGAGACAGATTGTACCAGATATTTAAGCAACGGTCGCGCCAATCCGAGATATTGCGAATTGGTGGTCTTTGAACTCTGCGCTGCCGTCCCAGGACATCCCAAATGTGTTCTATCGGATTGATATCCGGTGAGTTAGGCAGCCAGGACATTAACTGGAATTCAGCATCATGTTCCTGGAACCACTCCAACACAATTTTAGCCTTGTGACAAGGGGCGTTGTCCTGTTGGAACATTTCATTTTCAGCTGGAAAAACAGAGGCCATGTAAGGGTACAACTGGTCCGCAATGATGTTCAGATACCCTGTAGCATTCATGGTTTGCTCTACCACAACCACGGGTCCCAGAGACGCCCAAGAGAACGTCCCCCAAAGCATAATACCGCCACCACCGGCCTGTGTATGACCTACTGTACACTGAGGGAGCAACTGTTCGCCTGGAAGACGGCGTGATGAATGACAAACCGTGATTCATCTGACCAGGCAACTCTCTCCCACTGATCCATGAAACCAGTCACGATGTTCCCGGGCCCAGCGCAAGCGCAGTTGGCGATGACGCTTGGTCAGCAAAAGCACACGAGTGGGACGTTTGCTGCGTAGCCCCATATCCAACAGTGTCCGCTGAACAGTGTGCTCCGATACTATTCTACTTGGCCCTGCATTGTATTGGGCTGTCAACTGAGCCACTGTCTGGCTCCGGTTTTGCTTCACCATGCGAGACAGTCTCCGACGACCTTTTTCTTTGATAGCGTGTGGACGTCCAACTCCATGTTGTCTACCGCTGGTTTCACGGTCATTCATCCACTTTGCATAAGTACTAACAACTGTAGATCGCGAACAACCGACGAGTCGTGCAGTTTCGGAAATACTTGTTTCGAGCCTTCGATCCATTACAATCTGCCCTCTATCAAAGTCGCTTAGATCCGCAGCCTTTCCCAGCACAAACATAAGTAAGTGAAAGAATGATTCTTCAGATTCTCCAGCAGCAGTTAAATACCACTTCCACCTTATCACGTGCCTTACACGTCATCCAGTTCATTGCAAAATGTAGGGGTGGTCATAATGTCTTGGCTCTTGAGTGTAAGTTAGAAAGAATCTAAATACCTACAAGTCGAATTTTTTGTAACAAAATCCTCCACAAGTCGAAAACTCTAACTCTAAT
>BPLQ01014362.1:0-17855 GCA_021605075.1 Caerostris darwini | reverse complement strand
TTTAAAAGCGTTGAAGTGCAATAGCACGTGTTATAAACAGCAGCTACTCCTGAAACTCTTTAAAGAAAATTTGAAACTAAAAAAAGTGGTGGCATAATTTACAAATATAAGAAGTGTATATTCAATTTTGTGGCATGGGTTTCTATCTTTTCTTCGAATTGCTTAACTTTTTTCGTAATAAATAAGTTAACTATAGAATTGTGTTATTATAGGATGGTAAAGCAGAGGTTAAAGTATCTAGGATAAAAAAATTTATTTAAATCAATATTTAATTTGTAATTGCAAGAAGTCTAAAATTTTTAAAGGTGTATACTCAATTTTGTGGCTCACTGTACATAAAAAACCGACACCATTGAATAATTTTTGTACTAAAGTTTGTTACCTACGCATGTTTTGGTAATTATAAATTTATTATTGTATTATTATTTTTCTACCATATTAAAAACAGTAGAACTAAATTGTGTTTTAAAAATGAAATCATTACGTTTTGCAGATTTAATTGACACTGATGTTCAAAATTAAGAGAAAGACGATTATTTCAAGAACTATTGAAATAACCTTATCTATTAAAAAAACAATGCAGATATTAATATAATGACGCAATAAACTTTTAAAAAAAGTTGCCATGCCATAAAAAAGTGATTGAGTTTGATTCTTGTCTCGTTTTTCTTAGAAGAGAGACACTATTCATGACATCAAAATAAATTTCAATGCACATGGAAAAATCATCTCAATTTAACATCCTGATTTCACACATCGACAGTTTAACTTAAAAATAATTATAAATACTTGACCTCTGTTTGTAAAAACAAAGACATTAACAATATATAATTTAAGAAGTATCGTTAGAAAATAATATAGAATGTGTGTAAATACATTCTTTTTCTGAATTTAAATAATTGTATTTCAATACTGGTGTGCAAAATTAAGAAAAAATGTTTGCTTCAGCCGATTGCTACAGGAAAAACTTCTTCGGCGAGTCCCATGTGGTCTAGTGGTTAGGATTCCAGGCGGGCTGCTTGGGTGAAAGCCAGGAATCCTGACCACATGGGACTCGCCGAAGAAGTTTTTCCTGTCGGCTGGGAATAATCGGCTGGGTTCGATTCCCGGCATGGGAAGAGTTTTTTTATTTTTTTTTTATTGTTCGACTCGTGCCAATGTGCATCGCTGATGAGCATTAGGGCGGAGGTTGTTTGGTGTAGACAATAGAGAGTTTTTGCATACCGTACTTTAAAAATACGGTATTTTTTTCTCCCCAGCGCGCATGCTCATAGGAAACATTATTACAGATACGCATGCGCGCTAGAGAGAAAAAAATGCCATATTTTTAAAGTATGGTATGCAAAAACTCTATATTGTTTTGTTCCGAGAGTCCTCGTCTGACCGCGAAAAGCAAACCACGTTATCTCTGGCTATGAGTGGCGGCTGGTTGTAAGGTCCCTTTGAAGCAAGAAAAAAAAAACCCAGACTCTTGTCCCGAGACGTTTCGAAACACATTGTCAAACCGATTTTTAATGGATTTGCGAAAGCCATTCATTCGTCCCTCATCTGGACAGGGCTTAACAAATAATCGATTCGTCTGATTTTAAAACGGATCCTCACAATCGTTGCCCTTCACACTGGCAAATGGACACAGTTCGAAGTGACTCTTTACAACAGGGGTGGCTAACTAATGAAATAAGTTCAAAAACTAACAACCAAGTTCTAAAATGAAATTGATCGAACGCAAAACACGCTCAAGCATAATGGAGGCAACACCCATTACGATGTACAAATACCCAAATTGAGATCGATTTGCAAAAGTTAAGTGAAAGAGTGGAGAAACAAATAGCGCATTAGTAAAATAAATATTTTTTATTGATTTTTTTTTTTATTTCACTTATATTCATGTATATTTTTAGTGTTCTATATTTCTTTACAATGTGCGTTTAGTATTATCATTATTATATTATTTATGTTTACATCTAAGAATAATAGTAAACACGAAAATAACTCATTTTGTTTCAATTTTCACTCAAAAAAAAAAAATTAAAAATATCTAAAATATTTAGTTTAAATCTAATATGGCGATATATAATTTTACATGCGGCCAGCGAGATCATTTGAGTTGGCCAACCTTGCTCTGCAATATCTTTCCCTAAACATCATGAACAATTTGTTTTTCCGTTGCTATGAAATTTGTTTACAGTGTAATCCCTTAATCGATAATTTCATTCTATATTTCAAGTCTAATCTTTCTACGTGAACCTTAAAATGCAAAACAGTTTCGTTTCTCGTGGAGGTATCTATGTTTTTAATAGTTTGGTTTGTCGCTCTACGGTCATTTTCTGCACACTTTATGCTAATTAGAACGTGACTTACAGTTCCGAACCACTCACAAACATCCATGCCACTGTCAGGATTCGAACTTAAAGCCTATGGTACCAAAGGCCAGAGCGCTAGCTAATTGGCCATCAGGCCACATGGTCTTCATACATATGAATCACTTCATCTGTTGATAATATTAGAACAAGACTTGCCATATAATTGGTTGAAAATGCCTCGGCCATTGATTTAAATATGCACTACTTGTGAATAAAAGACAACACTATCCCAAATAACTTATAGGATCGTTTACAAGATAATAAAGTTATCATTCGCCAAATGGATCGTCAATATCAACCGGTTAGGTCGCCAACCTGTAATAGCCTATTAGCAATAAAATGAAACTTCCGATTCAGTAATCATCAGTTAAATGGTACTGCAGCAAAATAACGAATAATTCTTTAATATTTTAGGGAATAAGATATTTAAAAAATGTACATTTGTGTGTGTGTTTTTTTATCATTTTTGTTTCAAAAGCTGTACTATCATATAGGCATAAAATTTATTTCTTAAATTCTACTGTTTCTTATCCCACTCGGTAAACAGCAACATCTAGTCAAGTTCAAGAACCCATGTGGTTTCACGGAAGGAGGTGATGGGGCACCCTTAGGTCTTAAATTCCTTTCTTTTCCACAACTGATAAAATTGTGTGTTGTTCTAAATTTTTACCTATTCTTTATTTACATTTCATACTGTTTATTTTAATTTTATTGCTCAAGTTTGCATAGTTGTTAAGTTTACATTTCTTAGAAATTTTTTCTAGATTTTTTATGGTTTTCATTAAGATACATCAAAGTACATATATATTAACACATTGTATTGTTATTCATGAATAAACAGAAAACAAATACAAGCAATCATTGTAAGCAGTATAAATTCAGCAGTATTTCTTGCATATTTAAAATGAAGAAAGCATGTTCTTGAAGTAAAAATAATTGTTGTGCTGCTATTTAATTTTTCCTTCGATCACCTAAATTTTAAAAATTACAATTTAATACATTTTTATTAAGTTTTTGAATTCATGTAAACCTTTTGAAGAATTTTCCAAAATAAATTAAATTTTATCGATGTGCTTTTTTGAAAAAAAAAAATTTAATATTCAAACATTAAATTATGAATTAGTATGAATCTACATAATTTCTCTGAGTAATTTAACATTTTTAAAGTAATGAAAATTCTAATGTAGAATGAAAGTAATTTATCTTATAACTTGATATTGGCTGTATTAAAAATTTTACAATTTTATAACTTATATTGCTTCTCATCCTTCATTAACATAAATATTGAAATTGAGGTATTCATACGAAATGCTGATTTCACAAACTTCCAAAAAGGAGTCATTATTAGCGTAATTTGAGAGAGTTATTATATTTGATGATGGCAATACTTAATCATGCACACCCAAGTTCAATGGTTTAGGTTGCTGATGGATAAAAGATCTGAAATTTGGCATTTTTGTTAGATTAATGAACTTTGTTTCAGCATGTTTTGTTGTATTATTTTGTTGTTTCTTTTTTTGCTGTAACTGTTCATAATCTGCCATTGGAAATAAAAAAAAAAAAAGGTTGCTGATGCAGAGTATTAAAAGTTGATCAGATAGACAACTAAATAGTTAGGAAAGAATATCCATTTTACTATTGACAAGCATAAAAAATTACTAACAATTCTCCGAGATATGATTCAAAAGTTTCAATGCAAGGAAAAGATAAATATACATTATAATAAAAAGAAAGAAGGTGCTGTATTGTTTTTTTCCCTACATCAAACTGTAGCGATATCTGCCATAAGAAAGGTTGTGTATTGTTAAAATCTTGCCTTTTTTATTATATGAGAGTGCAGATATTTTTAATTATAAATAAAGGTAACATATAATCTTAGAAAAAAAAAGTTATTTCCTGCTAAAAGAATTTTTAATTTATAATTTTGAACTTTTCATTTCATTTCATTTAAATTTGCTTTCAATAGTAATCATTCTTGAATAACTACAAGCAATTGATGAAATTAATAAATACTACATTGTTGAATTCCATAAACACAGTCTAGGTATGTCAGAGGTTGTAGATGACCACCCCTCAATAGAAACATTCTCCAATGAGGAATTTTTGAAATTTATTCAAACTGTATAAATGCATAGAAATGTATCAAATCAGACATTTGAACAATGAAAAATAAATAATGCTCTTTTACTATAACAAATAAACTACATATGTCTTAATCAGACTCATCTTATGTCTATTATACTTAAAAAACACACATGATTAAAAAATTTTTTGAAAGACGGGAGAAGATTGCTATTTTATTATGTGCATAAATGTATATTTAACTTTTCCTGAAGATTTCAAATTCACAAAACATATAATAGTCAATGAATTGATCCAGATTGCCGTTTGAAGTCAATATGAATAAATTATTATAATTAAAAACAATAAAAATTACATGATTTTAAGGTAATGCAGAATAAAAATGAACAATATTTGAGTCAAATTTAGCTTAATTCATATGACTTTTACTGTCATTAATAAAGAAAGCAACTAAAATTGTTATAAATAGTTTCAATTAAACTTGCATTTCAATTTTAAATTTCCTCAAATATTTTTATCACATTTGCATTTCTTCAAACCATTTTATTAAAACTTAGCTAATTCAACACATCAATTGATATTTCACAAAACCATTTAATGATAAAGAACAATTATCATTAAATGATTTTATAAAATATCGATCAATAGTGTGCTAATCAAGAAGATTTAACATTTTAGGATGTATACTTGATTTGCCATGAAACTTCATAGTTTACTAATAATATAATGCCAAGACTTTATACAATTTATTTACATCAAATAAAAATGTAAGCAAAGAAAAAAATTACATATTTACAGTACATATATATAGAAAGCATCTATACAAACTTACATTGATATTTAACTTTCAATCATTAATAAATCCATTGAATGAATTACAGAAACGTTTAATATTTGTTACATTGTACACTATTAAGAAATAAATAACAAATATTTAGTTAATCATTCTAAAAATGTCATGTTAGATTCATCCATTGCATCAAATAAATTAAATGATTTAAAATATAACCAAAAGATTCTTTTAAATACCAGAAAGTGTTAATAATTGCATCATAAAAAAGAAGTGAATGAAAAATATTCCATATAGAAATTTATTTTTTTACCATGGCATGAATAAGAAAACAACGGTTACTTATAAATTAGATAAGATATACTGTAAGTGCAATTGGAATGAAATCTAAAATTAAAGAGCACAAACATTTAAATACAAGTTTATTTATCATAAATTGATATTATGGTTGCATTATTATTAAAAGCATATTCATTCAATGTCTAGATCTATTGGGATGAATGTTTACTGCAATGCCCTAAAAGAGGCCAACTTACTTTTAAATGCTTCTCTTGCACATGTAAGGCAGTCCCCTCCCATATGATTACGGTTAAAATGTCATTTTGAAAGTTTTTTTTCCTGAAAAACCTTAAAGCACACTTCACAAATACAAGGTTTTCCTTCTGTATGAGTAAAGCAATGTCGTTTTAAATTACTATTCTGCGAAACACCTTTACCACACATTTCACAAATATAGGGTTTTCCTTCTGCATGGATATGATGATGTCTTAATAAACTGCTTTTTACTGAAAGGCCACTATTGCACATTTCACAAATGTAGGGTTTTTCTTCCACATGAATACGATAATGTTCTTTTAAACTACTTTTCTCTGAAAAGCCTTTACCACACTGTTCACAAATGAAGGGTTTCTCTTTTGTATGAACATGATAATGGATTTTTAAATAACTTTTCTGCGAAAACCTTTCACAGCACATTTCACAAACATGAGGCTTTTCTTCCATATGAACACAATGATCTTTTAAAATATTTTACATGAAAACATTTTGTGCCCAAAAAGTAAGACTAATTTTTATTTCTTTCAAAAACTCTATTTATTCTTCTAAAGTTATATCATCGCCTTCAAAGTAATCCCCTCCGGACACAATGCATTTATGCCAACGATTTTTCCAATCCTCAATGCATGCTAAAAAGTCGTCGGCAGGAATGGTCTCCAAAGCGCGCGCCGATTCTCGTTGAATCTCTTCAATCGACTCAAAACGGTGTCCCCGGAGTAGTCTTTTGAGTTCAGGGAATAGCCAGAAGTCGCACGGGGCTAAATCGGGTGAATACGGTGGTTGTGGAACGATATGGGTTTCATTTTGGCGAAAAAAGTCACGAAGAATCAATGCAGTGTGAGCTGGCGCATTATCGTGATGCAAAAACCAAGAGCTGTCTTTCCATAATTGTGGCATCCTTTTGCGAATAGCTTCACGCAAACGACGCATAACACTCAAATAATATTCCTTGTTGACAGTTTGGCCCTGCGGAAGGAATTCATAATGCACCACACCACGGTAATCGAAGAAAACAGTCAACATGACCTTGATTTTTGAGCAACTTAGCCGTGCTCTTTTCGGGCTTGCTTTATCTTTGTCACGATATTCGCTCGATTGATCGGTTGTTTCAGGGGTCATAAGCATAAATCAAGTCTCACCTCCAGTTACGATGCATTTCCACTTGTCCTGATAGTCAGAAAGCATGGTTTCACACACTTCAACGCGACGATGTTTTTCCAAAAAATTCAGTGTTTTCGGAACCACTCGAGATTTGACGCTTTTGAGGTCCAAAACATCTTTTAAAATGGAATTGACCGATTCTTTTGAAATTCCAACATCGTCAGCAAGGTCTCTAATTGTAAATCGACGGTTTGCAAGCACCAAATCTTTAATTTTTGGACGTGAGCTTCGTCGGTTGAGAGTGATGATGGTCGACCAGAGCGCTCTTCGTCTTCAACGCATTCTCTGTCTTCATTTAACTGTTTATACCACATGTAAAAATTTCTTTCCGATATAGTTTGCTCACCGAATGCCTTCTGCAACATTCTATATGTTTCCGTACATGAATATTCATTTCGCAAACAAAATTTAATGCAAGTTCTTTGCTGAATTAATTCAGACATTTTAAAAATGACCGAAATCACTTTTAGCGTCTCACAAAGTCAAGTGTAAATCAAACACTAATGAATATTTTGACGTGAAATCTCCCACAGATATTAAGAACAGTACCAACAACCTAAAAAAAAAAAAAATTGAAATGCCATATGCTCGGGAAATTTAAATTTAAAATTGGTTTTACTTTTTGGGCATAGTAAAGTTAGTATGAACTAGATTGTATATGCTTTAAAACATATTTGAATGCAAAAACTTTACCACATACATCACAAATATTGCTTTTTTACTGGTTTGAAGAGCATTCTTATTAAGAAGATGTGTTTTACAAGTTAGTATGAAAAATTTCAGAAGTTAGTAGGAAAGAATTTCAAACTGTTATTTTTTAATGAAAATTTATAATTTGAAAAACTTCAGTTACTAAATTCGTAGATAATGTCCAACTTCAATTCAGAAGGGGACTGCATTATAAACAGGTAGTTTAACATTAAAAATTTTATGATTCTAGTGTTTTAGCTACACATATTTTCCATCAATCCAAGGTTGTCTTCAGCTGTTGAGAAAATAAAAAAAAAAACCAAATCTTTAAACAATACTATTAGAATAATAATATATATATATAAAAAGTTTTTTATATTTTTAAAACATAAATGAACGTATTCATTGCTCTTTTCATTAATTTTTTACTTATAAATCCATTATGTAATATACATAAGAAAGTTTAACATTTTACATAAAAAAATAGAAGTCTCAACATATAAAATTGTTCTTAACTTGTCTAAATTTGCTTATAGGTTTAAGCTCCAAAAGAAAATTTTTTATATAACAAATTTTGAATTTTCCCATTACATTTAAATCAAACAGGTTGAAATCACAATTTCTTTTATATGATTACATTTAATTACTAATAATCATGATAGAAATTATATAAACAATAAAACTTTTATGAATATTATCATTTAAAAATATCCCCCAGCTCTTTTCATTTAAAAGCTAAAATAAAATTAGAATATTGCATCATAAAAAATCCTTTGTTGATTATGCGTAACAATTTTCTTTTAATCAATTAACAGGCGAAGCATTAAAATTTAACTTTAACAAACACCTGGAGTGCTATTAGCTTAAAAAAAACAGCTTGTAGAAAAAAAAAAAAAATCACTGCAGATTTGAATCAGTTAACTTACTCGATAATTTGCGTAATTTAAGACTGCTGGATTCCTTCTATACTTACAGGAAATCTGAAAGAAACAATATTACTTGAGTAACTTAAAAAACGGTAGTACTCATTTAATGAATAAAATATAATAACAAAAATATATATATATATTTAACACAACTATCCCAGGATGACAAAAAAAATCCAAAATAATTTTACTTGGAATGTTTTACTATTGCTATTTATCAAAAATAAATTAAACTTATAGATTGTTATTTATTCCAAGCCACTTTCATCAATAGCTAATGTGCATGCTGAGGGTAAATGCAGTATTTATAAAAATAACAGTTAAGAAGATGTCTCATTTTCTTTTGTAAGTTGATGACAAACAATGATCTCGAACTCAAAGGCAACCTTACAATGGCAATTTTCTTGACTTTCATGCAAAAGAATTTCAAGGGAGGGAGAAGCAGTTTTGTGAAAAGAAAGAAAATATTGAAATGGACACAAATAATGCACATATTCACTGTTCGATACATGAATAGTCAGAATAATAAACAGAATTTAAAATAAATGGAAAAAGATTTTATGAAACAAAAAAATTCTGAACAGTTAGTAGAAATAATAAGAAATCTAATAAACTCCCCTTCTACTGAAATGAATAAAATAGATAATATACCATATGTGTTAGGAATTATACTAAAATATAATTTGAATATATTTATCTATCAAATGAAATTGACAAACCTGAAATCTGTTTAAATATCATATGTTTACGTGTTATTAATTATAAGTAAATATAATGCAAGGAGAATATATAAATAATAAGCATACAATTAGTGTTTCAAAATTTCTTTTCACATAAAAATTTTCAAATACTACTAGAACAGCGTTTTTACATTTTTAATCTAGTAAGAAAAAGTATTCCAGATAAAATTATAAAAGAAAAGTAAAATTACTATATCAGATGAAGAAACAAAAAGTTTATCTTAGTTTGATCCATAAAATAAATAACTGAAATAATGCATTTTTAAATTATGTTTTTCATATTTCTAATGGAATTTGTTCTATCTTATTTTATGGAATAAGATAGAACAGTTAAATAAGTGTATATTTATTCATAAGGAATAACTGCTAACTGAAATGGAATTGTAAGAAAGAAATTACTTTACCAGAGATAATATATAGTCAGATTAATTATTCTTCGCGTGAGTCGTTGACTAAGTTGACTTCCGAGACATAAACACTCGCGGTAGCTGCTTTATCTCAATTTATCCAATGGCTGTTTAAAAGAAATCAGAAAAAAAAGGAAAAAGCAAAAAAATAATACGAATAAAAAAAGATCGTCAGATAATCAGCAGGGTTTGACTGTTTCTAAAAGTTTTAAAAAAGAAGCTTCGAAATGTGGTGTGGTGCAGAACTTCTGTCACTAAATAATACAAAAAAAGAAAAGTTAACATGCACACACGAAAATGACGTACTTTTATCGTACGGAATTAATTATTGATTTGGTTTTGTACAGGGATTAGTCTTTGGAAATGATTCTTGAGCGTGCGTATGTCATTTTTATTTTTTTGTTAAACATGGAACATCATATACATTTTTAAAGAATTTCATGTCGACAACATTAAAACCGACACAAAAATATGAATAGTTGAAATATCAAGTTATGAGAGATCTAATCTCTATAGAAATATTATCACAAACTTAAAAATTAAGAAGAAAATTAATTTTTTATGTTTTACAACAGTATTGATATTTGACCATTTTTGCTGAGTTTTTAGCTTATAAAATTAAAAAAAAAAAATTACAAAATTTTGTTATCTGAAATTCTAAGTTGTTAGATGTATTCAATTAAAAAAGTTCAAGAAGAAAAAATATTCTAATGATTTGATAAAGTCCTTTCGAAGATGTTCGTTTGTGTATACAAATATCGGTTTTCCATTCTGTTATAGATGATAAACATCTAAACTTTGACAGCTTTATTGGCAACACTTAGTTGCCAGTGAAGAGTGCAGAAGGCGGCGGATTTGGAACATTTGGTGTTTACCAAAATTTGTTTGTGTTGGGTTTTCTGGTAATGTACAATTTCTTTCTTTTTTTTTCTTGATTTGCCATTCAGGTAAGTCACCTGCATTTATTTGAATTTTTTTTTTTTTTTTTTTTTTTTTGGTAATGACTTAACATAAGTTTAGAAGGCCCAATTCTCTGAGTGGGTGAGCTTAGAGTTTTGACATGGCAGACAATAATTTAAATCCTAATCTCATGGAATATGCCTCAGAAGTAGATCTTACTTATATTTCTCGTCGGGACATAATTTCAAAATTACAAATTGCACATGAAAATGTCGCTCGTTCCTTTCTGATTCTATTAGAGGTTCCACATGGCGCGATATCAAAAGCACACCCCAGAATTCTAAAGGAAAACATATCTTCAAAAGTAACTACCTTGAAATGTATTGACAATAAGCGTATCCCCCGAGGAGACAAATTACTAATTACTTTGATACAGCCAGAGAATGGCAAACATAAACGCCATTACGGGAATTCCTGTCGAAGCATCTCTTTACCCGGTAAAGATCTCCGCCCGATTTCTGCATCATAGCATTCCTACAGATATATCACTTGAAGAACTTGCATCAGAGTTGGAAGAGGAAAATAATATCTCCGTCATAGAACTCAAGCGATTTGCAGGAAAACGAGCAGCACCGACTTTTTCAAGTAAATGCTGAAACTACTTCCAATTACATTGCAAAGGATGAAATTACAAAATTATTTCAACAGCAAGCCATAGAAACACAAAAATTCGTTAAAGAAATGTGCCAGGCACATGCCTCGGGTTTTCAGGAATCTCTTAAAACACTCGCCGATAATATAATGGGTCTCAACTCTTTAAATGGTACAATTAAAAATTATTTTTTTCCTCCTGTTACAAGTTTTATTCCTCCTTGTAAAGATAAGAAAAATAGGTACTTACGTATTAACGGTACCTTGGTGACAGACTTGGCGGTTTTTAAGTGTCGCCAATCTAACAGCTACTAAGGTTACCAAACCAAAAGAATAGAAAACTGCCAAATCTGTAGCTGCTGTTGGCGCAACTGTCGATAAGGTGCCGTTAATATGTAAGTACCTCACTCAGTTTTGTGAAAATTCACCCTTAAAAGTGTGAAGCAGTGAATTTAATTAAAGTCACATAAAATCATTTAATAAAAGTTCATCTCAATGATTTACCTTTTTGAACAATACAAAAGTGAACATTGGAAAGACAGAATCATTTTAGATTGTCTTTCAGAATCACATCATTTCTGGTGAATCTAAGATAGAACTTAAACATTCAATAGCAGTCATCAATTCCTTTTTACAAGAGTCTTCATCAGGACAGATTTTAAATTACAACAGTATTTTCATAGATAAGCTCTTGCACTCCTTTTAACTCTTTCAACTTATGTTCTTTCATCTCATAAATATACTGTCATCACAGACAGTACCAGCTCTACAGGCAATACAAAATTGTAATATCCATTCTAAGCATATTATCCAGTTCCTTGGCAATAAACTTCAAGGTATTTGCAATAGCATTTTGTCCATCAAATTCATCTGGTCCCCCCCAGAACACATTGATGTTACAGAGGAATGAACTAGCCGATTCTCGCTAAATCTGCAGAAGATGCCAGGAGGCAGAGAAAGAATGCATCGCAAAAGTGATCATACACAAGATATTTTTGGATAGCTTCATATATAAAGTTAGGATCTGTTGCTTTTTTTTTTTTACTTTTTACATTTTGTCCACATTTAAATCTTTGGTTACTTAATTTCTTGCATTTATCTGTTTATTAGTTAAAAATATCTCAGTTATAAGAAAATGACAAACAGCATTCTTAAATTTAGTTAATGATAAATATTTTTTCGATTTATTTGTATTTGTGGCATCTTAATAAATTTTACTGTTTCTGAGGGCGTTAACCAATAAATTTTAAAATATTTTTATTTCTAAAAATTTATTATAAATGTTATTTTTCCTCTTCTATAACAAGTGAAAATCACAATTTTTTTTTTATCTAAGTAACATGAAACAATTTTTTTTAGTAATGTTGATTCTGTGTTTAAAGATAGAAAAACAAAATAATTTTGCAAATATAAAAAGATCATTTCATACAAATACTTTTCTATTCAGTCAACTGCATTTCTTTATTTTTGAATATTATTTAAACTTTTATCATAGCACCATGTATAGTTTAAAGTTGTTTGTCTCTAAAAAATTAGCAAATTAATTAGAAAGTATCAATTGATATATTATATAGCAATTCATATTGTGTAATCTTTGTTACAAAATATTAAATCAATATTGGGTGATATCATAGAAATAATGAAATGATTTTTAATTAGTGTGTAAATTTAAATATCTTTATTATGAAAATTTTTTTAAATCATATATATGTATTCAAATATATAATAAATATATATAAGTATTCAATGTATGTAAATATATTTAATAAAAGTAAATTTATTTAGTAAAGATCCAAAACTCATAGAAGTTACCACAGCATTATTATTAACAGTAATAATAGAGAGTCTATATTAATTTGAAGATAATTTTCCTTAGTGAGTTGAATATTTGAGAAAATACTTAATAATAATTTATTTCATATCATATGAATGAAATTTTATGAATATTTTAACTTTTACTATGTTGATGGTTATGAAAAGTAAATCTTTCTTTTTCATTTGTAGTTGGAAATGCCACCTCTCTCCCATCGTACCTCCATAAAAAAAAAAAAAGTTACTTAGAGGCTATGAATCTCATTTTTTTTTTTTTTTTGCTTGTAAAAAATTAAAGTTATTGTGATATGTTAAAATAAATTAAATTTGTCATAGTAGAATAAAAGTTATTACTTTCTTTACATACAACTCTAGTTTGCTTCCATTTTAGATTTTTTTCTCCCTAAGTTAGAAAATAACATTAAAAAAATTTTTTTCCTGAATAATTTTGATAAAATTATTCAGGATTTGATTTTGATTAAATTTTTTGATTATGATTTTAATATGCCATTTTATTAAATCACTTTTTAAAAAAAATATGTATACATAACTTGAATTTAAGCATATCCCTGTATTTTATGCTTGTTGTTTTCATCTTTTGCAAATTTATGTACTTCTACTTTGTAATTTACTCCAATATTCAAAAAATTCTCACAATTTGCTAGAAATTTAAAAAAAAAAAAATTTCAAATATGGTTTTATTTTTTTTAACGTTTAAAATTTTTTTAATTAATATTTAATGGGTTATTAAATCAAATTTCTGTTTAAGGAAATATTCTATTCTATAAAATATTGTATCATCAATGTCCTTGAGAAGAAATCTGCAAGTAAAAGTAATTTACGTATTATTTTGAATGAAATAAAGTTTAATTGAAAAATAACAAAGTTTAGTAAAATTTTAGGATTTTTTTAATAGATATAGAATTAAAGGAGAAAATTATAGAATACTATACTACACTTAATAAGAAATTATGTACAGTAGTATAACCTGCAAATTCATATTCCTCCTATTTAAGTAGTTTTTAACAATCTTGAATTAAGTAGCATTCTAAGAATAAAATGCCAATATAAAATAACACTTGTCCTAAAATTTATTAACAAAAATATTTTAATGATCTACAGTAGATTTATTTTAAAAAGATCATTTCATATATATAATTTGTATTTACAGTTCTCATCAATATTTCAGAAACCATTGCATAATCTTTATACACTTTGCTTAAAAATTTAAAAAGATAAGATGGTACAGAGAGCTAGATTTTCTATAAAATTTGCACTTTTTATTTTATTGTTTTAGCATTAGTTTTCACTCATTGTTGTATTTAATTTGTGCAATATGCAGATATATTTGTGTTGACTTTTTGTTGGGAACTTATAAGAAATATTTTTAAAGATGTGAGTGTTGCATATGTAGGTGTGTGTGTGTGCATACGTAGGTGTTAAAGAAGTAAAAAGTCTTAAAAATAAAAATTGAAAATCAATTTATATGAATTCATTCTTGTGATTCGATGTAAAAGTGAATTTTTAGAATAATTTATTGTTAATGTGTTTTTTCATTATAGTCAAAAGAAGATTTTGAAAGCAGAGGAGAAGAATAAAGTGATGTCACAACTGCTAAATGTAGATAAAGGCAAGTCTTTTGCTTGCAATGTATGCAATAAATCCTTTTCTCAAAAAGCTCACTTAAAACAGCACTTGATTTATAGTTCGGGAACAAAGACTTATGCTTGTCATATTTGCTCCAAAACATTCTTTACGAAAGGTAATTTGAAAACACATTTGTTCATTCACACAGGACTCAAACCGCACGTCTGTGAAGTGTGCGAGAGACCCTTTGTTCGTAAGGATCATCTGCAAAATCACATGCTTACTCACTCGAAAGAGAAACCCCACAAATGCACTTTGTGTGAAAAATCCTTTGCTCGCAAAAACGATTTGAAGCCACATATTAGGACCCACACGCAAGAAAAGCCCTACTCTTGTGAATTTTGTAATGTGGCATTTTCTCATACATTTGATTTGAAAAGACATTATCGTGTTCATACCAAAGAAAAACCGTATGAATGTGAAGAATGTCAGAGAAGATTTTCTCGGAAAGCAAGTTTAAAGCTTCATTACCTCACCCATACTAAAGAGAAGCCTCATGTGTGCGAGATATGCCACAGAGGGTTTTCTCAGAAAATATCATTATCACGCCACATACTTGCTACACATAAAACAGAAAACTGTCCAAAACCTGCTGTATTCCAAAAAGATTTTTTACAATTTTGGATGGGAATAACATCTCAAATGAATGTACTCTTCCCATGGGCCATGCAATATCCTCAAAATACTGAAAAGGATTAAGAGCCAATATTGAAAGCCATATATTTATAATTTTACATTTTAATTAATGGATTTCTTTAAAGTGCTATGTTTCATTTTAGTAATTACTTCTTGATTACATTTTTATAGGGTGGAAAATCTGTGCCAATTGCGGAACTGCGTCAAAAGTCATCCCTTGCTCATTCTGCTACAAAAACACCAAACATGAGAATTTCCTTTATTTTGATTTAGTAAACCAGAAAAATACCTTAATATGAATGAGCCAATCTTCAGGCTTGGCTTAAGATTGTTATTAGAAAGGTAAGAATCAAATAGTTAGTGTAATAGTCCTGTGCTGGTAATGGGAGTTTATTAGTTATGTAAATGAGCGAATTTTTTTAAATGATTCGAGTTTATGTCATGGCGCCATCTATTGTTATTTATAGGAAAGAATAGGATAAATAATTTGTAAATTTATACTACAAAATGCTTTTACAATATTACAACTGTATTAAATTTAAATTAATTTCAAATTTTTATTAGTAGTTTACATTTTAAATTATTCACCACCATGCATAAGTAATTTATAAAAATTTTGAGTTTTTACAATTATGCTTTATTTGTTCCTTTTATTTATATCTTGTTAAATATCAAAATTTTAAATAATTTTATTTTTAATCATAGTTTACAAATTAGCTGTAATCTGCCTCTTGAAGGATTCAAGAATCTTTATTTCTCATTTATTACTCAACCTAAATTTTGTAAGCACATTTTTTTTTCTAGAAGAATTTGATTATTTCTACATATGTTATATGTAGAAATAATAAAATTCTCAAAAATAAGATATGTTAAATAATATTTAAAGATACCTTTTGACATTTATCAATTATTTTACCTATACATAATTATTTTAATTCTCCTTATGCATGACATATTTTTTTTTTTTTTTTTTTTTTTTGTGCTATATTTCGTATTTTTTCAGAAATTCAATACATTTAATTTTACAATCAAGAATACTACTTTTGTTAATGCAAATCAAAATAATTTATGTAGCGTATAAGCATTTTTTCTTACTCAATCGAAACTAGTATATCATTTGACAATTTTAAATGAATCTTATTTCTTATTACCATTTATATAAAATAATTTGTATTTTAATTAAATAACATATTTAATGTAAGAATAGCATGGCAAAACAAAATTCAGAGAATTTTGTATATAGAAGCTCAGAGAAATTTAATAATAATTTCTATTAAATAATTCAATAATCATTTGTATATTAAATTCATTAAAAATTGATACAATATTTATATACAAATATTTAATGCTAAAGAATTCCAAAAAATTCGAAGATAAAATCAAAGCAACAAAGATGAAAAAAAAAAAAAAAAAAAAAAAAAAATTGTCAGCCTTTAAAATTAAAAAATATAAGTAAAATCAATTACTGAAATATTTCTAATTCAATATCGAATGCATTTATTAATATACATTAATTAAAAATTATTTTATCCATGCATTAAATAAATAATTCTTAACATTCGATTCTAATTTTCTTATATTATAATACATCGATAAGTATTGAATTTCGAATATCGCTATCATAGTTCAATTTTAATTTAAGTACAAATCATGCGATTTTTAAATAATATAAAATTATTTGGTTTATGCGCTTCTTGAAGTCTGAAAAAGAACTGTTAATGTAAAAATATACTGTTATGAAACCACAGAGAAAGCCACTGCAAAAATCTGATTTGACCTGCTACAAAACCACTGAAAGCTGCTACAAAAAATCATTTTTGATTTTCCACCCGAGTTTTTAAATCATAGTTGTGACGTTTTACCTTTATGTACAATGGTGCTATTTTCATTTTAATTTTTATTTCGATGTTGCAATTAATAGCATTGTCTTATTGTCATCATTGGTTTTTATGTTTGTCTGTTGCTTGTATTTATTTATTTATAATAATTTAATTGTGAAATATGTACAATTTAATCTTAAATATTTTACAGAATAAATGTTTCATGTTAGAATTTAAATTAAGTATGAATATTTTTGATGATTCTTCTTAAAAATTTGTTTCTAGTTTTGTGGCAGAATTATATGTCTGTATTCAATGTCTCAACAATTTAACAGAAAATATTGCTCAGGATAATGTGTAAATGCAGTTTTATAACAATAAATTTTTAAGATTTTTTATTCCTAGTCTTGTTTATTATGTAACATTTCTGCTGATAGAAAATGTGGGTTACGTCAGGGTTATATTAGCCCCCTCAGAGACTGAATGAAAAAATGATTTACAGACATCAAAATCTTAGTAGACAGTTATGGTTACAAATTCTAAATGTCAAACAAAGCCAAAAGATAAAATGGCAGAAAAAATTAATAGGATTTAGTAGGTTAAGTTTGATGACATTAAATAGGATAATGTAGCTAAAATGATAGTGTTGATATTTTCTAGGATAGCAATACGTAA
>BPLQ01014353.1:0-30676 GCA_021605075.1 Caerostris darwini | reverse complement strand
TTAAAATGGTCCGATACTTTTCTTTATGTTCTAACATTGATTACTTCATATATATTTTGATTTTTTATGCTTGATAAATTAATGGTTGTAAACTTTGTGCTTACTTCACTCTTGATTATTTGACAATTTTCCTCATTTTATTGAAAAGATAAATCATATTAGTATTTTAATTAAAAAATTATTTTAGTTAAAAAAATTAAAAATCTGCGACAGTAATTATTTAAAGTATGCATCAAGCATTATAATACTGATACTATTGGGAATCGAAATATATTATAAATGTCAGATTGATAAGTCACTATCCTAAACAATGGAATTAAAAAATTCAAGATACTAAAATTATGCCGAGGCCTTTTGTTTGAGTGACTAGCGCTCTGGTGCTCAGTGCCACAGGTTTCGGACTCGATTTCCAGCGGTACCATGGATGTTTGTAGTGGTTCGGAATCAACTTTAAACCGAAAGTCCCGGCCTAATAGGACTATAGAGCATAGGGCTGACAGTCTTACTCCGTAAAAGAAAACAACTCCTATCTAGTAGGTAGACGGCCTTGGCCCACTATGGAGCTGTTGCGTCAATGAAGAAGTAAAATTATGCAAGACGAAAAGTTTTCAAGATACTAAAATTGTGCAAGGCAAAAAAACTACAGTTGTGGAAAATGTAAAGAACCAGTATTTCTTATATGTATAAAATCTTCGAGGATACTGAAATCAATTGCTCTACTTTTAAAGCAGTTTTTATTTTGAAGAAAAGAGTTCTAATTTTAAAGATATTCTTTTTTAATTTATTTCTTAATTAACTAAATTGAATCTTACATTCTCTTTATAAGTCCGTGAAAACTGAATCACAAATATTTTGGCTTTTATTCTTTAAATTGCAGTTTGAAGTAATAATGCTAAATTTTTTTTATTTGACGAATTTAGATTTTAATATAGTATTGTGACTTTTGTATTTTAAATTAAGCGTCTGATTGGTCTGGGGGATATAATATTGGATCACCGAATCAAGTGTGGTTGATGAGACAACTCACAAGCAAAACTCATCTTAAAACTTTCATGTCTTTTCTGGAAATAAGTATGATAAATCTGTAGCTCGGAAAATCCTACAGTTAGATACGAGAAAGTGGATTCAAAAGGCTCCACGTGTAATTCTTAAGGGTGTTCGCTCGAAATTGTGGAGGATCAACGTGTGTACAGTGTATAAGATTTGTGATTTAATTTGTCGCTCTACGGTCATTTTTTGTACAGTTTAGGCTAATTAGACAGGGACCTACACCGTAACTTGGATTCTGAACCCTTAAAAAACATTCAGGCCCCGCCAGGCTTCGAACAGAAGTCTGTAATAGCAAAGGCCAGAGCGTTAGCCAATTGGCCATCAGGCCGCGTACAATGTATAGAATCATCTACATACGTCTTTCATTTTTTAATTGCGTCGTGAAATAGGTTGTATTGATCATGTCGCTGTGAGCAGCCCAAAGTGGACTGCACCGGCGAACTCTGTTACTCATTTAGCATTACCCAGGGGGCATGTGTAGCTTGAAGATATGCTACGGAAACGAGTAACACTACTCCCACAATGCTCTACGATCAAATTAAACCGGTACCTACGATTTAAAGTGGATTCCGAACCATTATATCATCCTTTTTATTTAAAACTCATTTTCTATTTTTAAAATGTATTGAAATCTTTTTATAAATCCAATTTATAGGTTTTTTTTTATTTTATAATTATAAATATGAGGCCTAATGGCAGAGTGACTAGCACTCTGGCACTCGGTGCCTTAGTCAGGATTCGAGACCCGGCGGTGCCTTGGATGTTTGCAGAGGTTTGGAATCCACTTTAAGCTGCAGGTCCCGGCTAATAGGACTGTAGATCTTAAGAATGACAACCCTACCCCGTAAAGAAAAATAAATAAATGTAATAAATAATAATAGTGTAGAAAGAGGGGGCAAAGGGAATATTTATATGGAAATAAATGAAAGTCGTGAAAATATAAGAGAAATTTGTATTTTAGAATTTTACTCCACCGAAAGAATAAAAAAAATTTTTGTTTACCATCACTGTTTTAATGTTTGTAATTTTAAACAAATTAGGCTTCATGGCCTAGTGACTGGCACTCTGTGACATAGGTTTTGGGTTCGAGTAACAGCCGTGCGTGGATGTTTGTCGTCGTTCGAAACCACTTTAAACAGTACCCATGATCTAATATGACTTTAGAGCGTTGACAAAACTACCTCGTATAAAGAAAACATCTCCTGGCTCGAAATCTGCCAATAGCTAGGCGGCTTTCACCCACTACGAGACTGTTGCACCAGTGATAATGATGATGAAGACGAATTATACATATCGAGTAAACTTTTGATTCAATTTACTCGAAAAAAAGTTAATCTCCTACTAAGTAGTTTTTGAACTCCATTTCCACTTAGAAAGTTTCTTTTTGCTAATGACCCATGCCTTTTCAGTGGTATTAAAGTTCTCAGTGGTCAATTGTTATTCACCACGACTTCTTCCTTATTCGCAGACAGATTTCGGGAACGCCCCTCGATTTTCTTACTTCTGCGACGATGACTCAAGTCTCGCGTGCGAAAAAGAAGTCGCCGAAGAAGATCGATTCTATTTATATATTCTCGGTATTTCCCTTTTTTTGTTTATAGGAAGTATCTTTTTTTCCGGTTACGACCTATTACTCAGAAGTAAGGCGGTGACAGTGTTGTTTCGACCGAGTATTTAAGATCAATGACTCCTGCCTTATGTGACAAGATCGGAATATTCATTCGGAGGTATCGACAACTTGAGGTTCTTCTTTTTGCTCTTATTAGAATATGGTCATGAAATTTATGTATCGATTTATTGATTTATTCCAACTGAATCAAGATGAATGTATGATATTAAGATATAATTAAATGGAATTGGTGTCTCATATTGTGTTAAGGTAGCAGTTTTCAGCGTGTAGTATTGAATAAAAATGGCTACTTGATGATGTTTAATAACTTTTTGCAGAAAAAGAAAGATAAATATACTATTTAGAACTAATGTATTACCCGACTCATGGCTCAGTAGCAATGAACGCTGCTGGTGAATATTAGAGCAGAGATTCCTTCCGCTGGCGGCTTTGTTTTAGACATTGCTGCAAAAAACGCGGAGACTCGATGGCAATTGTGATGTTCAGCATCTTTCCTCGTTCGCCGGACTACTGGTAGCAATTTTCCGGTTTTTCTCCCATACGATTTGCAAATGCGGGTAGGTAGTTCCTCTAAGAGTCCTCTCGGAAGGCATTGCCCAACTTATCCAGCGTCATGGAGCGACTTCTACCTAAGGGTGCTCCATCACAACAGAAACTGCCTCAACTTTCCGTCCTTCCATGTGACCACACGGATTCTTGGACTTGGTCTGGATGTTGCTGTCAGGAAAGTGGGACTCGGAAAAAGAGAATTGCTTTATTGCATGGCTTATTTTTAAAAAAATTATATATTATTTTTAATTTCAAAGATAAAACAATATAAACTCATGTTTGTGAAAATTGCAACACCATGAAGGAATCGTCATAATTGAATGAAATTTAATACACAGTTGAGTGGTAGTGGTACAAATAAATGATTAAATGTTCAAAGCAAACAAACAACAACAAGAGATCGGAATCAGTATTTTCTGCAGCCACCACGCGCCGCAATAAGTGCTGCTACACGATGTGACATGGAGTCAAACAAATTTTGAATGTATGCCTGAGGAAGAGCATTCCATATTGTTTGTATGCGCACCCAAAGTTCGTCTGCAGAAGCAACAGGATGAGGATCACGAGCGAGACGCCGATCAACGAAATCCCACACATGTTCAATCGGCGACATATCCGGGGAATACGCAGGCCAAGGAAGAAGCTGTACCTGCCGCGTTGCAAAGAAGAATTGAACAGTCCTAGCGATATGAGGGCGGGCATTGTCCTGTTGAAATACAGCGCCTGGCAAGCTTTGAAGGAAGGAAACAGCTTGGGGCTGTAGAACTTCACTGATGTACCGGTTGCTGTTCAGATTGCCCACAATTCTTAGCAACTGAGATCGTCCATAATATGCTATGGCACCCCAGACCATAACTCCGGGTGTTCATCCACTGTGGCGTTCGATAATGCACTCCGGAAGGTGGCGTTCACCGGCATAGCGTCTGACACGAATGCGGCCACCATGGTACAACAAATTAAAGCGAGATTCGTCAGAAAACACGACATGCTGCCAATCAGCACGCCATTCTCTATGCAGAGCGGCCCATTGTAGCCGCAGGCGGCGATGATTTAGCGTGAGAGGGATCCTGTATAAAGGAGTCCTTGTGCGCAGTCCACGCTGCAGCAGACGTCTACGAATTGATGAAGCACACAATGAAACACCTGTAGCTATTGACCTCTGTGCTGCCAATTGTCTAGAGAAAGCTGTACGGTCCGTCAGCGCCATGGGGACCAGGTGTCTATCATCGCGAGCTGACGTCACATTTCGGGGTCCACTCCCGGATTTCCGAGTTGTCCGACACTCGTCCGTTCACTGCTTCCAAAGACGCATCACTGTGCTGCTGTTACGCTGCACACGAGCGGCTACTGCGCGATAAGACAATCCAGCTTCACGAAGGCCGATGATTCTCCCCCGTTCAAACTCTGTAAGTTGTTCAAATCTCGCTCTCTTTTGTCGAAGAGGCATAAGTAACGATTGAGCTAACGTTTACCCCTAGCAGATAACCACCGATAACCATAAACGCCTCGCTACAGCCGTCTATTTATTCAGATCCATCCGCCTTTCAGAGGGCGCTGCTCAGCATACGCATGCGCTACGGATTAGAAATTCTAATCATTTGCATATCATGCGCTAATTTGCATTTCCTGAAAATTTCAGCTCACTCGCGTAAGTCCTTCATGGTGTTGCAATTTTCACAAACATGAGTTTATTTAACAGAGGTTTAGTTTATATACTCCCACATTTCTTAACCTTCTACAAAATAAAGATTTTTGGAGAAAGGCACTTTTTGTGGTTTCTCTGAATATTGAAGTTCATATTAATAATAAATTTTTAAAAGTTGAACTTTTCTATATGTTTTCTTTCTATTTCTTCAAGTGTTCACATTTCACATTCATCTCTGATGATATTTTAAGTATTTTTTGCAGAAGAAAGAAAGATATATAATCCATTTAGAATTAAAGTATTGCATTCTTTTTTTTTTTAGTTATTCATTATTTTTAATTGCTAAACGAAAGCATTATAAATTACTGAGGTTAATGTATATAATCTCACTTTTCTGAAGCTTCTATGAATTTTCGGAGGAAGGTACATTTCGTGGTTTTTCTGATTATTAAGGTACATATTAATAACACACTTAAAAAAAGTTGAACATTTTTACATTAATGACAAGTGTTCACATTTCACATTCATCTGATGATTTATATAACTAATATATATTGATAATCAGCAGGAATAAACGCATGATTTTGTGTCTCTAAATTAATGAAGCTTATGAAAAATTCTTTTAAATATTCAATTTTCCAATAAAGAACTAATATTATAAGTTTAGAAATTCCCTTAACTAATTAAAATTTTAATATAATATGCATAAAATTTAAAATGAAGTTTTTAATTTACTAATATTTGAAAAGTGTGGTTTAAAATTATATTTAATAAGTAGTGATAAAAATTTTTAAATTTGAGAGTTTTACAGCCAATAATACTTAATAATTTATATTAATTAATAATATTAATAATTTTAATTAATTATTATTTTATACAATTAATAATTTAATTTATTTTTATTTTAAAGGAAGTTTTCCAATCGAAAAATACATTTAAAATCGCATGTACCATGTGTTTCCGAATACATATATTAAAATCGCATGTACCATGTGTTTCCGAATACATATAATATGAGAGTGCATATTATCTTCAAAAAATTACCCAAAGCTCACAACAAATATACGAGTATAAGCCGAAGTGAAAAGTGGTAGTTTGAATTTTTACAGTTCTACATCAGTAACTGTATGTATGCCAGTGAAAACGATTTTGTGTATGATAGATACGGAAACAAAGTCTAGTACGCAAAGCATAAAAATGATGATAATAAACATCTATATTTCCCGATGAATAAAAATGAATATGTTTAACTATCGAATTGTTCTTCCAATTCTGTTATTTCTTACCCCACTTGGTCGACAGCAACATCTAGACCAAGTCCATGAACCTGTACGAGTTACTGTTCTTCCAATCCTGTTGTTTCTTATCCCACTTGGTCGACAGCAATATCTAGACCAGGAGTGGCCAAACCGCGACCCGCCTTGAACATTTTTCCGATCCGAGAAATTTATCACACTTTTACAAAATGTATTTATTTTATAATGGTCAAAGTAGGGAAAACCAATGTATTAAAAAATACATTATCTGTGCATCCATATATTCAGAAATTAACTATCGAATTTATGATAAAAAATTAACTTTGATTTTAAAATAATATTCTTGCGAATGCATGACAGGTATTGCCTGTTTTATTTATGAGTTCACAGAATAATTAAATTATATTCTTCGAATTCATGATGCACGTGCATCTTGGAACATCTAATATAACAGGTTGTAATATATATATATATATATAAATGTCTATAGTATGTCTAAATCTAATATGGGGATGGATAACTTTATATGAGGCCCGCGTAGTTATGATGCATTTCCAAAGTGGCCCGCAAGACCATTTGGGTTATTCACCCCCAAGTCCATGAGCCTGTATGAGTCATGATCAAGATTAAAAAATTCAGCTTCTTTTTGTCCTTGACCGTGCAGAACAAAAACATGGATCACGCAAAAGAAAAAGTCTGAACTTTATCCCACCCGGTTATACTTCCGGGCACTGAGTACCCATTTTAGTCGTCTTTTACGACATGTGTGGGCTACAGTGAGGCTGTTCTAACCAGGATCCACACGGGGTAAGAATACCTGGCCAAACCCGGGATTTTCTAATCCTTTCTGCGGCCTGATGGCCAATTGACTAGTGCTCTGGCCTTCGCTCCATGTTCGAATCCTGGCGTTGGTATGGATGTTTGTCAGTTTGGGATTCAACTTTAAACTGTAAATCCCGGTCTATTTTGCCCTCGTGTGCAGAAGATGACTGTAGAACGACAAATCCAATCCAATCCTATCTAATCAAATCAGTAACTCCTTAAAGTTCTCTTGAAAGACTATTTTCTTCCTACATTACCCATCGGTGGGCTATTAATAATATATCTGTTTTTAACACACGAATATACAAAAAAAAAAGTTATGCAATATCGTAATATTAATTTAATTAAAAAAAGAGAAACTTTGATTAACTGCTCAGACTTATTTTACTTCTCATGTGCTTCCTTATTTAATTTGTGCAAGAAAATTTTAAAACTCCACTTTCTTAAATGCTCTTCTTTTATTTTTTTTATTTCTTTTCCAGGAACTACAGATTTGGAAAATTAACTTAACCATAATTTCCATTTAATGAATATGTTTTAGAGTATGTTCACATTGTGGATGATTCATTTGTTTCACTGCAAACACGTGCAAAAGTTTTTCGTAGAAAAATGTGTGTTAATTGTTGCACGTTCGTGTTGCAAACCTAACCGGATGTCTTGCAACTCTTGCGTGTTTGAGGCGACATACTTACGCTTTTTATGAAGCCAAAGAACTCTCTCTTGGGCGCCCACAGAGAAAGTCGTTTACTGGGTTTATGGAGAAAATCAATTTCTTGTTGGCTATATCTTGCTTAAGAAGCCATTATTTCTCCTTTATTGGAAAATGATTGAATCGTGCTACTAGGAAACTTGGCCAATTTTGTTGTTATATAGATATAAAACCGTTTTTAACTGTGATCTAGTTTCTGTAGAGGTCTTCATAGAAACTAAAAAAAAAATTGAGAACTTTTAAAAGACTTAAGAAAGAAGTAAAAAAATTGGAACTTTCAAAAACTTAAGAAAAATTAATATCAGAACTTAACTATTTTTTCACATTGTGTTAGATCATTATGATTTATTTAAAAGTTAATTTATCTTGGCGATATTTTTGAAACAATAAAATACATATCATCATCATTGGACCTATCGTGGGTCAAAACCGTCTGCCTATTGGCAGATTGTAAGATGAGAGATGGGTTTTTTTTTATGGAATAGGGTTGTCAGTTCTTCGCTCAACGCTTTCTATACAGTCATATTAAACGGAGACCTATGGTTTTAAGTGAAATCCGAACCACTACAAACATCCATGGCGCATCCGAGACTCGGACCTGAAACCTGTGGCACTGAGCTCCAGATTGCTAGTCGTTCGGCCATCAGGCCTCTTAAAACACATATAGATTATCTATTTTTAAATTTCATATTTGTGCTTAGTATGAATAATTACAAGGGACCTAATGGACGATTGATTGGCGATCGGTGTAAGTTTCGGGTTCGGTTCTCGACGGTGCCATGGATGTTTGTAGTGGTTTGGATTCCACTTTAAACCACAGGTTCCGGTCTAATATAACTGTAGAGCGTTGGGCATAGTGTAGACAACTCTACCCAGTAAAAATAAAATATCTCCTGTTTCAAAATCTACCAGCAGCAAAATGACTTTGGCCCACCATGGGGCTGTTACGCCAATGAAGAAGAAGATTATGAATAACTACAAAATTAATCTGAAGAATGTTTAAAAATTTATATTTGTATTAGACTGTTTCTAGGTATATTTATAATTTAGTAAGTAGCCTTCGTAGTCGAACTTAAATTGTTTGGAAGAATGTTTGTTCAGGTCCCATGAATGGCCGAGTGTCTCGCACTCGTTGCCACAGTTTTCGGGTTCAAGTTCCGGATGTGTCATGGATGTTTGTAGTGGTACAGAATCTACTTTAAACCGTAGGTTCCGGTCTAATATGAATGTACGAGTGTTGTTTTGAACTTTAGTCAGTTTTCAACCCTTGTGGGTTTTCGCTAAAAGTGAAGACTCTTAGCCATGGACGTCGCCTTCGACGGGGTCCTTTCGACCTGGTATAGGCTTTCCAGCACCAGGGGGATTAGTAATGACAATACGCTTGTTACCAAAAAATGATAAGTAGTGAGAGGAGAATATTTAAGTGAACACATTCTTAAAAGCAAGTCACTTGAAGAAATTGTTTTTCTCCATGAAGAACTATCGAAGTTACAGGATTTCAAAATGACTCAATCTTTATCAATTCAAGAATATTTTATTGAACATCTTTCTAAATTTTTTTTCAAATCAAGTGATTTGTGCAGATTTATTGTTGGAGAGTTGCAAACTATCGAACATGTCCTTTTATGTGTACTCATGTCAAAAATAATGGATTCTTATTATCTTATATATATATATATATGGTAAAATTTAAATTAAATTAAATTATAGTAATTTTAAAATTATTATAAAATTTATGGTAAAATCGCAGAATAGGTCCCGTTGGGATTTGGAGTCAAAATTTTCTTCGTCATAGTGCGCCAAGTAACCATTGCGATTGTAAGTGGAGTGAATTGCAATCAGTGCAAGAAACTCGGATTACCACATTTGGCGACTTATCTTCTAGTTGGCGCCACAAAAAATAGTCACGAAGCAATAATGGTCCCCTACTGTGCGCTTTGGACTATATGACAATAAATAAATAAATTATGTATATATATATATACATATGACAAAAAATATGTGTTAATATATATATATATACATATATCAATACATATTGTCACATACCATTTTTCATGAACTTTAAAAACCTCTTACAAAAAAAAAAATAATGTTTATGTTTGATAAAATTAAAAGAAAAATTATTCACTGGATTTTAGTATGATTTCAACAAATGGTACATTTTGCGCCTTGTATTCATAACATAGTTGCTTAACTACAAAGCCGTAAGAAAAAAAATTAACTTTTTACATGAGTGGTAAATATAATGATGGCGTGAATGACATTCATTTCAAGCACTGAAAAAAAAGGACAAGATTTAAAAAAATACAAATTACATGGCACAAAGCTAAAATTATTCTTAAGTATAACGTAACTGTGCTTTTCATTGTGTCTTGTATATTACAGTACTAGAGTGTTTATGTTTGATTATTTAAATAATCCTCTACACTCTAATATTAATTTCATGCGTGATAAAATTAAAAAAACCCTGATATAGCATGTGGGATCAGAATCCCATGAGTTCATATTACCCTCTAGATTTTACTATGATTTCAACAAATGGTATATTTTGGGTGCTGTATTCATAACATAGCAACTTAATTAAAGCCGTAAGAAAAAGACTAATTTTTCACACGTGTTACACGTAATGACCACGTGAATGGCATTCATTTCAAGCATTAAAAAGAGGGAACAAGTTTTAAAAAATATAAATGATATGAAACAAAGCTAAAATTATTCTTAAATATAACGTAACTGTACTTTTCATTATAGCACTACAGTGTTTATGTTTAAATATTCAGATAACCCTCTAACACATGGCTTCATGTTCCTTATCAGAGTGTTTCATGTTACCTCTTTATTTCGATACCAGAGATTGGGGGCCCCTTTTTAATTGAACCTCACATCACGCACCTGGCTCTTCCGCCCCACTTCTTCTGCTCCAGGGGGGTTCCCACGATCGATGGCCACTTTGGGTGTGTCCAGTAGGTCAAAAGGTGGACGCCCTCTCGGTCAAAGGAGGAAGTGATTTTCTCACTCCGCTCCACTGATTCTGGTGGTGATTTGTCATCAATTCCAGATCGGGATTCCTCCTCTCCATAAAGAGTCCCCCCATGTTATGAATCCGGAAGTTGTGACACAGTGAAATGAGTCCTTTGACTCATCTGCGAGATTTAAATGCAATCTTTAGAGTTTGGAGTGGCCGTTGTCATAAAATATTCAAGATGGGAAGTAATGAAAAAGAGCGCTTCGGTGGAATGATGACATTTTTTTACATTGACTCTAATGATGTGGAAAAGTGCTACTATCTAGGTCTTTGTCCCAAAGAATGCATGTATTTAATTTGCTGTTTTACATTGTAAGATTAAAAAATGAAGAATCATAATGTAAAAAAAAAAAAAAATTCTTAATCATGTACATGAGACTTTGGGAATTAGAAATGGGATTTTTAAAGAGATGACTTTTTAATTATGAAATTATAACAATCATTTTATATCAATTTTAACATCAATAATCTGCTTCAAAAAATCTTCCATGATTAAAAAAATTCACGAAAAGTGATTAAATATATAAAGGAAAAGGATATTAAATAAAATACATTGCCCAAATGAAATATTTTGCATAACTCATGACCCATACTTATTGTACCCAGTAAGCATGCAAGATAACTTAAGAGTAAGTAACTTAGCAACTAACTAGTAACTTAAATAACTTAAATAACTTAACAACTAACTTAAATAACTTAACTAACTTAACAAGTAACTTAAGTAACTTGCAAGAGTAACTTAAAAACCGCATTTTGAGGTTGTTGAAGTTACTGCATTTAAAAACGTGGAGAGTCCAACTCGTGACTCAATGGCGACGTGAGCCTCTGGTGAGCATAAGGGCTAAGGTTCAATTCTCTGGCAGCTTTGTTGTAGACACTGCTTCAAAAGACGAGGAAGCACGATGGCGTTTGTGATGTTCAGCATTTTGCCTCGTTAGTCGACCTACTTGAGGAAAGGGAATTTTCCGAGTTTTCTCCTGTACGATAAGCAAATGCGGAGTAGTTGCCGCCTAAAAGACCTTCCGGAAGGCATTGCCCTCCTTCTTCTGCGACACGGAGCTAAATCACACTTCTACCTACAGGTACTCCATCACAATAGAATCTGTCCTCCTTCCCCCCTCCACGAGTAGATAAAGCTGGGATGTCCGTCCTGCACTGCAGGACACTGAGGATTGTATAAAACAGCAACGACAAAAACGAGGAGATTCGAGGCGATTTTGACAACGTATAAATTATTAAGATTATTGCTTCAATATTTATTCTTAAAAATCATTTAAATTAACATATGTTACATTCTGATTTTATTTCAAGGATGACCCAATAAGAAAAATTAATAAAAAAAAATAAAGTCTGCAAATTTTATGTACTTTTTAATTCATCAGTTGTCTGTTATCTAATCCTCCCCAAGATTGAACCCCCTCCTTAATGCTCAGCAGTGGTGCACTGAGCCACGAATCGGGCTTATCTGTTGTTTGTTGTATATATAATATAAGTAAATATCTTATATTTGAAATAATACGTCAAATTTTGTTATTTTTTAAAAAAATTCATACTGAAAAAAAAAAAAAAAAAAAAACCCAGAAAAAAATACACAAATTTACTTCACAATATTTTTCAATTTCTTGTGTTACATATTTTTAAAATATTTTTTGTGTTAAATATTTTTTAAAATTCAATAAATATGTTCGCCATCAGAAAAGCCTATTAAAATTCAGTAGATTTATTAAACGGGAGATGTTATACTTGAATATGTAACTTAATTAATATTAAATAAATGAAGAAAAAATCGAATTTTCACAAAAGGAAAATTTAAAAAAAAAAAGTATTTTACGCCTTTTTTTTTAAAAAACGTAGAAAATTTGCCAAAATGCACGAATTTATCGAAAAAAAAAATTGAATTATTTTCCTTTAATTTAAAAGTCCCTTTAAGGAATAAAAATTCATTTGCGTCGTCTTTATTCTCCACCAGAAAAAATATCAATTGACGATTCGATATACATTAAGTTAATTGAAAATTTATTGTCACAGATAACGATTGCTTTCACGAAACTAACGGAAAAAAAAATATATCGAATTGAACTATACCAGTGTTGCATTCACTGCGGCTGTCAGGCTGAGATTTGATTATTTCGTCGGGTGCGAAAATTATCTCTGCTACTTCCATTACCGAAATGCATTTACTATATTGACGGAAGTCATCTTGAACTCGCCAAGTTTTTGTGTTCACTCTCTAACACTGCTGTAAATAACGGACTAACTACTTCCTCATGGTTCTCGAAACAGTGTATATATTGGACACACATTGTTTTATTATTTCCGTTAAATGATGCTGTCGGACGATTGAAAGGCAAATCGAGGCTTAATTGATTTTTCCTTTTAGGATAATTTAACAAGGCTTTTTTTTCTCGTTTGTAGAATTGCAATGATTTTTTGATGATGTAGTTCAACATCTGAATTTTTTACTGTTCAATTTTTTGAAGAGAAGTAATGATTCGTTTTTATTAACTGTCGTTCAATAATTAATTGCAGTGCAAAGTTATAGATTAATTAGAATATTAGCATAGATTAATTAGAATATTAGAATTAATAATATTTTTAATCTAATTAGAATATTTGAATAAAGCATTGGCGCAACAGCCCATGGTGGGCCAAAGCCTTCTGTCCACTGACAGATGAGACAGGAGTGTTTTTTTTTTCTTTTGTGTGTGTGTGTGTGTTTTCCTTTTAAGGGGTAGGGTTGTCATTCCTACCCAGAAAAGTCATATTAAACCGGGATCACTGATTTAAATGAATTCCATACCACTACAAACATAAAATGGCATCATCGGGACGGCACTCGGCCGCCAGGCCCCATAATAAAGCATTACCTTAAGTAATTAATAAATATGACTGACTTTTGTAAAGAACTTTGTAATTTATTGTAGCTACCATACCTGCTTAATTTATCTTACAATCTAATACGTAATATTCTAAATATTGTTCTTGTTGAACATCGGCGGGATTCGAGTTACATGTATATATACCATAAACAGGCCACTGATAACTGATTAGGAGAGTACCTAGCTTTCCTTTTGAAGAATTTTAAGGGTAATTGCTCCACATTTATGCGTCGTATGGGTTTGGTTTGTCCTTCTACTGCCATTTTTTGCACACTTTGGACTAATTTGATCGGGAGCTACAGCTTGCTCGTGTCATGTGGGTTTGGTTTGTCGCTCTACGGTCATTTCGCGCAAACTTTAGGCTAACTAGACCAGTACTTACAGTTTAACGTGGATTCTGAACTGCTAACAAGCGTCCATGCCACACCCAGGATTCGAGCCTGAAGCATGGGGTACCAAATGCCAGAGCACTAGCCAATTGACCATCAGACTGCGTGCCGTATGGGAAAATACCCCTTGACGAGTCATGATAAAGGGTAAAACATGCAGCTTCTTTTTGTCCTTGACCTTGCGGCAGAAAGACATGAGACACCTAAAGGGAGAGGTCTGACTTTACCCCATCCTGTTATACTCCCGGGTATAGGGTATCCCATTTTAGTTTTTTTTTTTTTTTTTGCGAAATGCATGGGATACAGTGAGGCTATTCTAACCGGGACTCACATGAAACTAATCCTGAAACTGAAAATGAATATGCCATTCGTTCTGAAATATCTCTGAAAGACGGCAATAAGTATTCTTTAGCCATTAGGCTGTTGAAAAACATAATCGAATTCTTAATCATATTTATATTGTTCCATTGTCCAATTTTAGCACTTGTTGGTTTACAGATTTATTAAGTGCATTTTCGATTTGACTCATTGGCCTGTTCTCGAATTGATCACAACCTAAATTTATTTTGATCATAGACCTAAATTTACTGAATTATCTTTCTGGAATAAAGTATTTGAATGCATATGACAAAATGCAGCTTTAAATGTAGATTACGAATCATTACGATTATTAAGAAAAATCAAATTTCAAGTGGATTTTTTCAATTGAATTTTCTTTTTCATCCAACAGATGAGGTGAGCGAATCCCAGCCAGCAGTGAGAATGAAGAAACCCAGGTGGAAGGCTTGAATATGTTCCAGAGCATCCCAGTCCTGCTCATGGCGCTATTCACTACAGCTGCAGGTGAACACCCCCAAAACCTTTTTAAAAATTTCTAACAACTAATCCGAGTGAAAATAATAATTATTTTTTTTGGTCTTTAGATACTCATATTCTTTAAAGGGTAAAATGTCACAATTTTATAAATGCTGAAGACATTCTTTAGACATCTTTGTTAATTAAGGTTTATGCATTGAAATATGTTCTAAAATGTTATAACTATTAAAGTTTGTAACCATGCTTCCTCCTACATATTGGCAAGAACACCCCCTGTGGTGTTTAGGAGAAATGGTCAGGTGGACTTCAGACTCTCCCCAGAGAAGTACGGTGCAATTACGCACTTTTGTTTAGAAATGTTTAGTTTACAGTCTCTCACCCAGAGAGGAAATATATTTAACGCAACCCTGTGTATTAGTTGGCCTACAAACTCTCACCTGAAGAGGAAGTATATTTCGGGCTCCCTGTACATAGCCGAAGATGTGTAGATAAAGCTGCGAGTTCTCCAACCTGTGCCTCGATTGTCTCAACTATACCACATCAAGTTGCAATCTGGTGGCCCAACCTGCCAACTACAAGTTTTTTCAGTTTTTTTTATTATTGAATATTTTCAATATATTTTATTTTATTTTCATTATCCATTAGTTATTTTTTTTTTCTTCGTCCGTTTCTCTTTAATAAATATATTAAAATTAATACAACTAAGGCATTTATACATATAAAAAGACCAAAAATTTAATATTAATACACTAAATATGTTTGCATAGTATCTTATTCTTCAAGTGTTTGAAACTGTACAGTTCTAAAATATTTTTTTGTATTTCAGGAGTTGCCCCAACTATAGACCTTTCGCATAACATGAGAATTTTAAAGCTTCCAAGAGATACAAAACCAGGTCAGTGACTAAATGTCAATTACGTTAATTGACGAGTATTTTACTGCATTTTATAACGTAAAATGCAGTTGCGATGAGTTTGTTTAATCTAAACTTTTTTGCAGGTTCTATCATTTACCGATTGCGAGGTTCGGATCCTGATCCTGGAGACATCTTGACCTTTGGAGTCCGTGGAGATGTGGGCAATCAGTTACTCAATATCGTGTCGGTCACAGAGACCAGAGCCAATGTCTTTCTCAAAGAAGTTCCTACGGTCAGTAGGGAGTACATTTTTTTCTGTATTTAGTCATTGATAGTTTATCAGCATATTGTTCTTTTTCTGTATTTAGTCATTGATGTTTAATAACATATTGTTCTTTTTCTGTATTTAGTCATTGATGTTTAATAACATATTGTTCTTTTTCTGTATTTAGTCATTGATGTTTAATAACATATTGTTCTTTTTCTGTATTTAGTCATTGATGTTTAATAACATATTGTTCTTTTTCTGTATTTAGTCATTGATGTTTAATAACATATTGTTCTTTTTCTGTATTTAGTCATTGATGTTTAATAACATATTGTTTTTTTTTCTATATTTAGTCATGGATGTTTATTAGCATATTGCTTTTTTTTTGTTGTTGTCCATAAAAGTGGGGAATGGGAGGGGAATCATGTTCTATGAACAGCCCACCAACAGATGATGAAGGGAGGCTTTTGAAGGAGTTTTTTCAAGCTGTAAGGAAGAAAACCTGAAAATCTTCCACCAGTACTCCTGACTGGAATACTTACACACACTGTCATAATTGCCAAAATGTTAATATGTAATCTTTGCTTCTGAAAATAAACGTTCATCAGACGGTATAAGTCTTTGGATTGTCATCATTATCATCATTGGCGTAACAGCCCAGTGTAGGCCAAGGCCATCTACCTACTGGTAGAGACGAGCGCTAGACGAGAGATGTTTTCTTTTTTACGGGGTAGAGTTGTCAGCATTACGCCCAACAGTCATGTGAGACCGGGACCTACGGCTTAAAGTGGATTCCGAACCACTACACACATCCATGGTACAGCCGGGACTCGAACCCGAAACCTGTGGTACCGAGCGCTAGCCATTCGGCCATTCAGGCCCATTTGGATTATAGTCGGGTATAATTATAATGTTTGAAAATAATTTAATGTTTTTTAAAAGATTTTGATTACTGCTTTTCATTTCAAACAAATTTTATTGTTTTTAAGAAAATTATGTTATATAGCGCATGTATGTTGAATATAACTTTTTAATTTACATTTATGAATAAGTACTAAAATGGTTTTTTTTATTTTTTAAAGTTATTTGTAAAAAAACGGATTATATTAATATTGTAATTAATTAATAATTTGATCAAATATTGTACTCAGTTATGACTCAAATACTACATTTAATCAAATATTATACTTAATATTGTATTCAACAATTAATACTTCAAATGGCAAAATAAAGGGTGTTTAAGTACCTATCAAAAATTTAATGATTAATAAGTGTTTTGCATTGCAAATTTTAAATGTACAAGTCCTTTTAGACTTTTTCCATGAGTTTTCCATGATGATGCTTTTTACCATGATTTCGTTTGTTTCAATATTTTTCTTAAGGTTAAATATTATAAAATATTCGTTTATTATTCTTTTAAAATATGTTGATGTGAAAATAATTCTTAAAATATTTTCTAGTAATACTGTATATATATACTTTACTACATTAAATTTATCAATACCCTTCTTATATTTAAGGAAAAAGAATATCAACTCACCATTTACGTGACAGATGGTACTCAGGTAAACAAATGATGTTTCATTATTTATAAACAAAATAAATTCATTTTATGAAATTTAGGAGATTTATTTTATTAGATTTTAATTAACACGAATGTTTTTCCCCATTTATTTGCAGACCACAGAAGTGGAATCCACAATCATCATAACCAACGCTACAAATCATAAGTCTCCATTTCTTGAGTATGAATCTCTAATTTCGGTTTCTGAAGTAAGTAGAAGGATTTATATTCAAAGAAAAAAATATATGAGTAAAAAGATTTAAAGGAAAAAAATATGTATGAATTCTAATGATTTTCTATTCATTAAATTTTGATGCAATTCTCATAGATTAAGTTATTTTTTTATCAGTATTCAGTTTAGTAAACCCAAACAATTTTTGATGTGAGAGAGATTACTTTCAAGGACAATTTTAAGGGGAAACTGCCTCACATCTACGTGTCGTATTTGAGAGAGATAGAAAACTCTCACAAGACAACCTGTCTGTTAAAGAGATTCATTCATACATATTTCTACAATAGACATCTTAGTTCTAAAAGTAGCAAATGCAATCAGGGAAATGAACCCTCGAACTTTCTCACGTCAGTTTGCGTGTATTGTCATTAATTTTGTCACTATTAATTGTCATTAATGTTGTCGTATTAACAGGCGTCGTATTACTTTAGCCCGCGTATTAACATAAACAGCCATAACATATTAGCATACGTCAGAGGTGATAAGTAAAAGATTTGAAATATATTTTTGTTATATTTTTAACTACGAGGTTTATATCTTTGAGTTCTATTTCCGAGCTGATCTCAGTACAGCAAAATCTTTTTCAACTGCATCTATCCATCGCAACTTGGGTCTTCCTCTTTGTCCATGTGACTTTGCTAATATGACATGCGAGTCTTTTTACAGGGTTTAGATCATTCATTCTAAATACAGGTGTAGCAGTATAAATCTTGTATAAATTGGCGACAGTATAAATCTTGATCTTCTTCCTCGGATACACGTGCAGAACTTTCAAGATCACCCTACAAAAATTACCCTTTAACAATTTTTAGATATTTTATTGCTGTTATTACTTTCTTAATTAATTCGTTGCTCAAAAAGATGGAAATATGAGATACAAGTAAACTCAGGATAATCTATCAATTAAAAACGAAAAAAAAGAAGACATTGGTATGATTTAATTTTTTTTTCTATTTCACTAGCTGACGGAAGAAAAAGAAGTGATCGGAAGTGTGGTGGTGAGGAAACGCAACAGCAGCAGTCTTCCCGTCCTCTTCGAATTGGAAGGATCGGAAAAATTCGCCATCAGGTATCTCATCAGCCCCCTCAAAGAAGCCTCCAAAGCCGAAATATTTCTACTGCAGAGGCTCGATTACGAGAAGAAGAATCTTTACACCATCAGCATCTTTGCTTTGGTAAGGCTCATTGCAATGATCTTGTTTAAATTTTTCTTTTTATTCGTCAGGAATCTTGTGTTCCAGGAACATGTTAATGTTATGCTTTTAACTTTAGAGCATTTTTAGTGACTTTTGAGGGCACATCCATTAGGCATTTCGAATATTTTAGCAATTTTTATGATGAAGTAGCAGTGATCAGCGAAGCAGCTAAGGTAATGCTCCCCCTTCCTGATACTAGAAAAGTGGTGTTTCTCTCGGACTCAATCTCGGAAATGCAGGCCATATATTCACCCACCATCCAAGAAGGGCTACAGGGGGCAGATTCATGTATGCTAGCTGCTCAATTTACCATTGACCTTGATTCTGACTTGAATTGTATTTGTTGAAACGTAATGCTTAAAATGACTGATATTTAATTGAAAGTTTATCTCTAAAACTGCTTTTTATCTACATTAAAACAAGCCAAAGCAGATTTTTAATTGCAAAATCTATAGGATATGTAATTTTTGACATCCCACATTTTATTTTACGATACGTCAAGGATTTTGCATTTTAATATTTTCATAAAAAGCGAGGATGATAATTTACAAAAATACATTAATGAAATCACTTATTTATAGAATACATGAAACATTATTGTAATAACTGTAGAAAATAAAATGTAAAGAAAAATATTTACCCACTTAAAAAACTACAGCTATAACATGTATACGAAAAATTTAAGTAAAAACAAATTGGTCTTTAGCATGTTTACTTTGTTTCTTGTAATTTGAATTGATTTTCCCCATTTAAAAATTAATCATGGATGAATAATCCCATTATCCCATAAATTTTATTAAATATTGAATTAGTTAAAGGATTAAATTTCTCTTTAACTTAACTTGATGAATTACAATTTAAAATCTGTAACAGAGTGTTAAAGTAATACTACAATACCCTTTCAGAATCCGTGGACGGACGAGGAGGTGGACACTCGCAACGTGGCCGTGCTGCCCATCTTGGTGGCGGTGAAGGATGCTCAAGACACGCCTCCGATCTTCCAGTCGCTGCCGCCTGTTGTCAGGGTGTCAGACAGTTTACCATTGGTCAGTATTAATGTTCTTAATTCAGGCTTCTTAAAAGGATGATTCTGAAATATTTAATGAATATAAATATCATCAAAGTGGTAAAATGTTGCAACATACGCCATATCTACAAAGGCTAAAATTTTAGTAGAGCTTATAAAATTTTAGTTTGATAACCATTAAAATGTAAATGTATAGTTTTCACATACATATACACACAACTATTATTACGCACATTTTTATTGACATCGTAAGATAAAAAAAAAAGTTATATCTGAAGCCAAGGCCAAAAATACTCATAATACGATGCAAAAAATACAGAAGAACATAAAACAAAACAACTACGGATGGATTAATAGATTTAGATAGTTTTCTTCACATTTTTAAAAGAATATTGGACATCAAATTATATGTATATATACTGATGAATGCATTAATACTTACAGTTTTGCATTATTATTACTACTTCAAAAATAACCATAATAAATGTTAATAATAATACATAAACTGTATTACACAGTCCAGTCACATTAATGTGACCACCTGTCAAAAGCCAGAATATACACTCTTGTATATTCTAAGTGGAGTGTGGTATTTAAGTGGTATTAAGTGGAATTCTTTCTATACACTCCACTGCAATGTGCTGCCACCTACCTTTTGAGATTGGTTATTTCACGTTGACGTCGAAATTAGGGGGTGGTCACATTAATGTGACCGGACTGTGTATATTTCCGTTTAAAAATGATACCTTTTTCAATCCATGCCATGAAATAGACTGATTGTTATATGCGATGTATTTGTTTAATAATCAAAGAATAAATGTGTAATTATTATTGATTTATTATAACTTATATGGAATTCACAATTGAATAATGCATTTTCAGGGAGGCAGTGTAATGCAAGTAAATGCCGAAGATGGAGACTATGAAAATCAAAGAAATGTGTCTTACAGTTTCGTTCCAGGTAAATTCATATAAAGGCTTATTTTTTCTTTTTTTTTGTTATCCCACTTGGTAGACAGTAGCATCTAAACTAAGTCCAAGAATCCGCGGTGCGCGTTGCCACTATGTCTCGAGTGGACTTAATGCGAATACGATGAGCCAGGCAACCAGGATTTGAACCTGGAATCTTTTGATTCGTAATCAAGCGCGTTATCCTTTGTGTCACTGACGCATAGATGACATTCTTTGTATCTTTCATATAAAATTAAAATGAATTTTTACATAACTGTTTTATACGTGTCTATTAATGATTTAAATAAGTGTTAAAATTACAATAAGTTTTCAGATTATTTTATTAACATTAAAATAAATGTTACAGAAACTATTGATTGTACATTTATTTACTTTCTTAATCAAATATATATATATATATATATATATATATCAAAGCAGAAAATTTATTCATTATTTATATTGATAAATTATATTGAGCAAATGATCAATATGAAGATAATACATCTTCAATTAGATACAAAGAAGATAATTTATCTTCATAAAATACAATTTTATTTATCTGGTATTCGTATCTGAGATTATCTTTCTTGCTTTACAGAATCTCAAGGAGTGACCTATTTTAATATTCATCCTAGAACAGGAATGATCACTCTAGCCTCGTCGACAGAGCTTTTTAGAGAAGCATACTCTACGACAGGACCTTTTGTCTTATCCATTCAGGTAATTGAATAAATGAAAACTTATTAAATGTCTGCATAAATTAAAATATCAAAATAGTTATAACTAATCTATATAATACTGATTGAATTCTTGCTATAAAATGATATTCTTAGATTGTATCAAAGCGTTTAACTGCCTGAAAAAGACGTAGATATTAACTCTAAGATTTGAACCTAAACAGTCTCGCTGACTAACTAACATTCACATTTAACATCTAAATAGTTTCACTAACATTCTTGAAAATTACTTCTCGGATAAAGTTCTCATGCTTTCTGATCTTATCGGAAACGACCTGACAATTAACAGGTTGACGAGATGTATGTGGTCGGCAGAGAAAATTACTATCAAGCTGAGAGATTTATTTTTTCTATTTTTCACTTCTGAATATCGGAATGGTTGTATCTAATAAACACTACTACCTATAACTCATAGTTTTCATTTGTTCATTCTTATCAATAACATATTTTTAATATAGAATTAAGAGAAATGAATAAGCAATGTGGTACAAAAAAAGCAAATCCCGACCACTTCTGTTATTTTAGAGCACCTATTATAAGGGCTTATTTTATTATATTCGACATGAAGCAAACCCCTTGCCAGTCAAACCATAAATTTAAGATGGGCACGGCCTTCGATGAAAAAATCACATAATCAAATAGGTAGAACTCTTCATGCACTTCAGCTACTGGTGATAACAGTTGGATGAATGTATAGCGATGGACTTATAATTTGAGTGACAGCGGAAGTTTGCTTCGCTTGTTTACAAGAGCGTTTGATAAAGTTTTAAAGGAAAAATGTGTGGAAAGAAGTTGACCGTAAACCAGTTTCCACTGGGTGGGGTGACCATTTGAGTAGTGTAACTGGAAAATATTATGACCGCTGAATGTATTAGTGCTATTATCCTGCTTGTTTGTAAAAGTTTTTTTATTCTTATTAACACTTGCTCTTGTCATTTTGTAGAAAACTGTTATGATTATTTTAACTGACTAATATCTATTGCAAAGTTTTTTTTGTAAAAATAATGAAAACAAAATTTAAAAATAATTCCGAGGAACCTCATTTTACTGGAAGAAATCTTATAAGAGAAAAAAATGAAATTAAAGATAGCATTATCATAGTTATAATTTTATCATTATAATTGATCTCACATCATTAAAATTTCAGAGGAGAATCACTCACCCATAATTAGTTAATTATAATTGGTTACCCATAATTGATTATTATTGTTCTAATAAATAGACTTATCTTAGTTAAAAAAAATACTGTCTTATTTTTGGAATGATTGTATTTCACGATGATTATCTGTAAATAAAACAACTTAAATAAATGATTGATTGTATTTTTTCTCTTCAGGCAACTGAGCTGGAGACAGAACTAATCCCTGGTCTTCCTGCCAGTTCTGTGGCAACTCTGGCTGTGGTATTAGTGAATACGGAGAACAAGCCACCTAGGTTCCTGAGCAGGAGATATGTAGGTTCAATCGAAGAAAACAGTCCGGGTCTCACTCCTATCATATGGGAAGGACCCGAAGCACCAAAAGTAGTGGATGATGATCAAGTAAGTCAAATTTGATAAGTGTAATTTATGAAAAATACCACATCTAAGATCAATTTATTTGACCTAGAGCTATCTGGTAGTTAACTTGAAACCCACCAATCAAACTTAACACCGGAAAGTTCCATTTCCAATCCGAACATCTTTATGTCATCTAATATTTGCTTGTAAATCTTTGTAGACTAATCTTTGTTAGTAAAGTCTTCCATTGAATTTGTGAATGTGGGTGAATGTTCTTCACCCAGAATCTTCCTTAGGAATATTAAGATCTAGATTCTCCTTAAGTATTAGGGATATTTGTTCCTCAACGTCATTTGTTATTGCGATAACAATTCAATATGATTCATCAAAATGGATTCGCTAATTGTAAAGAGGCCAGCAGGCTTAGTGAGTTCATGTTATGACACAGTCGTATCCATTTGTTATTGCGATGACACTAGGGACAAAATATGATTCATCAAAATGGATTCGCTGATTGTAAAGTCACCAGCAAGCTCAAGGATTTCCTATTCGGATACGCAAGATTATAATAGAAAAGAATATTCTCTGTGTTAAGTTACCCAGGTTTCTGAGCAGGAGCCAGGTTGGACCAATCGAAAAAAACAACCCGGATCTCACGTCTGTCCTATAGGAATGATCCGAAGAGCTTAGAGTGGCGATTATCCAGTCTGTCCCATTCAATAAATGTCATTTCTGAAAAATACCTTATCTGGGGCCAATTTATTTTGCTGGAGCCATTTGATGTTCAGAGCGTTCAGAATTCAGTTCGAAATCCGAACTGAAATGAAAAGTTCGATGTCTAATCCACTTAAAGAAACTTTGTCTTGAAAGTTGTACTTGAGAAGCTGTACATTGTACTTGAGAATAAGGATGGAGAATGTGAACTTTCTTTTCCTAGAATCTTGTTTGAGGTTGTTCCAAATTTGGATGGTATTCGGGATCAAAATTGAGTGGTCAAATAAAAGGATCTATATTTGATAGGTCAAATATTCTTGGATAGTATAAAAGAAGAGGATAGTTATGATATTAAAAAGATTAATTAATAACCTTTTAAGTTCATATATTAATTTAATTGTTACCTCTAGAAAGTAATGTTACCATATTTATTTTTATGAATTTTATTCCGATGTGAAAGAAAGAAATACATATATTATAAATAGTTTTTAAAGTCAAACAATATTTTAAAGATTGCTATCATTTTGATTTAAAGCTCATAAAAAATAGGAAATATTCTTACGTTTAGGCGTTACCATAAAAAACACTTTTATTAAAACGACATTTTAATGCAGCAGCATTTACAACGACAACTAAAAAAATTCACTACTAGGATGAAAAAACAATATGCTGTAAAACATATTCTGGGTATAATGAGTGCACATAGTAAAAGATATGTACATGGTGCAAGTATGCGAATTAAATGGATATTATCATTATCTGTTATATGGGACAAGTTATTCATTCCCTGTATATATTCCTTCCCATTATATTGTCCACCTTATAAATAAATTTTTCTAGATACTAAATATGTGTTTTAGGGGAAGAACGGAAGTTTCGAACTATTTCTGGAGGATGATGGTGGTGCCTTCAGTGTTCAACCTTCAAGAGGAATGAATGAGCTTAACTTTGCCTTGCTGGTCAAAGATCCGACGAAACTCGACTACGAGACATCAGACACCAAGTACATAGAATTCAAGGTTAGTACTTATATTAAAACTCTGTAATTATATCATGATGTTATGTTTCACGGAAACATACGTAAGTTCTGTTGTAATTATGCAATTGCATGAAAAATATTTAGTTTATTTTAAAACTTATCAAATTCTTTTTATTATTTTTGAAACTTTTCTTGGATTTTCATCCCATATTTAAAATCTTTATGAACAATCAAGACCTTTGATGTACATATGTTTTGATTGCTAATTAGTTAAATTATATTATCCAAATGAGTCAAATTCAATTGATAGCTATTTAATATTACTCTATACAAAGCTCTTTTATTTTTCATATTTGATGTTTCTAAGTATTATATATCATTATTATTTATTCAATATTTTTTTAAAAAAAATATAGTTAAGATTTTTATGTTTAAAAATTTATATTAGAAAATTATAAAGAATAAATTGACATAATATCAATAATTGACATATATGTGATTTTAACCACGAATTAAAAATTTACTAAAGAAATATAAGTTACATCTTTTCCAAAAAAATCTTATGAAAGATGTTCAAATTCTTTCTCATAAGTAATTAGAATAATTATTGACTTTATTATTTTATTGACTGATAATTGTATGATTCATACATAATTTGATTTTCAGATAGTTGCGCGCGAAACCGCATCTGTCCGCCCGTTGTCAGCGACAGCAGAGATCCGTGTGAAGCTACAGGATGCCAACGACAACATTCCACAATTCACGCACGATATTTACAATGTTACACTGCCCGAAGACGCACCAGCTGGAACAACTTTGGTGAAAATACAGGTGAAATGTTACTCCAGCCTAATAACAATCTGTAAAATATAATTTTTTTTGTCTAGTGCAGCCATCCAAGTGTTTACCATAAAATATCCATTCAGAATAACATAAATATAAAATATTCATTGAAAAATTTATAAAAAGTTGATTGAAAAAAAATTTTTTTAACTACAACATCTGTAATTTAGGCTCGATGTGACTGGTTTTGGTAAAAATACATTATACTACAATATAAATAATACATTACAAAAATACATTATAAAAATAAATTATAAAAAAATATCTAAAATAGACTATAATACATTATAAAAAAATCCATTAAAATCCATATTACATTATAAACCTTGTGGAATTCCTATACGTTTGTCACATTATAATTTTACAGATAATTGTGATTTAAATATAAGATAATTTAGAGAATTAAATTATTACTAGCAGAACCCGCTATACGTTGTCTACCGAAAAAAAAAGCATTGTAGAAAATTACATATCGCGAATATATTATCCATGTTCCAATACATGGGCATACTAATTTTCTTGGATATCGTTTAAACGGCATGTAAGATGAAATGCTGCAGCACCATCAGGTGGCAAGTAACAATAAAGTGGATAGCGCGAACCTATTTTCCATACTCGAATACATACTATATTATTACCAATTTTCATAGCAATAGGGGAACGGTATAGAAGTTGATATACTGCAGCACCATCTGGTGACGACTAACAACAAAGGAAATAGCATAAAAGCATTCTCCATGTTTTGTCAAACACACACAAAAAAAAGTTCATCAAAATCAGTACAGTCGTTTAGGAGGAGTTCAGTGACAAACACCCGTACAGAAGAATTACATCGATTGAATGGCCACGTATTGTGTCCAATTGTGTATCTAATCCACCTAGGGACCCACTCAAACACACACAAAAAGTTTCATCAAAATCGGTCAAATCGTATGAGTTTAGTGGCAAACACATGTACAGAAGAATTATATATAAAGATAAACAGAATTAATGATAGCATATTTATGTTAATACAAATAATTTCGCGATTAAATGAAAATAGTCATTTTAAGTTGATACAAAAAATTATCACAATTATTGCATAATATAAAATGTTGAGCAGCAATCCTGTTACTACTATTCAGTATTAAATACCAGTTAATTTCTTCAGCACAATTCAGTATGTGTCAGAAAATCTCACTCACATGCAAAAACCTCTGTTCCGTTATCGTTGATTTTTCAAATGCTATAGTGCTATAGCCGGAAGTTTAGCTATAGCCGGAAATTTTAAAACATAGTTTACAATAAAGTGAACGTAAAATGAGCTAAAAAAGGTATGGTTCTTTCTTACAATTAAACAGATTTCAACAAAGTTAAATCATGATATCAGATGGTTTATAAGTCCTTTAATAAATTTATTCAACCAGTTCGGCATTCCAGATTTAACAATTCTCTACTATAAATCCTGCGAGTGCATAAGTGGTCATTAATTCTGAATATATCCCGCATTTATAATTGTTGAAATGAAGAATCATTATGAAATAACTTTGGCGATATACAAGACCCTAGTCGCCACAATCAACGACCAACGAATGCGAATGATATTCGATATAAAAGTATTTTAATGCAGGCCCTCGAGAGTGGTAATAAAAACGAAACCTAGATAGTAACCAGTTACAGCTATATAATTTATTGGTAACATCAAAAAATATGTGGTAACGTATAAAATTACGTGGTAACACTCACTTTTATACATTGCTAATTGATGAATTTCGACGTATATTTATAGTCTACACCGAAAAATATTTTTAAAATAATGTTTTATTTATATAAATCTTCAAGTAATATAAGAAATTATTTAGATATAAATTATTATGATTTTTTATATTATAAGAAATTTTTTAAATTTTTTATAAAAATCGTGTCTCAAGAATTCTGAAAATTAATAACTTTTTTGTAATTACCCAAAATTCATTTAAAGAATTAAAACTTTTCATATAATTCTTATTTAAAAGGGTTAAAGCATTCTATTTTTTTTTCTTTCAAATATTTCTACTTCCATTCTTTATGAAAACAATGTAATGTAATTACATATTTTACAGGCAACAGACGAAGACAGTGGAAGTTATGGCGTTGTGAGGTATACGGCTGTGAATGGACCTATAGCCGGAAAGTATGTACTATTCATGTTTACTTTCTTTTGACCCCTCGGCTCCTTTTTACCAGGTGTGCTATATTCCCATCAATGGCAGGCAGTGCGTGTGTATCCCTGTGTTTTAGATAGATCGATGAAAAAAACCATTACAACGGAAACAGTAACCGTTAATATGATATCGAATTAATAAAAAAAAGACAAAAATGAAAGGGTTGGATTTCATTAATCCCTTACGGAGAATTGCAAACATACGCGCACGCAATCACGTGACTGTGAATGAGTCACTCATGTTTTGCACTGTGTGTATAGCGAGATAAATACTATGACGTATAATTTTTGACGTAATTAAGAACACGCGCTGTTCATTCATATACAAATAAACTGCTTTGTCATTTACTAAATGGTGTTTTTTATGTGTAATTATAGGGTAATATCTGACACTTTAGTTTTGATATGGGTATTTTGTGGTATTTTATGTGACGCTTATTTCTGTTACGTAAGTTCCATAAAAATAGCAGAGTTTATGTTACAGAAACAAATTTTTGATTAATAGGATCGATATCGCATTAACAGATCATATTAATCAAAATCAATTAAAGGCTTTAATAAAAGGATAAAAATATCCTTTATTATATATATATAATATAATGTAGTTATACAAATTTGAAAAACAGTTAATTTTTAAAAAAAAAGTAAATTTAATGAAATAAATAATAAATTGTAAACTTGGAAAGTTTAATTTTTACTCAGAAACTTTGCTTACAAACAAAGTTTGCTGAGTTTGCTTACAGTGCTGAGCAAACTTAGAAAACTTTGCACGAAAAAAAAAAAAAACTTACAGTGCTGAGTTTTTTTACACTTTGCTTACAAACAAGCAACGGATGCTGTATTGTGTCATGGGTTTAGAACAATATGTTAAGCGAGACTTGAATTCGTTACAATAAAAGCTTTACATGGCATGGCTTAGAATTTAAAATATAAATATTTTTCGATCATTAATTAAACTCATTATTGTTTTATGAAATTAATTAAATGAGCAGCTTTACAAATTGTATTTACTCTAAATTTTGATCGTTAAATAGTTATTGAATTTACTACATTCTCAAATATTTAATAACGGAAATACTGTTGGAGAGACTTCTATTTTTTTTGGTTTCACTGGCGTAAAACTTCGTGACCAAGTGGGATGATGACCTTTTATGACCTTTTTTTATATTCAGATTAATACGTAATAAGTTTATTATGTATTATAATTACGTAATTAAATTTTTTGCATGTAAAAAAAGGTTTATCATCATTTCCAATGGGGATCCTTAATGTAATGGGATTGGAATAGCAGAATCAAAGTTTAAATAAGGGCCTGGTGGCCGAGTGACTAACGCTCTGGAGCTTGGTGCCACAAGTTTTCGTTTCGAGTCCCTATGGTGTTATAGAGGTTTGCAGTGGTTCGGAATCCACTATAAACCATAGCTCCTGGTCTAATATGACAGTAGATCGTTGGAGTAGGGGTGACAACCCTACTCCGTAAAAAGTCAGCGTTACGGAGCCAAGTCAGATTTCTACCTATGGGTGCTCCAGAAAGGGCACTCACTTTCCTTCCGACTCACTTTCCTTCCACTAGTTCTTGGACTTAGTCTAGATATTGGTGTCTACCAAGTTGAATAAGAAACAGCAAAACTTCTAATGAGCTCAATTACTTGCACAATAGTTACTTTTTGTTGTATATTATTTTAAACTTTTCACAGCACGCACTTTTATTGAAGGAAATATTTTAGACAAAATTCATAATGCAATTATTTAAAAAAATATGTTTTGTTTGAAATCTATGAATGAATTATTGGAACTTCTTTCAAAATGATACGATCCTATTGCTTTGCAGCCTACGTCTGGATCCAGTGACAGGAGAGTTGACCCTCTTGTCCGGTGAAGGACTGGACCGCGAAAGGATTCCGGAGTACACTCTGACCGTGGAGGCCCGCGACGACCAGGGCAAAGGCAACAGGAACATGGCGGAAGTCCACATCACTCTGGCTGATGCCAACGACAACGCGCCACTCTTTTTGCAACCACGATACGACGCCGTCCTCAATCCGGACATGAGGAACTTCTATGAACCACTTCGTGTACAGGTTTGTCATTTTGACCATTCTCTTGGACATCGAGTTGACATCACTCTATACGAAGTTTTATTTTTCTTCAATAAAAAAGTCAATCTGAGAAGTTTTACTGTTAATCTTCAAGTTCATTTGATGATTCAAAAAAAAAACTTATGTGCTTTTTCAAATAATTTTTTTTAAAATATTTATGGAAAGATGACGTTATACGTATAAATGTTATATGAGGTATGCAATAAAATGGGATTTCAATTTCTGTTATAGGTACGTAATTCGGTAACTTACATATTTTTTCTTAATTTGTTTTCTGAATATAATATTGAAATAAATTACTGTCTTAACTGGACAAATAGCTATGCTACAAGTAAATAATGAATATATATAAAATAATTTTATAGATAACGTTCTATATTTTAAATCAGTTCGCCATTTGGTTATCTCGTCTATATTCTTTGATAGGCATGTGTATGTTTCTTTTTTTATGAGACTAATTATTAAATATTCTTTTATTCGAACGTTATTTACCTTTTTGTAAAGTTTTATAAATACTTCTCAAAGATCACTATAAAATCTTACAAAGGTCTCTCTAATGTTTCCCTTTATACATTAGAAAGACCTATGAAACTTCTTTATCTCACTGCATTTCAACAAAATTATAAATCAAACGATATTTATTTAGAAGATTTTTTAATCATTAAAAAATAATGATTTAAAAGTGCAGGCAATAAATTTAGTTAAAAAAAGTTTTCAATTTAAAATCAAACATTATTTACACTTATAAGACAGA
>BPLQ01014352.1:0-12789 GCA_021605075.1 Caerostris darwini | reverse complement strand
TTTTTCTTTATGAGTTCTCTCATGTCTTTTCACACCCTTTTCAGATAGAAACGCCTTGTCACAGTATTGACACTGGTAACGTATTTTTAAATGTTCTTTAGATAAATGTTCTTTTAAATCTCTTGGAAATTCGAATTGTTTTCCACATTTATTGCACTTGAATGATTCTTCAGATGGTTCCGTATCCGTAGAAGACATATTGAAGTCTTTGCTACTAGGATTAATTTAAAAAATGAAAATTTAAAAGAGTATATTTAAAATGCAGCTACCACTTGAAACTTTTCGACGTTTATTGAATGTGTTCGTACATAATCTCTTGTGTTCACATTTTGTGTTGCCAATTTGTTTTTCTTGCATGAGTTATTTTTAATGATTTTTTTCCTGAACGAACAACGCACTATATTACGAAGCTAATCATAGATTAGAAACTTAAATCCGGAAAATGCTACAGCATTTATTACTGCAATTTTGAGTAATAAATTGACAAAAATTCTTAAATACCGTCTACATTTTATGAACATAAATTAATCAGATTTTATCAAGTTTTAACATACTTTCAATTTTTAAGTTTAAATAAGCTATTTTTTATGTTTCTTTTACAATTTCTTTTGCCATGGGTAAACACGGGTTGGAGTCAATGACACAGCTATCCTGAGTTATATTGAGCGTTATGCGCTATATTGAGCAAAATATAGTAGTAACGCCGTCGTATGTGCCGATGGTCTCGAAGACGCACCTAAATTTCATATATTGGAATTTGGCTGCAGGAATTCTTTTTAATAAGTTTATTTCGCTTTTATATGAATATCTGAAATTAGATAAATTGCATTCGGAGTCTCCATGGTAGCTCTGGAGCTCAGTACTTCGGGTTCCAGTCCCGGCGGTGTCATGGATGTTTGTAGTGGTTCGGAATCCACTTTAAACCGCAAGTACCGATCTAAATGGATAGCAGAACGTTGCTGGGGTACTGTAACTCCACGTGCGTACTTTATCTTCAAGCTACACACACCTTCTGTGTAATGCTAAGTGAGTAACGTCGGTGAAGCGCTTGTCTTAAAGCATCAAAGACAATTGTCTAAGTGTTTGCTAGTTGCATTGTATATAGATATATATATATTTCTAATGCAGCTGGTAAACACTTAGACAGCTTGGTCTGGGATGCCTTAAGGCAAGCGCTGTATAGACGTTATTCACTTTGCATCACCCAGGGGGGCGTGTAACTTGAAGATAAGCCACGGACGCGGAATAACAATGCCCCCGCAACCCTCTACGATCCTATTAGACCGGCAGTTACGGTTCGAAGTCGATTCCGAACCAATACAAACATCCATGGCACCGCCGGAACTCGAACCTGAAACCAGTGGTACCGTGCGCTACTGTCTCTCTCTCTCTCCCTCTATTTATATATATATATGATTATAACTAGTACAGAATATATATATTCTGTACTTCGATAGGAATGCTGAACTCTCACTCATATAATATTATTCTGATTTTTCATCTGCATACTCCAGAGGTAATGGCTAACAATAGAAATCAATTTTGATAGATATCACGAGTATTCTGATTCTTCAAAATTACTTTTCCTTTCTGAAAAAAGATTTGCTCATCATTATTTAACTATGCAGCAAAAATGAAACATCAATTATTTCTAGTTTTCAAAAAACAGTAAAATATGTATTAGAAAATAAAAAAAATAAAAAAATTTAAGTTAACCCTTCGCAGTGGCGTGATAACGAAATCGCAGTTATTTAATTAGATAAAAGTTATTATTAACTATATTTTCAAATAATTTGGGCTAACTATGTCTATTATGCAAAATATGTCCTGGGCATATTTAGTGATATCCACATTTATTGTTATACATATAAATAAATTAATATATTAGAGAGTTTTTGCATACCGTCCGTTAGTTACCGTAGGACGTCCGTTAGCTTTTTCTTCCTAGCGCGCATGCTCATAGGAAACTGCGCATGCGTATCTGTAATAATGTTTCCTATGAGCATGCGCGCTAGGGAGAAAAAGCTAACGGACGTCCTACGGTAACTAACGTACGGTATGCAAAAACTCTCTATTATGTAATCGCATTTTACAATTACTACAATTCCATATATTATCTTCTATTGAATTAATTGTTATTTTAAATTTCTAAGCATAAAAATCGATATGCATTAAATTTTATTTCATTTCATCTCTGCAAAAGAAAATAGTAGTGGTCAGTATTCTAATCCTATAATTTAATGGGACAAACAGAAAAACATAAATATAATACACGAAAAACAAATACATTGAAGAAATTTATTTAATACATAATATGTCAAAAATACATATTTTTATAGATAAATTCTGATATTATAGATATTTTCTTAAATTTAAAAAGGTTTTTTTATGGTTGAATTAAAGGAAGAAACCAATATGTAATTACTGATAAAATATCTTTTTGAAAATATTATGTACGTTATATACATAAAGAAAGAATTAAATTTTATTAAAGTTTTACAATTACTTAACACAGAACAGAAAATTATAAATTAGTTATATTCTGTCAAAATTTTACCTAGTTGATGATAATAAGATTCCACAGCTGCGATAATAAATAATGCGTCAGTTTTTTTTTTTTTCGTTTTTTTTTACAATAGCGTAAATTATGATGTGTCTATAATTAGAGAGGTTTTGCATAGCGGAAGCCACCCGCTTTCACTTTTCCCGCTATTTGGCGCATGATACCACTGCGCATGCGCTCATCAGAAACGGTCATTTAACGGGAAGCTTAAAATGAGTTTTTGCATAGCGTCCGCTTTCACTTTTCCGTTAAATTAAAACAGCGCGAAAACAAAATCTCGAATACGAGCAGCTGAGTGATGATATAGAAGTGCAAATATCCAGTTCTCGATAAGAAAGATTTAACAAATGTAGATTTTAATCGTTTTTGTCAGAGAACATTTTTTTTTATTAACTATATATTTTTAATACAAAAAAAATTGCAAAATGTATTACATATATGCTTATGCTCCATTTGATAATTGCTATTAATCTTTATGTGACAATCAGGCAGCACGAAATGGTAAAAGAAATGAAGTATAAAAACATGCAAAGAATAAAAAAAAAAAAATGTAAAAAAAGAACGTTTCTATTTGCAGCTGCTTTGTTATGACTAGCATTGTGGTTTTTGTTTCAATTTAAACATCTGCTTATCTCTCCATCTAAAACATCTATTCATTTCGAATAAAGATAGTGCAGAAATAAAAGGTTGATTAAAGTTAATTATTCCCTGAAAATATATACTAAAAAAAATATATTTTACCTTTAGACGTAAGTAATAATTTAAATAATGCAATTTTAAATAACGCAATTAAATGTATATACATGTTTACTTAATTACTAAAATTCTAATAATTGCTTATTTTAAATTTTGAAAAAATTATCTGCCATGTTTATGATAATGAAAAATATATTATGCAGATATTTCCAAATTAACTATCTGTTTTTTAGATGTTTCAGTTATTTTTCTTTCCTATTTTTTGTAATTCAAAAGGCTATTTAAAATTGATAGCCTGTACCTGTAATTTGTACTTGTTAAAATGCTGCATGATTTTAGATTCAGATATATATTTAGTAATGTTATATGTTTGCTTAAATTATTAAAAGTATTGCAATTGTAATTGTTTTTAAATATATTTTTTTAATTAAAATATAATATTAAAATAAAATTGTGTTTCTGTTTTTATGAAACAAGACTATTATATACAGGTGTTTAGTGGTTTCATTGGTAGTAAGCTTTTACAGGATAATTGTACAAAATCTAAACTACATCATTAACAAAAGTGAATTAAAAATTCATTCTTTCTAAATTTCTTATAAGGCATTTGCTCATTGAAGATTATACATATAACAATTAAAAAAAAAAACAGTAATAATAAATGTAAATTTAAAATTTTACTTAAAAATTGTTGAACATTATTTATTTTGATGATTAGAAGCAAATGTGCTATGAATGAACACGACTAATTTTAATGTTACTTTATTTTTCATATGTCTAGTTTTAAGAATATACATTATAAATTTATATTAATTTAAAACAAACAAACAAAGTAATTTTTTATTTAAAAGTATATTAAAAAGCTATTCGCTATAAATATTTTGTTTTAATTGTTAAAATTCTGATATTAAAATATTTTTTAATTTTATAACTCTTTTATTTTTGTGCTAATTAAAAGTACTGTAGAAATATTTTCCATTTATTAACCTGCTTCTGTTGGTATTTTATATTTCTATTCCTATTTTGAATTTCATATCATTATTTAAGAAATAATTTGTAAATTATATTTGTTACTATGAAAAAATTAGCATTTTTAATAGTATAATATTTAAAAAAAGGGTGCGCAGAAGATCTACCTCCCCGTGGTGCACCTGTAACACTTTTTAGTGGCTAAAAGATCTGCAACTTGGCATTATTGTTAGATTAATGAACTCTGTTTCAGCATGTTTTGTTGTATTATTTCTTGTTGTTGTATGTTGCATATATATTTTTTTTCGTTGTTCTTTTTTTGCTGTAACTGTTCATAATCTGCCATTGGAAATAAAAAAATATTTAAAAAAAATAAAATAAACTATATATAAAATATATCCATTTTGTGCCCTCCTGTTTTAACTTGATTATATTAGTATGGATTTATTTTTCTGAATAGAACTTTTTATATTTTGAATTGAGTTTCATAATAAATTGAAAATATACACAGATAAACTAATGTGCTATTAAATAAGTGCTAAATAAATTTGCTTGTTTATTTTGAAAATTATTCTTTATTTAAGAAAACAATATATAACAAGAAATATGCTTTTATTCATTTTCATCCTTAATATTAGTTACTTTTTTAAAGATTTGATTTAATTTTATATGTTTGTCTTTTTTGGATTACAACTTTCTGTTTCATTTCTTATAATTTTTCTCTTTTTATGGGGACTGTATTTTTGTAATGGTATAAGAGTTAATAATTTTGAACTTCTTTAAAAATCTTTCTGCTGTCTGCAAATTAAAAGTTAAGTAGTAATATATAACTGAATCATTACAATTTTCTTTTTTTTTCTTGCATGCTTCATGTGAAATTATTAATTTATTTTATACACCTTTATAATAAATTGCAAGGGTAAATAAATTTACTATATTGTTTCTTAATAAATTTGTTTGCTTTGTTAGAACATTTTTCTTTATTTAAGGAAATGGCATATTGTAGGAATCAATTTTAACATTTTCATCATAATTATGTAAAGATTTTCAAAAATTTTACTAATCTGTTTTTTAAAGTATGTCATGAATTAAAAAATAAAATTAAAATTAATTCAGGTTTCTTAAATCTCTTTCATAGTTGTTATACATTACAAGAAATGTTCATTTAAAAAATATTGCTTCATATATTCTGAAATATTTAAATACAAGAAACTTGCACAAAATTAAATGTAAATAATAAGTAATTTAATCAAAATTTAAAAAAGTTGTACATAAATAAATCTATACATACATCTTTTTAAGTAGTAATGAAATTGTTCACTAAAGACATGTCAATACAAAACAAATAGCAATCTAGTTGCTAATAAACAAATACTTTTTTTGGCAAATGATTTTTTGGTGGTACAGTAGCTTATTAGTCGACTCAATCTACCATCTATGTCATGAAAATGAATATGTAAACAGAAATTATATCATTTAATGTTCCATTCTGAAATTGGCATATTTTTTATTCTCGAAGGCCTGTTGAGGAAATGTAACTTATAAAACAATCAAATTGTGAAAAAATATTTTCTAGTTGTCATTATCTTTATTATTAAAAATGGAGGAGTGGGTGAATTCTCACACTCCTGTAAATTGAAAAAAATATTTTATACATCTTAAAATTTAATATACATCAATAATATAAATGATCTAGAATTTGGAATAATATTCAGGTAAGGGAGGTGAGGGTATTCTTCTCTGGAAATTAATCTTAATGTTAAATAGAACAATATACAATAAAAAAATTAAAAACTATTCGTAATATAATTCTAATAAAACTGATGAATGGATAAGGAGTTAAACGTATTAGGAAACGGGATTAACAGAAATTAAACACTTAATTAAAATAAATGAAATTATTTTTTAGATTAGTCTACGATCTTGTACTAGAAGAAATGTGTTTAGGTGTAATTAAAAAAACATTTTCATTTATCAGCGGAATCATCAACGAGAAAGAGCAACAAAGACACATATACGATCTTCTACGAATCACGAAAGTAAGTTTCCAGTTTATTTTTTATATTAAAAATATTCTATAATGTAGTTTAATATATAAATAATAGTATATTTTATTATATTTAATGCTAATTAGTTCTAAAATTCCCATGATAATCTATTAAAACTTAATCGAGTTTCATTCATATAACATAAGTTTTGCCTATAATGATGTTTGAGTATCTATCTAACTACAAAATATATATATATTTAAATTGAGTGAAAATTGATTAAGTTTAAACAGATTATCATGATGATTTTAGAATTAATCAGCATTAAATATAGTTAGGTTAAGAAATTAAAACTACATTATAGAATATTTTTAATATAACAAATAAACTGGAAAACTTACTTTCGTGATTCGTAGATCGTAATGTATGTTCGTTGCATCATCGTTGATGAGTCAGCTGATTAGTAAAAAAAAAGTATATTTATTTAAGATTAATTGCTCGTACATTTCACATTTTTTCTTTGTACAAGATCCAAGACTAATCTAAAAATTTTTTTAATTTATTTAAATGACGTCTATAGCGTTTAATTTCTGCTTTCCGTGTTTCACAATTAGTCAACTCCTCATCTATTCATCAGTTGTCAGCCATGTTTGTTTATTAGAAATGCTTTCAACTGCTTTCAAGTCGCATGCGCAGTAGTGCAATATTACAGATAAGCATGCGTAATAGTACAATGTTTCCTATGAGCATGCGCGCTAGGGAGAAAAAGCTAACGGACGTCCTACGGTAACTGGCATACGGTATGCAAAAACTCTCTATTAATTTAACGAACGACGTTCCTGACGTTCAAACGTTCCTGAATTTTGCAAGCATTCCTTTTCTAACTATTAATATGGCATATCTGTACATTAACCTCAAAGTGGTTTGGTAAATAATAGGTAAAAATAAATCGTAATATTGTAAATTGGTAGAAATATATAATAGTAAATTAGTAGTAGAGATGGACTGATTCATAAAATATGAAAAAATTCCAAAATAAGATTCATGTTGCGTTCAATAAAACGGGCCACCGGCCTCGGGTTCGAGTCCGGACTGTGCCATGGATGTGTGTAGTGGTTCGGAATCCGCATTAAACCGTATGTCCTTGTCTAACAGGATCGTAGAGCGTTGCGGGGGGGTACTCTGCGTCCGTAGCTTTTCTTCAAGCTACATGCAACTCCTGGGTAATGCTAAGTGTGTAACGTTGGTGCAGCGCTTGCATTAAGGCCTACTGATTCTTTCGATTTTGTTTGCCAGCTGAATTACAACAAAAAAAATTTTTGGTAATAAACTGTAGATCCCGATCTAACCTACACTTTGCATGCTATGTTATGTCTCATTTTCACATTTAGTTCATCAATTTTCTGCAGCATTTTATTTTTCATTTGCATGCATTAATTTAAAAAATCTTATTAAAGCAATATCAATTAAACATTATATAGATATTGCTCTTTCTTTGTACTCTTTAATAAAATTTTACATTCACTTTAATTAAAATTAAAAAGACATACATATGTATATACAAAATATAGTTATGTTTGGTGAAATAATTATGTAAAAAATTAGCAATATATTATATAGTAATTATATTCATTTAAGTTACCTTAATATTAATTAGCTAATTAATTAATTAGCCTAAATGACACCCCTATTATATTATATTACTAGATTAATTTAAAAAAAATAAGCACTGATGTGCAGTAATTCACTTTGTTAAACACTTATGCGATATCAATTTTTTTCAAAATCTCGGTGAAAAACGTTATCTGAATACCTTCTTAAAGTAGATAAAAAATTATGACTAAATTATTTAAATTTTATGACTGGATTTATTTTTAAAAATAAATATGACGATTAAATATTAGAAAGTTAAGCAAAATTATGAAAGGTTAGAAATCTACCAGCAATCAAAAAAAAAAAATAATCTAACAAATTTATCTTGTTCAGAAAAGTTGTTTTAGATTATTCTAATATAATTTTTTTTATTCATTTAAATTCAAACAATAATTTACATCGTAATTTTAAAATCACTCTATTTAATGCAGCAAACGACTCTATTTCCTGATAAATAACTTCATTTTAATAAATTAGACTTTAAAATAATTAACGATAATAACTCCTCCATAAATATTAAGTATTTCACTCATAAAAATGAAAGTTAACCCGTCATTTAAAAACATTGCAATTATACTGAAATTGTGGCTACAAATTAATCAGTGTCGCTAGTAAAATAATTTTATACTTACGGTTTGCGAGCTAGTAATTTTATTCTCATACATTTAGAAACAATCTCTTATTTTGTATTTAATATTAGGGTAAATGGGAAACTATACCATGATATTGGCGCTTTAAGAATTGTGAAGCAACATAAAAAAATTAAAGTAAAAAAAAAAAAATTAAAAAGATTAATTTTCTTTTTAATATTAATACGTATATATTAATAAATAGCGATAATAAAAGTAGTCGTATAATTAATAAACACGTTTTGAAGTAAGTGTTAACTGATTAGAATTTCTTGTACTAATAGAAAATCAGCATTAATAAAAGTATTTACATACAACTATCTGTCCCTTGTGGGTCCGGGTTAGAATAGCCCCACTGTAACCTATGCATGTCGTAAAAGGCGACTAAAATGGGTACCTAGTGTCCGGAGTATAACTGGGTGGGGTAAAGTCAGACTTGTCCCTTTGGGTACCAGATGTCTTTGTGCCACAAAGTAAAGGACGAAAATAAGCTGAATTGTTTACCCTTTATCACGACTCATGAATGGTTTCATGGAGTTGGTCTTGATATTGCTGTCGTCCAAGTGGTATAAGGAACAACAACAAAAATAAATCAGTATAAAAATACATTCTGGTACTTAAAATTTTATTGAGAACTAAAATTTTATAAGAAAACCATTACAAATTAAAAACAGCATTTTCATTAAAAAAACGGATACTACAAATGAATTAAGACAGTTGAACAACTCAAGTCAAATCTTAAAAATACAATAAAAACTATTTTTAAGTTTAGAACAATACTTATGATGCATTAAATATAATGCTGGTCTTTTACTTAAAAGTATAGTATTTTCCAATACAATTAATGTTACATATTATACCGTTTAATCAGCATCAATAAAACTTTAATTTAGAAACGCAGTAAATTCTTGGTTCAAATCAAAGGGATTATTATTATTATTTTTTTTTTTGTGATTTCATTATTCCGCCTAAAAAATATTGTAAGCGTTAGGAGCAAGGAAAGACATTTTTACATATTTGAAATTACAATTTACAATCAATTTTGTTTTTTATTATTATTATATTCATTTTGTTAAGAATGATATTTCACTCTGCTAGGGACGTTTGACTAGTTTTCATAAGTGTCAGGCGAGTCCTTAGGAGTTGCAGATGAGTCTTCTGACGAGCACAAGCCTTCTTCGAGTTTGCCAGGCTTCACTGTGACACAAGACAACATATGTGCCTTCAAACTGATCTCGTATTTAATACTTTTCCACACTTGTTACAAACGGGAGGGTTTTCTTCAGAATGTTCTTTCTTATGTCTGTTTAGATCCCTCTTACAATAGAATGTTCTTCCACATTTTTCACAGCAGTAAGGCCTTTCTCCTGTATGAAATTTCTTATGCTCTTCCACGTATTTTTCTCGAATCAATTTGAATGCTTTATCACATTCTTCACAAAAATGACTCACCTCCGTTGTATGAGTTTTCTTATGACATTTAAATGTGTGCTTTCGATTGAAACTTCTGCCACAGGTGCCACAAACAAACGGTCTCTCTCCAGTATGAGTCATTTCATGATTCTTCACATTACTCTTAGAAGTGAAAGTCTTTTCACAGTATCGACACTGGTGCTGGCTGGAGAAATGTTCTTGAAAGTCTTTCTGAAGTTTGAATTCTCTCCCACATTCAATGCACCAGAATGATTCTTCAGTTGGTGTCTTGTCCAAAGAGGACATATTGATGGTTTTGAGACTCGGGTTAATTTAAAAAATTAAAAATTTAAAACGTGTATGTCAAATTCAGTTATCACTATTAACTTTACGATATTGCTTGAACATATATCGACACAGTATACTTAGTTCGACATGTTGTGTTGCCAATATTTTTTCTTTTTACATTACTGCTTTTTGAGGCAATATTTTTACGCACTATATCACAAACTCAATCATAGATTAGAAAATAAAATCCTGAAATAATTTACAGAATTTATAAATGAATAAAATAAGGTATTTAAATTTGTAGATTGGCAAAAATCATAAAAAAGTGTATAATATTTAATAAGCATTAATTAACCTGGCTTCATAAAGTTTAAAATTAATTAAATTTTATATTTTAGTTAATGGAATATGCATAATTATTATTTTTGTTTCTTACCACATTTTTGCATCTGTTAACGCGTATCAAATTAATGAAAGCTCCATGATGAGCCTAAATATATTATGTGGAGCAAATTATGTTAATTAAGTAAAAGTCCCATACAGTGCTATGTTCCGATGGTTTTGAAGATGCATCTAAATCTGTTATATTGACATTTGATGGCAGGAATTTTTATGTTGCAATTGAATTTCGATTCAATATGAGCATATGAATGTAAATTCCGTACTTCGTTTGGAATGCTTAGCTCTCGCTCGCATAAAAGTTGTTCGGATTTTTCTTCTGCATACTCAAGAACTAATGGCACAAAAAATGGAAATCAGTTTTGATAGGTATCACAAGCATTTCAAATTTACTTTTTCTTTTTCTAAATAGGAATTTCTCTTCCTATGCATAGTCATTCAGCAAAAAAAAAAACTCAATTATTTCTCGTGTCTGAAAAAAAAATAAAATATACATTTGCAAATAAAAATAAATAAGTAAAATAAACACTTCATAAATTCCTGATAACAATACACAGTCAATAATAGTATTCGATTAAAATAATTCTGAGTAAGATTTAAAATACCGATTTTAATTTCATATGGAAACTAATTTAAAAGTAGTGATGCATTTGGTCTCGGTTAAACTTTTCAATATCTGCAGGATTGAAAAATATAAATCAGATTCAGGTTAGTGCGCATCATGGAAGGAAAGAAGATTTTCTACATTTATTTGCATTTCTACATCGAACTTCTATCATTATAATAATATCTAATTTCTGCATTAGACATTTTTAAGGATTCTTTCATGTGGATACTGGCCAGAATACTGTGAGTAGATGCGGCCGAAGGCATTTAAATTTGTAGCCCAAACCCAAATCTCTAAATCCCTGGCTCATAGAGTTTTTGATAAAAACAACTTTGGATTTATTCTTCCAATATATAGCGAAATATACACATGGTACGCGAAATGTTCCAAGTATATTATAAAATTACATTAATATAAACTTAAAAAGATAGATATGAACACTCTGTAATACATTACAAGGAAGCTGCACTGAACAAATTTCGAACAAATTTTGCTAATACTGCTCACGATTCCATTTAATACATTGGTAAAAAACTGGAGAGTGATTGAATGAGTGTAAATGTCTGCGTTAATGAATAATAATATACGCTAAGCAACATTTACATTATGGGGTGCGATTAATAGCCCTCTGTTTTCTCTTCCCGCTGGAGCGAAAGAGCATTTAAGAAAGATAAGTACAAAATTTGAGAATAATTAATATCTTCCCTTTCTACTTTGGCTTCTAAATAGGCTACATTACAGAAAACTTACATAAATTTTCACTTTTCAATACGTCTTTTTTTTTTTTTAATTACTGTTTTTTCTGTTGCCACTTGCGCGAAAGTTGGAACATTTTGTTTAAAACAGCTAGAAAACAAACAGTTGTCTTCGGTGCCTTAAATCAAGCGCTGCACCGACATTACTCACTTAGCATTACCTAGGAGGACCACGCACCTCCTAATTGGAGGTCCGTGAAGCTTGAAGATAAGCTACGGACGCGGAGTGCAATAAAATCGCCACGCTTTACGATCTTTTTAGACCATAACCTACCGTTAAAAGTGGATTCCCAACCACTAAAAACATCCATAGCACAGCCGGGACTCAAACCTTAAACATGTGGTACCGAGCGCCAGAGCGCTAGCCACTCGGCCATTCAGGTCTAGAAAGTTGGAACAATAATAAAAAAACGCACAATTTTAAAATAATCAACAAATATTTACTGGTCCGAAATGGAGAATTGCGTACAGATGCTCATCTTTTATTAAATATGAGTGAATTGCTGTGTGCCAAAAAAGAAAATTTCAATAATGTTACAAATGTTGGACACTTGATTACAATAAGAAAATTCTCGATTAAAAATATGGTACGAGTTTTATATCCAATTAGGATTACATTGTGACGTAAATGATTTTCGTACACTTATTTTAATTTTTAAGCACAAATATATGCAATCATTTCATTTCAATAAAAATAAACGTAAATTGGCGAATTTGATACATATAAATGTGATGAGACTGGACATATGCGAAGAAAAAATATGAAATCTACGAGTAATCTGCCTTCGTGGTTATGATATAATATGAGTTGGATTTTTTTCTTTAAATT